>BSBM01000571.1:3482500-4082500 GCA_027924585.1 Larix kaempferi | reverse complement strand
GTCTGCGGAATAATACGATGTGCAGGTGGGACATCTGACCCAGGCAACTGCCTGCGAGGTGCAGGGATAGGGCGATCCTCGTCTCGAAGCCTCGCATTGGGTCGGTTTTGGGGCATCCCCCCACCGATCCCCTGAAACTGCAAGATGTCAAAATAGTTAACGTGTTTATGCAACACAAAATCTACGTACATCTTTCGAAGGAAATATAAGGGAATTTCCCTGTTGTTGTGTGGTGGCATATCAAAAACCATGTACCATCTGTCCATCCAGTTATCAACAAATGGTTGAAATGTGCACCACTTAATGGAGATATGCCGCCTGTTTGCATTTGGGATTTCCCCCGTCCGAGGGTCCCTAAACAATGCAAATATGAGCTCTTTGGATATTTTCAACTTTTTTATTGCATTGTAGTCTAGCCCATCAGCATATTGTTGTCTTTTTCTTTCTCTATATGATGTAATATCATATAGTACATTGGTAGACTGTTAAATGGTGTCAACAATTGCATCCAAGGTTGATGCAAACGAGCGGCGAATCCTGTCACCACCACTAAAAGCTGCACTTATGCCCCTCAAGTGGGCAATCTCAATCAATATCTCGTCATTGGTGTCCATAGCCGCAACTGCAATAAAGACATTAATACGAAAATCATTAGAAACATATACATGGTATATAATGACGTCTCTTCAAAATTGAAAATGTATTAAATCAAACTCAAGTAAGCAATTTAATGGCATTCACTTACATACATTTAAAACTTAAAATTAAATATTTAACAATTAAAAAGTAAGTTAGTCAAATTGGCAGAGAGGAGGAGGAGGAGGAGGAGGAGGATCAAAGCAGTGATGAGTTTGTTGATTCAGGCATGGAGGAGGACTATTGAGTCATTGACAGATGGGATTCTTCCATCTTGATCCACTCCTTTTTTCTATTTACTATTAGTCTATTAGTCTATTTGTCATTTGCTAGTGCATAGTGGCATTCCGACATCTATGTAATACATTTTGATTTTGATGACTTAATGAGAAATATGGTTCCGAGTCTCTGACATGCATCTATGTGTCTCAATGTCTCGTTGTGATTTGTGAATGATCTAATTTCTATTGAATATTTCATATTTGTAATTGTAAATGTAATTTCTATTGAATATTTGTAATTGTAAATGTTAAATTTTATTGGATCTATATGTCTATATTTTTAAATTTTAATATATTTTAAAAATATATTAATTCATGGGGTCACCGTGTCCTACGTGTCCTAATTCCGGGGGTCACCGTATCTAGTGGGGACACTCGTGTCCCGTGTCCTCGTGTCGGGTGACTTAGATGGATACATTGTAGAAAGGGGGGAGTTCTATTTTTTTCAATTTTTGGTTGGATTAGGAATTTTTGAGTTTTTGAAAAGGGATTCATTTTAATTATTCACTCATCTTGGTTAAGGGAGATGTGAATTTAATTCGAGATTGGGTTATTCCCAATTTTATCAATATTACAAAACTAGGTTGTTTTAAACAATAAAAAAATAGTAATTTAGGTTAAGAAATGACAAAAAAATGGTATGGGTGAATGAATTACCTGATTAGATGACAATCCACTGGTGAATTTGCCTCCCCTCTAGCTAAATCGAGCTCCACCGATACTTTAGGGCACACAAACCGTCCTCGTCCAAGGTCTATTTCACGTTTCTGATGCATGAGCGCCGCGGGTGGTCGGGAATCGTCGGGACTGTGTATTTAAATTGATTTTAGATTTCAATAACGCGTACGCGTTTTGTGACTACATAACGCGTACACATTTTGTAGTTATATAACGCATACGCGTTATGGTTACCTATCCTACATGTCCAATGACATGTCAGGCTCGGGTCTTACCATGGCAGGTGCTAAATATCATAAACGTGTTATGTTTTATGTATCAGGAACGCGTTTTGAAAAAGTAGCATTGCATCTAAAGTGACCCTCATCTTCTTGCACACACCCACTTACTAAACGCAAAATTTCTGTAGAGGAACTTCTTTTAAGAAAGAGACTATCAATATTAAGATATTTATCACATGTTATAGAGACAATTTCCAAGGAATACAATTTAGTGTGATTTTAACAATAAAAGGAACATCCTTATTATATTACTTCATTGTAAGCAATGAGACCCTAAAATTCTTCTCTTTCTTCTCTTCAATAGGTAGGGTTATAGTTCTTGAAGTTATTAAGAGAAGTTACTATGATGTATGGTAAGGTTTTTTCCCTAAAGGTGTTTGGCATCTTAAGCATTTCATATATTGTAATATGAGGTTTTTTCATTAAAGTTGTTTTTCATTCTTTCATTTTTTTACTTTATTTAAATATGGAAATATTGAATCTTTAATTTTATGCTATGGCCTACTACTTATGCTAGTAGAAATAATGAGTATTTCATTTAATTTTAACCTTATATCAATGACAACAAGTGCATTGCAATTACAAAATAACTTGGATAACAAAGCTGTTAAAATGCTTTATTTATCCTAATAATAGAGTACAACATTTCAACCATAATAAGCTTTCAACCATTACTATTTTTTTCCAACATATATTTTTTCAATATGATTGTATATCAAATTGAAATATATGTTTACATAATTATACAATTCAACATCTTCAAAGATGATATTCTCATAAATAAAATATTTTCATAAAATCAATCATCATTATTTTAGTTTTATCAATATTAATAATAAACTCTTAATTTTTACAAAAACTAAACAAACTTTAAATTGTTTGAAAATAACCTCACCTAAACTTTGAGCTACCTTTCTTAGATTTCAAATTGTATCCAATACACTCCTTTTATTTCACATGGTACCCAATACACTCAAACATCCCACCACATTTAAATTTGTGTAATCTATTATTTATAAATTATTAAAAATTATAAAATTTAAAAAATAATAATTTAAATTAAATCTTTATAAACATTAAATTAATTAAATGTTTATAAAGCATTAAATAAAATTATCTATGATATAGACTTTTGTGACAATGTGCATATGCTTTTTCTTTTCAATCTGATTGACTTTTCAAATTAAGTTTTTTTATCATACACTCATAAAAAACCAAAAAAACCATTGTACAAAACAAAAAGAAAGCGGTCCACAGTTTCGTCCGCTTACCTCAAAATTTTTGACTTTACATATACATCCTTACCTAAAGTTCCACTTGCATATCCATTCACTTAGTTTGCCGCGTTTACATATACATCCAGTACTCTACGAAGTTTTACCGTAGGATGTTGTGAAATTTTAGTTTTATTTTTTAATTTTTCAGAATCAAACCATTAAAAATGCCGTAAATAATCATAGTTATACATCACTAGCAATGCCCATCTCAATTAAAATTTTGTTGCACATCAATCTTGCAAAGGCTAGCGTCACAAGAATGAATATATGCAAATTTTGGCTCTTCCAGAATTGAATGGACGCCTTATTTATGGACGAGTTGGCTGAAAAAACAAGTAGATGAACATGATAAGTTGACGCCATATATGGACACACGATTATGGACGCCATATGTGGACACACGATTAGTTGAACATGATAATGCAGACACGATTAGTTGAACATGATAATGCAGACTGCATATATTCTTTCCAGACAAACAAACAGTCTAAATTTAACACAATCTCTTATCACTGCATTTATTCTTTGATCCCCTCCGTGAGATGTAAAAACAATGCAATTAAGCAAAAGAACCAAAAATCGTAACACTTTTGTGCAGATCAATAGAAAGTAAAATCATGACATCTTTGTGCAGATGTTGCTCTCAAGAAAAGAAATTTTGTAGGTTGATCTTGGTCTACTTGCCGCTCATGGTATTGGCCGCCCTGGGTTGATTCTTGATATAGGGACTGAAATCCAAGGTCTGTATGGGTTTGTTCGTCTGGTTGGGTTCGTCTTGGTCGACTGTGTATCGGATTGAGCAACGCTACCAGCTGCTACCCTGCATGTTATCTGTACCTGCAATAAAATCATTTAAAATAATGACTCAATCAACCCTCCGCGTTAACACCCTGTATTACATTACATACTAATCGAATTAATAATCATTTACTTGGCTTCCGTGTCCAGTCGAATCACCTAGTGAGTCTTCTTGTTCGTCATTCTATAACACACATAATAAATATACACAAACTTGCATAACACACATAATAAATATACACAAACTTGCATAACACACATAATAAATATACACAAACTTGCACACCAAACTTCTCTGCACAGTTAAAACTTAACCATGCTTCCCAGGTAAGATTATTTCTTTTAACAGATTCAACCACGCTTCAACGTCTTCATATCAATCCACATCGTAAATTGGGAGAAGCAAGGCAAATCATACATAATGGATCTGAAGATCTCGGTCCTCGAACATCTTCCATGGATGAGAATAAGGAATCAACCTCCAATTCATTGATGATCAGGGAATCAAAATGCTCAAATAATTGCAGTGAATCTTCCGCAGTCTTGTGAGGAAATCTTATCACCATGAACATATGATATCTATCCCGTGATCCTTTTTCAGGAAGCTCTTTTGAACCTGACAGCAGCAGGCGTTAGAGTGGCTAAATGAAAATGATGACTGATCTTTTCTATTTGATTCAATGAAACGACAGATCATCTTCTTCCTCGGCGTGTTGTTCCTCCACCAGCAATCCTAATCACCTGCAACTACTTCAATCCGTGTATGATGGCTCACTTGATTGCCGTTTCCTGCACGCTCTCACAGATTTCGACAGAGAATGCACACAGATCTGAGAAAACGAAAAATCGATGTTGCAGCTCCACTGTAAACAGGTTAACGCGGATCACTCCCAAATGTGGACAGTGCAGGTACCGCAGAAGTATTTAGACAAGGAAACTGAGACAACCAATCTGTAAAAGCAGAATGGATGGATCATATTTATTTAAGCGTCGTCGTCGATTTATTTAAGGTACAAAGGTATACTTTTGCTGTCATGATATGGGTTCGATTTTCAAAGGGTTGTCATTGCACATGTTTGAATGCCAAAGCCGCTTCCCATGTAAGTAGTCAAAGGATCAATGTTTGAATGGACTTAATATACTTACATGGCTTACTATACACATCTTTTGTAGATCATTCATGTTAATGCACGGGTTTAATCAAGCCTGTATTACTGTTGGGCATTGTTTAATATTGGCATTTTCAATTAAGTTTACATGCTAAACATTCACAATAAGACGACCTATATTTGAATAGGTAAACAACATTACTAGAAAAGATTGAAATGAAGGTATTTTCCAAATTATTGTTGGTTAGTTTTGTATTTAAAATAAGTTTTGTTGGTGAGAAGAGGAGATTCTAACCCAGGGGTTTAAAACCCGCAGAAGTAGAGTTGCTCATGGATTTCGGGACGTCTCATCCTTGCTGAGTCACAAGTTACTGAGGATTTTGGGAGTCTCATCCCTGCTGAGTCACAAATTACTGATATACCCTTAAGAGATTGTTATTCTCATAATTATAAACAAATAAATTAATACTTCATCTTCCTCCCAACTTTTCATAATGCTTGTTAGTTAATACTCCAACTATGGTTTAATTTAATTTTGTAGGAAGTCGTAATACGCTCCCACATTTTCCATAATCTTCCCGTGAATCATTGTTGCTCACTATAACCTATCATAATATCGGAGTATTAGAGTTCAAAACTTACCACTACAAAACTTTCAATGTTCCATAGATATCTTTAAAGATTTTTGTGTAGTTTGTTTTATATTTAGTCTATGCTTCAATTTTAACGTAATCAGCACGGTGACGCCTTTTTGAATATTAGGTTCATCTTCTTTTTCTTATTGAGTTCTCTCTTGAAGTATAAGATTCAACTGTTTTTTTGGAGTTCGTTGATTATAGCTTGGCATAGTTCTTACTTTACTCAAGTACACTTGGGATAGTTTCCAACTCCTTTTTGTTAATGATGTTCCTTCTTTAAGTATATGGACTTAAAATTCTTCGGGTTTTGCATTTGCATGCCTTTATTATGTTAACATCTAAATGACACATTGGTAGTAGTCGGGTGTATGATGAAACTTATACAAGGCTTTACAAATTAATAAGGTTTGGGTTGGGATTTGAGTTTTGTTAGGTGTGTGGATGGTTGAAATAAGCACTAAATCCCTTTAGATTTGTTACTCATCAATCTTCCACTTCGAAGGAAAAATAGCCTTTTATCAAACTATATTCGATTAGTATTCAACTAGTTTTTTTTATCAAACTATATTGAATCAGTATTCAACTCGTTTTCTTATCCACATTACAATGCTAAATTCCAGCATATTATTTTAAATCCAAATAATTTGGTTGGTTTCATTTGTTTTTGAAGCATTTGGTTAGTTACGTAAAAGAAATTAGTCAATGAATTTTACTTTACTTTGTAGGTATGTGCATAGCATTGAGGTCCTTAGGGTGGCTACTTTGTTCAACCAGCTAAAATAATAATAATAATATTAATATTATTACTATTATTATTATAGAGAGAGATTTCATCTAGAAATGTATATGTTAATATCATGATTTAAAATAATTTTTTTTTATGGATTTACAACTACATTTGTAAATGGTGCCTATGCTGTGGATTCTTTTTCTTTTGTCATTATTGTCATCATTTTAGCATTTAAAGTGCTTCATCTTTCTTTTATATTATTATAACCCTCTTTGCACACAATGTAATTCCTTCATGATATACATTGAACATAATAAGTTCCCTACATTCTTGGAAGAGTAGCAAATACTCTCATTGAATGCTATGAAATCTAGCTTTTTATTTATTGAACTTCTTAGATAACATAGAGATTCTAATGAGCTTGTCAAGGTTACTCTTCAACAACAAATAGAAAGATGAGTAAAAAAATTAGTGCAACATCTAACACTTTTATACAAATTGGATGTCTTTCAACAAGCTTAATGGTCATAGAAGTTCAATGATTTTTTTTCTCTTCTCTACTATGTCTATCATATATTACATCTTTCCAAAACATGTAAGGGAACGCTGAGTTTACTTGACTATAGATCCTTATCATCATCTTCATTTTCATCTTTACAATGAAATATATGTTGGAAAATATATACAATTCCTTTCAAGCAGAAGGACACGCCCTTAGTTTGGGCATCGCGAACTTTGGCATTTTGATCAAAATAAAGTCAATAGTTTTATTTCATTTTTCATGTATTATCAATTTTAATGTACTAGCACCACCACTTAACTTGTGGCTAATGAACATTGATAGGTCACATGTTAAGTGCCATGAACAAGTTACTTGTTCTCCATGTGTTGTTGTACGAACTGTTTGTTATCCATGCGTTAGCTACGAGCTATTCATGCGCCAACTACTAGTTATCCATGCATAGCTATCAATTATTTTTTATGTTCTTTTTTTAATTGTCTATTTTGAATTTAGAATGACTACCATGAAATAAATCTGGACAGTGCACTTGTCTCATCCTCATGCAATATAGGGAAAGCATAGGCTCTAGTCCACCCCGAATTCTAAGATATAAGCACCTATCGGTGTAATTATGTAAGCTCTTTGTTGTGAAGTCTGACACAAAGGGAATTGAGCCATGAAGGCACTTGGATCCTGATTGTCGCCATTGTCCCACTTTTTTCATGTAACGAAAGTACAATGGAAATGTTATTTGTCATTGTCTTACCTCACATTTACCTTCAAAACTAAAAATTAATAAATTTATATAAAAAGTTGCTTCATTGTTTTGTCATGGATTAAAAAAAAAAACTATAACTATGTAAAATTATTTACAAATTAATATGTACCATTGTTTTGACCTACCTATACCAACAATGAGAATGCCACTCTCTTAAGTGCTAGTAGATTGAGCATGACACTCTCTTACTCAGTGCTAGTAGATTGGAGTGTAAAACATTTATTTATTGTGCTTTTACATACTCACTTTAAAACATGCTTGAAACAAATTCTACTCATTCTCTTGACACTTTCGTTATAAGCGTTTGTTAGGGTGTTTTCTAATTAATATGGAATGTCAGAGCTATTTAGTTGAAACATAATTGAATTTCTAGTCAACATTGTTATTACATTATATGGGTAGATTTTTTTTTTTTTTTTAAGATTGGATCTTATGCACAATCCTAAGCTCTTTTAAAGACACTTTAGTTGCCCTATAAATATGATAAAATAGAGAACTTATGACTTCAAAAGGCGATTAGAGGTACTTGCATAACAAATTTTAAGACGATGTAAAAATACAAAATATAGGAAATTGAATAAGATTTCATAATATATAAATTTTACGTTTAGAAAAATTGTGTAGTTGTTTCTATTTTTTTTTTCTAAAATTGGCTTTTTAAATTTTCAGTACAATATAACATATGTATATGCTTGTGCAACACTATATAAACTAAATGATAGTATTTTGGAATAAAATTGTGTACATATGTAGAGAACATCTTGTACTAGTGCAACACTATTTTTCCGAAATTATTCATGATGCTTTCATTTTTTATTACTTTTTGAAGTCAGAGAATCCTGAAAAAAGGACATTGTGTGTGTGTGCAATGCTTTAGGGGCATAACTTAATGAAATTTTAAATTTTTTTATATGAGTGTATAGATCTCTCTTCCTTCCAGTGCACCATATAATTTGTTTGAGAAATGGTTAGGGCAGTGAAAAGTTATAGCATAAACAAAGGAGCGTTGTGTTATGGAATCATGACATTTGCCACTTCAAAATTAATAAAAAATGGAAACATTATACATTGATATGAAAAAAAAAATATTTAGAATCTGTAGAATCTACTCTACAAAACTGTGTAATTTTATAAAAAGTTATTTTATCTTGCATAGCCAAAAGCATCATTGAAATTAAGCACCTACATAGAGTTTTGGAGGAAAGCCAATAACCCTGTTTTTTTTGTCCTAGCCAATAGGATCTTTAGTATGAACCTAATTCCAAACCAACCACACAAGTCACTCCGGCTTAAATTTGAAATTTAAAATAATGCATATGCATTAAAAATGCATAAGCGCTATAACACATATGTGTTAATGCAAATACATTATATCGCATATGCATTTTATAACGTACACAAAATGCATATGCACTATAACACATATGCATTATATCGCCTATGCATTTTATAACACATACAAAACAAATATGCATTCTAACACATATGCATTAAAACACATATGTGTTATTGGAACCTTAGAATCATGCATATTTTTGACAAGATGAGGGTAATAAGTATGAAACATAAGTTAATAAAATTCCTATCTATAATCTAACTCATGTAACTAGGGTCAAATGTGGTGGTTTGATGGGTTTTCCATGGCCCTCTTTCGTAAAAAGTATTATTCTAGGCCTTCGACCATTCATTCACCCCTATACCAATGTGTGAAGGGGTGAATATCAACACATGGTAGGAAACTAATCATAATTCCACACCCTCTGTGCCTCCCTTGATATCCCTCTCACCCTTCCTCATCTATCCATCCATACTTTCCTCCTACTCCATCCCTCTCTCTCCTCCCTTAGTCTTCCTCTCTCTTACACATTCCCTTCATCCCTCCTTCCTACCCACACTCCCTATCTCCTCACTAACTATCTCTTCCTCATTCTCCCATTCTCTCTTTCTCCCTTTATCTCCTTCCCTCTCTCAATATATCTATCCCTCACTCCTTTCACATTCCTTCCACACTCCCTCTCTCTCCCTCCTTCAGTCACTCCCTCTCTCATAATCCCTCCCCCGCATCACTCTCCTACCCCCCCTCATTTTCTCTATGTCACCTTCTCTTTTTCCATCCCACACTCATTCTCTCTCTCTCTCTATCTTTCTCTCTCACATGAGGCCATTTGTGGTTGGTCAAGGAAACCTTCTTGGCCTTATATGGATTGAATATTGCTTTAGGGAGTTAGGTTTAGATCTTCTCCCTTGACCACGTCCAAGGCCCAAATCCCTAAGGCTGATAAAATGTTCAATGGATACCCCTAAGAAGAAATATGTGGTGCTTTGAGGCGTTATCCATGGCTCTAGATACTTAATGGCTCTAGATCCTTCATTCCATCTCTCTCTCTCTCTCTCTCTCTCTCTCTCTGTCCAGACCTTCCACATTCCTTCTCTCTCCCTCATTCACTAAATCACTCTCTCCCACAACCCCTTCCTTGTTCCCCCTTCCCCTTCGTTCTCTCTCTCTCTCTCTCTCTCCCCCTTCCACACTCCCTCTCTCTCCCTATCTCAGTCATTCAATCTCTCCCACAACCCCTCCCTTTCTCCCCTCTCCCCTTCATTCGCTCCCCCTCTCTCTCACTCTCCCACCCCCCCCCCTCTCCCTCTCTCTCACTCCCCCCCCCCCTCTCTCTCTCTCTCCCGCACTCATTCTTTTCTCATTCCTTCCACACTCCCTCTCTCTCCCTCCATCACTCAATCACTCTCTCCCACAACCCCTCCCTTTTTCCCCAATCCCCTTCGTTTTCTCTCCCTCTCTCTCCCTCCATCACTCAATCACTCTCTCCCACAACCCCTCCCTTTTTCCCCAATCCCCTTCATTTTCTCCCCCTCTCTCTCTCACTTTCTCTCCCCCCAACCCTCTCTCTCTCTCTTCCCATCTCTCTCTCTCTCTCTCTCTCTCTCTCTCTCTCTCTCTCTCTCTTGCACACTCCCTCTCTCTCTCTCTCTTCACTAACTCTCTCTCTATCTCTCTCTCTATCTACCCATCCTTTCCATACTCCCTCTCCCTTTATCATTAACTAAGTCACTCTCTCCCACAAACCCTCTCTCTTTCTATGAGTAACTTGCAACAATTAAATGATGAAAATGCATGATATAAAAGAAATAGAAGAACACAGAAGAGATTTATTGATCGCAATCCACTTCGAGGGGGAAACCTACTTTGAGAACACTCAATAAAAATAACTTGTGGATGCCTTCATTGGCCTCAACACGTAATTATATACTAAGTATATGCGTCCAATACTATGGATCAATACCATGGAACATATAATACTATGGGATAATACAAACTATGGATCAATACCATGGAACATATAATACTACGGGACAACTTACAAAGCATATGCGTCCAACAACAATATACTAACAAAGTAAAGAGAAGGGTTGACACGGGTTCCTAACATCCCCCCCCCCCCCCTTAGAAAAATATTTGTCCTCAAAGCTTTAGATATGGAAATTGTTGTTGAATCTGAAGGAGTGGTTCCCATGTAGCATCCTCTGGTTGCATTATGTGCCACTGAATTAATACCTCTATGATAGATCAAGAGCGAATCTGACGAGTGTGCCTATTGAGGATGGCCTCCGGCTCCAAAAG
Source organism: Larix kaempferi (assembly GCA_027924585.1). Taxonomy (NCBI): domain Eukaryota; kingdom Viridiplantae; phylum Streptophyta; class Pinopsida; order Pinales; family Pinaceae; genus Larix; species Larix kaempferi. The sequence continues at coordinate 4,071,155 of BSBM01000571.1, read as the reverse complement.
GATGGATCCTTCATTATCTAGTTCTGGTAAAATAGTTTTTCCTTTGATGTTGGTTCCAGGAACTTTCTTGATACAAGAGACATGAAATAATGGATGAATGTAGGAAGAAGGAGGAAGTTCCAATTTGTAAGCAACAGACCCAATCTTTTGAAGAACCTTATATGGCCTAGAGAAATTTGGAGCGAGCTTATGATGCCCTTTGATTTTTAGGGAGTATTGCTTAGTAAGGTTATGTACGAAGAAAAACCATATCACCTCATTGAAAAGTGTGCTCAGAACGGAGTTGATCCGCTTGTTGTTTCATTCTATTTCTTTCCATGTGAGTATTTTCCTTCCAAATGTGAATAATTTGATCGCGGTTTCGAAAATCCGTGCCAACTGCCTGAACTGGTGGAATAATGGGGGTGTATGGAAGAAAAGCTAGCGGTGCCTGACCATAGACTGCTTCATATGGAGTCATTTTAGATGCATTGTGGTAGGAGATATTGTACCACCATTCAGCGAGAGGGAGCCACTTTTCCCACTGATGTTGTTGTTCAGAGGTGAAGTAACGAAGATAAGTTTCCAAACATTTATTGATAATTTCAGTCTGACCATCTGTTTGTCGGTGATACCCTGAACTCGTCTTCAGTTTGGTTCCAATGTGGTGAAATAGTTCTTTCCAAAAATTACTGGTGAACAGGGATGATTTTAAGAACCCCCCCAAAATTTATATGTATAAAAAATGGGCGAATCTACCCGATATATAGGAAAAATTGAAGGCGATTTTCAATAATATAAAATGTATATATGATTTTTTTGGCAAATCTTTCATTTCATTATATAATGTTGTAAAATCTTGGTGAATCTTTCACTAAATTATAAGATATTGTAAAATCTTGGCGAATATTTCACTTAATTATAAAAAATTGTAAAAACTTGGTGAATCTTTCACTAATTTATAAAATATAGTAAAAATTTGGCGAATCTTTTGCCAATAAGACTCAAGATTTTGATTATGTAGATTACTAAGGTAGTGCAACAGAAGAACATACGGCAAATAATGTCATAATATTTCATATCATTATCATGATCATATTTCAAATGGCAAAGAATGTCAGAATATGTAATGTCCCCATTTTGACCCCCTTTTTCATTAAATCGTAAATGATGTAAATATTGTTATTTAATCATGGTGAGGAGCTCAAGGCCAAGGCCCTACCATTGATTTAGCGTTTTATGTATTGGAAATTAAAGGAATAGATGCCTATGGTTCTTGTGCTAGATAGGCACAATGTAAATAAGACATCATGTAAATACGAATTTTAATGAAAATACCCACAACTAGCTATGCAATGCAACAAAGAGATGGGGCATGATTCTACAAGGAATAGGGAGGAACATTATTCAAACCCTTGAGCCAATGGTGTTAATCCATGTGTCAATGAGAAAACCCATAAACCCTCAACTACCCATTTTGGGTTATGGACCCAATCATTTAATTCTTCCAGAAATTGGTTGAGGCAGTTAATGCCTTGGGAATGAAGAAGTATGGCAGCCAATTTCGTGTATGGACAAGCCATCAACCTGGGAATTCGTATCTTTGCTTCTTGGGCAAGAAAACACCCACAAAATGGTGCCCAAAGCCATTCTGAACCCATAGTCTTTCATCTCTCATGTAGTTTGAGCTAGCTGGGTCTTTCCCTACATGTTTTCATCCATTTTTTGCATTTTTTTCCAGGCCTGGGAGTTCGTTTTTGCATTGTACAGCAATTGGGAGAGAAGGGCCACGATTTGGGACTGTTATGGAGGCCGTTTTTGCCCCAGAATGTCCATGGACATTTTTCTGAAAATGAATTTGGCCTCCCAGGGTTGTTCCCCATCTTCCAGTTTCGTTTTTGGGTTTTCCACGTTTTTTTTTAAGCTAATGAAAACCCCATCTTTGGGCATCTCACTGTAAAAATGTTTTATCATGCCCAATAAGAGTGGCTCTGCTTTTATGTGCATCCCGATTTTGATTTGAACCTGTGAGCAAGAAAATTGGAGTGGTAGTGGACAGAATTGGCTTGATAAACCTAGTGAAGGGAGTAACCTCTTAAGAAGATCAAGAGGGCTTTGGCTACTTTTCTATGCACACCCTGAGAGCACTAGAAAGGAAGGTATGGCTCGAGGTACTGTGTGGCAGTGAAGAGAATACTTCCTTGTGTTGGGTGTGTAGGAATTGTGAGTTCCAAGCTGAATAGATCTAGGAGGGGTACCCATAGCTCTGTGTTTGAGCTCACTAGCTTAGCCATTCTTCCTTTCCATTTCCTAGTAGCCTGATAAACCCAATTGTAGATTGGCTTGGCTCATCTTGGTGTATGCTTGGCTATGTGTGAGTATGTTGTTCCCTGGTTCCTTGTAGTAATCATGCCTAGCTCAGGGGTGGTAGTTGTATCAAGAGGTTGATAAGCACGACTGGTCTATGGCTAGAAGGAACATTGCAGATGCATAGCTGGTTGCTTGGAACTACTTGTTAAGATAAGTATTCTCTTGTGTTAACTTTGAAATTATTAATTGTTGAATATCTTGAATGTATGATGGATGTGTTATCGATATTATTTCCGCTGCATTTTTCTATAATTATACACTCCATATGTCTTTTATATTATGTGAATGCTATTTAGTAAATTCACATGGGGCTAGATGCCCGGTTTTAGCATCACGATCCTCCATCATGCTAGTATGATAGGCGAGGACATTACATTTTGGTATCAGAGCTACTGGTTGCAGCATTGGACCTCTATGGGCCAAATCCAATTACAGTATCAAGACTAAATGGGGCTAAGTTGGATAATTGAAGAAGTAGGATCACCTCCTATTGAATAGTGAGCATCCCTAAAAGAAAGAGGAATCTGAAATTGTTTAAGTGTTTTTGAAATTTTTTGCTTAAGTCTGTTTCGGGAAGAGTTCGGAAGAGTTCCGTGAATCTTCCCACAATTGCGGAAGAGTTTCGCGAATCTTCCCGCAATTGTGGAAGAGTTCAACAAATCTTCCCGCAACTGCGGAAGAGTTCCGCGAATCTTCCCGCAACTACGGAAGAGTTTGACGAATCTTCCCGCAACTGCGGAAGAGTTCCACGAATCTTCCCGCAATTGTCAATATAACCTTTTCCCACGTGCATGAGAGTAAGTTATGAATTCTGGGAATATAATGCAGCTAACAACTGTGTAGATGAACACATTTTGCAGAATCATAGTTACATCAAGGCAGCACTCTAGATAGTACAGTTGGAAAGTTTAGGATCTTGGTTGGGCCAAGAAAATCAACATTATGGATGATGCACAGGATCCCTATGAGCCTGAGACAGATGCCATGGAGGAAAACATACATGTTGAAAATGCTGAAACAGAATCTAATGGGAGAAGAAATCAAGAGACTCCTCCAGGGATTGCAGCCACCATGAGAAGCTTAAGGGTGGAGTTGCAAAGCTGTAAAGAAGATAATGAAAGGATGATTAAAGCTCAAGAAGAACAAAATCAGTTAAATGCAGCCATGCTACAGAGTTTAACAGACATCGAAAGGCAAATAAACTCTGGGCATTAGACATCAAATCTAGAAAGGGGTGGGAGTAGTTCTAAAAGGAATTCCTGTAAGAGGGTCAGTAGCTCAAGAAGAGTTTCTACAGATAGAACATATTCTCCAGATATCTCTTCTAATGAATCACCTGACTCAGAAGAATCCATTGAGGGTTCAAGCTCTTCATCTCACAGAAGTAAGAGGAAGAAGCACTACAATAACAATTCACATGGGGAATTTAAGAAGGCGAAACCTCCTACATTTGATGGAGAGATAAATTCTGGTCAAGAAGCTGAAGCTTGGCTTCTTGGGATGAGAAAATATTTCCAAGTCCAAGACTACTCTAGGAATATGAAGGCAAGGGTAGCCATCTTCAACTTGAATGGAAGGGCATCTATATGGTGGAAACACATCAGGCAAGTGAAGAAGATCAATGAAAGGAAGATCGTGTGGAAGCAGTTCAAGAAATACTTCAAGCAGAAGTACCTCTCTAATAAGTACTATGATGATAAGATCAAAGAGTTTCATGAGCTGAGATTGGGACAATTGACCATGGAGGAATATGCAAACAAGTTCTTGGAGTTGCTGAGGTATGTCAGGTATATTCGAAATGATAAGGTAAAAATTCAGCGTTTCCTAAGTGGACTGCCCTAGTCATATAAAGATAGAATTGAGTTCGATGAACCTCGAACTCTAGAGGAGGCCATAAGAAAGGCCAAGTATTGCTTTGATCAAAACAGAAGCAAACCAGAATTCCATAAGGCATGGAAGGATAGGAAAAATGAAAAGTTTGATCAAAGGAAGAAGGGGTTCAAGTCTCCTCAATTCTGGAATCAGCCAAGGAAGTCATCATAGGTTGTGACTAAGCCAACTAGGATGATGGGAGACAAGCAAAGAGATCCAAAGGAGCCAAGGGAACCACTTCAATGTTGGGGTTGTGGAGGAGACTACATGCTTAGGAACTGTCCACATCGGAATGGGAATCCAAATCAAGTTCACAACATCCAAAGAGCTAAAACTATGGGTCAAGTGGCAAGGACAATCCCTAGAATCTATGCAACAGTAGACGACCGCCAAGCAGATCATCAGTCAACTGTGGTTGAAGTTGAAGGTAAGATTGCTAAGCAATTTGTTTCTATTTTGATTGATCCTGGATCTACTCACAGTTATGTCACTCCTAGAATTGTTGAGATTTGTGCTTTCAAGAAATTAAAGCATAATAAATGATGGTTAGTTCAACTAGCCACTAGGACCAAGAGAAAACTTAGTGAGATAGTAGAGAAATGTCCATTAGAGATGGATGGGCTATTCACTTATGAAAATCTGAATATTTTACCACTTGGTTCCTATGATATTCTCATTGGAATGGATTGGTTAGAAGCACACAGGGTTAAACTTGACTGCTACAATAAAACATTTGAATGTATGGACGAAGAAGGAAACCCGAGGGTTGTAAAAGGCATTCCAAAGGTGACTTCTATTAGGTAGGTTATAGCCATGCAGTTGAAGAAGTTCTATAGGAAGGGATGCCAATTGTATGCAGCCCACATTTTAGAGGCAGCAGAGAATGAAACTCTTAAATTGGAAGACTGTCATGTATTGCAAGAATTTAGGGATGTTTTTCCTGATGAGATTCCAGGACTCCCTCCAAGGAGAGACATTGAATTTACAATTGAACTTGTGCCAAGAGAGGCACCAGTGTCTAAGACACCCTACAGGATGAGTACACCAGAATTGCTAGAATTTAAAATGCAATTACAAGAGTTACTGGAAAAGAAATATATTAGGCCAAGTGTGTCCCCGTGGGGAGCACCTGTTCTATTTGTGAAAAAGAAATATGGAACACTCAGGTTGTGTATTGACTATAGGAAGTTGAACAAAGTCACTCTGAAGAACAAATACCCATTGCCCCAAATTAATGACCTTTTTGACCAAATGAGAGGAGCAAAGGTATTTTCAAAGATTGACTTGAGGTCTGGTTACCATCAGGTAAGAATCAAGGAAGAAGATATTCATAAGACAGCCTTTAGAACAAGGTATGGACACTATGAGTTTGTAGTGGTACCATTCGGTCTCACAAATGCACCAGCTACATTCATGTGTCTCATGAATAATTTTTTTAGCAAATATTTGGACAAGTTTGTTCTTGTATTCCTAGATGACATTCTCATATATTCTAAGAATGAAGAAGAGCATGAAGAACATTTGAGAAGGACAATGCAATTACTAAGGGAGCATAAGCTGTATGCAAAGTTGAGCAAATGTGACTTCTATAAAGATAGAATTCATTATTTGGGTCACATCATCTCCGACGAAGGAATATCTATAGACCCTGAGAAGATTGAAACCATTATGAATTGGCCAACTCCAAGGAATGTGACTGATGTGAGATCTTTTATGGGCCTTACTGGTTACTACAGGAGGTTTATCGAAGGATTCTCCAAGGTTGCAAACCCAATCACTTCTTTGCAAAAGAAGGGGATAAAGTTTGAATGGTCACCAAGATGTGAGGAAAGTTTTCAATGGTTGAAGCATCTTCTTACAAGTGCACCAATTTTGAAAATTGCAAATCCAGAAAAAGACTTTGTGGTATGTACCGATGCATGCAATCAAGGACTTGGAGGAGTTCTTATGCAAGACAACCATGTGATATGTTATGAGTCAAGAAAGTTGAAAGAGCATGAGAAGAACTATGCTACTCATGATATAGAACTTGCAGCCATGGTACATGCTTTAAAGATGTGGAGACATTACTTAATGGGAAGAAAATTTGAGTTAAGGACAAACCATTGTGGTTTGAAATACTTGTTTGATCAGCCAACTTTAAATGCTAGGCAAGCTAGATGGTTGGAATTTTTGTGTGAATTTGATTTTGAAATCAAACACATAAACGGAAAAGAAAACAAGGTGGCTGATGCACTCAGTAGGAAGGTACACGAAATGCATGTGGCAGCGCTTAGTACTTGCCAACCAGATTTGAAGCAGCAGATTGTTAACCATATTGTTGAGGATGAAGTATACGTGCAGATAAAGGACAAATTGCAGCAGCAAGACCTTGGCAAGAAGTATGAAGGCTATCATTTGGAAGAAGGCGGACTTCTTACTTATAAGAATAGAGTCTATATTCCAAATGCGGTAGATTTGAGGAGGATTGTTATGGATGAAATCCATAAAGCTCCATACTCTGGTCACCCAGGATATCAGAAAACGATTGCTACAGCAAGAAAATATTATTTCTGGCTAGGGATGAAGAAAGATGTCACTGAATACATCTCTAAGTGCATGGAATGTCAACAGGTGAAGGTTGAACACCAACACCCCGCAGGTTTATTGCACCAATGCCAATTCCAGAATGGAAATGGGAAATAATTTCCATGGATTTTATTACAGGATTGCCAATAACTAAGATACAACATGATTCCATCATGATTGTGGTGGACAAGTTAACAAAGGCAACACATTTCATACCGGTTAAATCCACACATAAAGCCGATGCCATTGCAAATATTTTCATGAAGGAAATTTTCCGATTACATGGGTTGCCTAAGGCAATAATTTCTGGCAGGGATACCAAGTTCACTTTCAATTTTTGGAAAGGCCTCTTTGTATATTTGGGTACATAGCTAATCTTTAGTGCCGCGTACCATCCTCAAACAAACGGGAAAACAGAAAGAGTAAATCAGGTGCTTGAAGACATGCTCTGCATGTATGTAATAGACAAACCATTCAAGTGGGAGGATTACCTACACTTGGTAGAATTTGCATATAACAATGGGAAACAAACATCATTGGGAATGAGTCCTTATGAGGCTTTGTATGGCAGAAGGTGTAGGACACCAGTGACTTGGGACAATCCAGTGAACAGAATTGTACTTGGGCCAGAATTGCTTAAGGAAATGGAGCAAGAAGTTGCCAAGATCAGACAGAATTTAAAAGTAGCCCAGGATAGACAGAAAAGCTATGCATATAAACACAGAGTGCATAGGGAATTCAATGTTGGGGATCATGTGTATCTTAGAGTGAGATCAAGGAAGAGTTCCTTGAAGCTTGGGAGTTATGCCAAGTTATCGCCTAGATATTGTGGGCCATTTGAAGTGCTTGAAAGAATAGGGCTAGTTGCATATAGACTTGCATTGCATGCTAGCACTAAAGCTCATACTGTTTTTCATGTCTCTTTACTTAAGAAATATGTACATGATCCTAACCATGTGATTAATTAGGATATGATCCAGGTGGAACCCGAGGGAGAATTCCAAACCGACCCATTGCGCATCCTAGACAAGAAGGTAACATTGCTCCGGAACCGAGCCATCGGACAAGTAAAGGTGCAATGGAAGCACTACAATCCCGATGAGGCTACATGGGAGCTGGAGGATGCCATGAGGGTGGCATATCCATTTTTGTTCAATTTTGATGAGCACTGAGGACAGTGCTAATGTAAGGGGAGGGGAATGTAATGTCCCCATTTTGACCCCCTTTTTCATTAGATCGTAAATGATGTAAATATTTTTATTTAATCATGGTGAGGAGCTCAAGGCCAAGGCCCCACCATTGATTTAGCATTTTATGTATCGGCAATTAAAGGAATAGATGCCTATGGTTCTTGTGCTAGATAGGCACAATGTAAATAAGACATCATGTAAGTATGAATTTTAATGAAAATACCCACAACTAGCTATGCAATGCAACAAAGAGATGGGGCATGATTCTACAAGGAATAGGGAGGGAAATTATTCAAACCCTTGAGCCAATGGTGTTAATCTATGTGTCAATGAGAAAACCCATAAACCCTCAACTACCCATTTTGGGTTATGGACCCAATCATTTAATTCTTCCAGAAATTGGTTGAGGCAGTTAATGCCTTGGGAATGAAGAAGTATGGTAGCCAATTTTGTGTATGGGCAAGCCATCAACCTAGGAATTCGTATCTTTGCTTCTTGGGCAAGAAAACACCCACGAAATGGTGCCCAAAGCCATTCTGAACCCATAGTCTTTCATCTCTCACGCTGTTTGAGCTAGCTGGGTCTTTCCCTACACATTTTCAACCATTTTCTGCATTTTTTTCCAGGCCTGGGAGCTCGTTTTTGCATTGTACAGCAGCTGGGAGAGAAGGGTCACGATTTGGGACTGTTATGGAGGCCGTTTTTGCCCCAAAATGTCCATTGATGTTTTTCTGAAAATGGATTTGGCTTCCCAGGGTTGTTCCCCATCTTCCAGTTTCGTTTTTGGGTTTCCCACGTTTTTTTTTAAGCTAATGAAAACCCCATCTTTGGGCATCTCACTATAAAAACATTTTATCATGCCTAATAAGAGTGGCTCTACTGTTATGTGCATCCCGGTTTTGATTTGAACCTGTGAGCAAGAAACTTGGAGTGGTAGTGGACATAATTGGCTTGATAAACCTAGTGAAGGGAGTAACCTCTTAAGAAGATCAAGAGGGCTTTGGCTACTTTTCTATGCACACCCTGAGAGCACTAGAAAGGAAGGTATGGCTCGAGGTACTGTGTGGCAGTGAAGAGAATACTTCCTTGTGTTGGGTGTGTAGGCATTGTGAGTGCCAAGCTGAATAGATCTGGGAGGGGTACCCATAGCTCTGTGGTTGAGCTCACTAGATTAGCCATTCTTCCTTTCCATTTCCTAGCAGCCTGATAAACCCAATTGTAGATTGGCTTGGCTCATCTTGGTGTATGCTTGGCTATGTGTAATTCTGTTGTTCCCTGGTTCCTTGTAGTAATCATGCCCAGCTCGGGGGTGGCAGTTGTATCAAGAGGTTGATAAGCACGACTAGCCTATGGTTGGAAGGAACGTTTCAGATGCATAGCTGGTTGCTTGGGACTACTTGTTAAGATAAGTATTCTCTTATGTTAACTTTGAAATTATTAATTGTTGAATATCTTGAATGTATGATGGATGTGTTATTGATATTATTTTCACTGCATTTTTCTATAATTATACACTTCATATGTCTTTTATATTATGTGAATGCTATTTAGTAAATTCACATGGGGCTAGATGCCCTTTTTTAGCAGCACGATCCTCTATCATGCTGGTATGATAGGCGAGGACGTTACAGAATATGATCATGATAATGATATGAAAGTATTCAGGATGATTTGGTTCATTTCTAGATGCTAAAAATTGCTAGATGATTTGGTGATAAATATTTGAGGGTGTATTGAGCCAACCTTTTAGATAAAAGAGTTGGATCAACCTAACCAAAGTTTGGTGAAAAAAATTGTTGTGACATGAGCATCATTTGTGAATGTTAAAAAAACTATGTTCAACAAAGATAAACATGTAAAATGTTTGGCTCGACAAATCTACTTAGAGATAATGACACAATTAATATCAACATGGAATCCTGAGGTACTAATAACCCCTTCGGGATAGTTGCAATATAAATGGTTCCTTCCTCTCCCATAATGATGCTAGTTCCACAAGATATTCAAGTATAAAGGTTGTAAGAAAAAGTGTATATCTTCCAATCAACATTATGTAACATACTTAGACATAATTTCTTTCAACACTAAACATTTTACCACTAAAAAAACTAAGGTTATAAGAAAAAGTGTATAACTACCAGTCAACAGTGTAAAACTTTCAAGTATTACTCTTCCTCCAATGTTTGTCAAGATTCAGGGAAAGTGGGGACTCCACTTGTTATCTCATCCCTTAATGGTCCAACGGACATGTGGGGACCTAAATCTTGACAAACCGATAAACTGATAGAATTAGACATTATGCCCGATCTTGGCTTCCACTAGCCAATTATGCTTGTGGAGGCTAGGACAATAATGCATTGTAATTATGCCCATTGCACTAGAGGAATGTTGGTCTCTTGCCAATAGGTCTTCCACGATCAATGCATAGGAACCTAGTGCATAGACCATTTTTCTCTTCGTTTAGCTATGTAGAGCTCATCTATTTTTTTGAATAACAATAAGTATTTACAAAGAAAATATACAATCAACATAAAAAAAACCGAAAAAGTGAAGACAATTAATTCATGCAACTAAAAGGTAATAAAAACATATTTTCTCATACCTTGAATCAATGGAAATCAACTAAAACCAATCTTGACTCAAGCTACAACAAAGGGTTAAATCAAGCATCAAATAAGAACTAGAAGCATTCAAGGGACTAACACAATATTTAACCAAAATACATGCAAACTTCAAAAATTGACAAAATGATTCAAACAAAATCAATAAAGAAACCATAAAAATTTGTCAAGATATTAGAGCTAAACACCAACATGGTTTCATGTACTTGAATGAGCCCATTCTTGCTTATCAAAAGTGTTGTCAAATTAGTTATTTATCCTTTAATGCTAGGACACTATCTATGTGAAGAGATAGCTCCTAGGCCTAGCTTTGTAAAATTCCAGCATCATTTCCTATCACATATAAGAAAGGGACAATGTAAGAGATAAGAATCAAAACATCAATCTTAAAATAAATTGCATCAAGGAAATGTAGCTCAAATAATCAATGTTACAACAAAAAAGTATAATGTACAATCTATTTTTACCTAAAACACAGCCTCAAATTCACATATAGTGATCACCATCAAGGGTCAATGGAACACCTAGACCAAAATAAGACTCAAGTCCCTCATGTATACTAGATCATAAATCGTCGGTTAAATCAAATTTCCAATTCACATCCTGGCCTTGCTCCTCATTTTCAACATTCTCAACATGATCTTCTCCATATGAACCATCATTATGATCCTCAAAAACATTATGTTCCATATCAAGCTCATTAGAGAAATTTGTTATATTGTTTTCTCCCCTTCTTTCATGATCTGATCGCCAAAGAGCTAGTGCTCTTTGATATGGAAAATTGTGAACCTCATACTTTGTTGCATACAATCTTGAACTTGTATCCACATTTTTATCAAGCTTGTTCCTCAAATTTGACTTCAAGAATGATAGTGCACTAAACATTCTCTCATCCTCCACTCATCCCAAAATTATGGTTTGACATAAATCCTCTAATTTGAAATATTTTGACATTCTTTGCTGTAGGATTTCGCTACCACTGAGTTTAGTCCATAATCTTATAATTGCACCATATTCTAGAGGATTAGCCAACTCAGAAAATTGCTCCCACATTGCTGTAGAAAAGCATTGAGCTTGTTCTGACAATTTGTTTCAATCTAAAATGCTTGGATATGTTCTCCTTGTATCTCAGCCTCTCGACAAAAATGGCTCTGCAAAGTCTTGCATTTCCCTATAAAGTAAACCTTTAAAGTCTTTGAACATTGACAATGGTTCCAATATTGAGGGTATACCAAGACATGGCCTCCAACAATTCATCTCAAGGAAATTGTTCTCTTATCTCTGATGATAGTGATTTCTCAATTTCTATCAAGTTGCGCCTCACTGAAATCACAACATTGTCAAATTGTTCTCTTGAAATAGGGCACTCTTTGGTGGATCTTCCTATCTTATCCTTATAATAAAAGGGAACCATATGCCCACACACTGCCATACATAGAATCCCGTTTTCATCAAACTTTAAAATAAAAATCATTTTCTATATTGATTATCTTAGTCCAATTTGTTAATGTTAGACCTGTAAAAGACTTTGCCATAATATACAAATTATCCAATGCAAGGCATGATAATTTTATTACATTTGTGCATTCAACAATATACATCGTGCGACTCTGATACATCTTCACGAAGTTTTTCATTTCATGAAGCATAGGAAGAATTCCAGCCAATGTTAATAATGTCTCTATATCAGTTAGTAGAAAGAGAAGAGTTTGAGATTTTTCTACACTTAAGAGATGTTCATACATTACCCCTACCAAGGAAGCATATTCCTCAAATAGTCTTTCAGTTGGTCCCTTCAGTGAGATCCATCTTGTATCAACATATTTTAATAGTTTTTTTCCATTTGTAACACCATCGACAAAAATTTTAAACTCTAAAAATCGCTTGGAACTCCGACAAAAGTATGCATGAACCCCACGTACAAGATATTCAACTTTTGAAACCAATGCAAAGTTGCTCACTATTTTAAATGAAAGATTCATCCTGTGAGCCATACAATGAATACTAAGCATATATGGTGAAGTTGAGAGTTGTAGTCTAGAAAAAAGGTCGTTCCTTTGTCCCTGCATTATTGATGCCCCATCTGTTCCAACACATACCAACTTTTTTGCGATCATTGAATGATCCATACCACCAATTTTCTTCAAAATATTAATAACAAGTTCAGAAATATTTTCTGTTGTATAAATTTTGCTCATTGTATGAATTCCAAGTAGATAGGAATGCCTGATATGATCATTGACCATATAAATGCTCATGCAAATCCATGAAGTATTATCAACAGTCGTAACCTCATACAAAGACAGTGACAAAAATGTAGCATTCACAATATTCTCTTGCATATCATCCTTTTCTACTTGAGCTAGATATTTTCCCCATTCCCAACCACTCGTTAAGGACCTATGAGAAGATGGAAAATTTGGCACTTGAATAAAAAATAGATATTTCATCATTTTTGGATAATCTGTCATAGGACAACCATTGGATAGGATGTGAAATACAATGCTTAATTGTATCGTCTTTGATAACAAATTTGTTTCCATCATCTTTCCAAATTGATATGTGATGGTTCCTCCACTTTCCTCCAGTTTTCTCTTATTTGTTAAGAATTTATTATATTCCTCTTCATATTGAAGATGTCGACATTGGCTAAGATATTTCCATCTCGCAGTAGATTCCTTCTCACCATTTACAGTTTTCTTATCATACACCTTTCCAACTTGCTTCTCTATCGTGTCGAGCTTCATCTGCAATTTCACTACCTTGCCAACTTTCCAACTACATGAAATGCATTTAAATTCTCGTGAGGTATCATTCTCATTTGTTGGAGGTATTGGTTCATAAATGGGTATCTTGAGACCCAATCAAGTTGGAATTTTCTCCCCATGTGCCACTGGCCCTTTTGCCTTTTCTTTGAATGGAATGTGTCACCTCGCAAGGAAAAATATTCAACATTTGAACTACCAATTTCTAATGAAAATGCATTTGTCTCACTTTGATCACTAGAGGAATTTATTCTACCATCCATTGTATGGGTTGTAGATGCATTCTCAAGAGTGTTGAAATCTCTCTTACTGATACCTTGCTCAAGAGAGCTTGAAGCATGAATAGGATGTGTATTATTGTATTGAGGCTTTTGAAAATATGATATTACATCCTTTTGTTTTGATGTTTTATTTTTCTTTCCATGATGCATGTTTGACATCTTACTTAATATTCCACAATTGAAATTCCAAATCGATATAGAGACCAGAAGTGAATCCTGCATGAGAACAATGATATAAAATTAGTACAATAGCACATTATATTGCAAGAAAATATAATGAGACAAGACAACGAAGTAGGAAATCAAGAACAATAACTGCTCCACAACTACTATCAATGCACTATTTTTTTTTAAATGTGTCTCTTTGTTCTTGCTACACTGGAAGAGCTTTTAAAAAAACTAGTTGTAGGGATCATGACAAAAATGCATAACATGCAACTGCAAGAAGATGAAAATGATCCACTTTTAATATTTTTCTATTTAAATGCCATTTCCTTCAATGATTTCCATTCTTTTTAATATGATATGTTCAAGAGGGTTTTAACTTCACATCCTGTATATATTCCACCAAGTTGAAACAATCATAGAACCCATAGCTATTGAGAGTGGAAGCAAAGTGGGAAGACGAAGCACCAAGCAACAATTTTTAAAAGATTATAGAAGCAAAGCATTCCAGGAGAATTTCCTATATAATATATACTTTAACCTACTTTGATGAATATATATTCTAAAAATGCAAGTAGAATGGTGAATTAGTTTATGAAAATATGAAAACATCATTAAACCATCTAGCAGTTATATCTTAGAGCATTATCATCAAATTATCAACCATAACATCAACATTGAATTTTCAAGTTTCAAAAGATAACATTTGTAATCAAAAAATTGTAACAAATAATATCAACCATGAAATGAAATAGGGCATCTTATCCTTCAATGCCCATGGTCTCAATAACAACAACAACCACTAACTCTGATAAATCTATAAACTCCCTTAGCCACTTTCCAATCTCAAATTCCAATTCTCAAGTTTCCCAATCCCATCCCTCAATTCTGAGTTCAAGGTTCCATTCCACCAAGTAGAAATTCTTCTATGATGTCCTCCACCCCTAATCCTATAGTAAAACAATACACCTCTTCTTAAAATGCTGCTACCCACATTTAACTAGGTGAGATAAAAATCAAATCCAATAATTTGGTAAGATTTACTAATAAGTATTTCAATGAAGTTAAATGTTCAATGAAATTTTAAATAAATGTGTGTTCCTCTTATAATTATAATAAAATGTAACATAATTTTGAAATGAAATGTAAACTAACTCATATGAACAATAATTCACAAACATACAATTTAACCTTATATGACACTCACCATACATCAAACTATAAGTGGGTAGAACACAAAAAGAACGAACATAAGCTATTTAATAAATAAATAAAAATTACAGGAATTTGTTTTTTATAATGAACACCATACCACTCATAATAATATGAAATTGAAACAAAATCCATGAAACAATTACCTCTTTCAAGGAACTCATAACAATATGGATATTGAAACAAATCACTAATATGTCATCCACAAAGGTAAATATGTCTATTATCTTTTCATTTTTAAATTCAAATTCTCTGAAAAGATATACTTGTCTTTTTCAATAATTTGAATTTTAAAGAATTGTCAACTAAATATATTTATATCTTTATAGAAAGAAAAAAATTATATATTTCAAAATTGTTCCAAAAAAACATAAAAAACATCTTCAAGAAAAAAGATAAAATAATTGTAAACATCAATGCAAACATATGAATGATATCTTATTTGTTTGTCCATCAAAATTGAAGGTAAGTTGTGTACAAGCTCGTGCAATAACCGAAAAGGAAATAAAGAGTTTTTTTTCTCCCATTCAATTGTATTTTTCACATGAAGGGAACACGCTCAAGTAGCTACCACCCAAATTAGTCTTTTTGCCTAAAATGAACTTGAATAAATAAAATTCAATTCTCGACCAATAAACCTTTTCTTGAGAAGTATTTTCCCAAGCACTCTCAATAATATTATGATAAATAATATAGCAGAGCATCCTATCTCAACACCTTTAGAAATTCACTAATGTGAATATTACAAGGCCATCAACATCCAACTCTTCCAAATGTCAAAAATCCATGTAGTGATGTAATAATCTGGAAAAAGAGTACTTTAAAATATTCTAAGCAATAATATGCTTAAGAGTCCTACCACAAACATTTATGGTACATACATGCAAGAGTTTTGAAATAGAAGCCTACTCTGTTAAGTGCAACACTATAGTTTTGTGCATTGTTTACTTGCAATGAAAACAAGTATAGGGAATGGAAGGCCCAACTTACTAGGAGACAAAAACTGCTTGCGGTGAAAATTATCTTCCCAAGTTAGTAAGCACTATTTCATCTAGATAAGTCACATACATGATCAAATAATAACTTTAAATATGAACATACAAGTAATATCGGACGACTACACATTAGGATTTCAAAATATGCCCAGCATTATATTATCAAGATTACTTGATTGCATTTTACAATTAATTTTTGTTAAGGACTTTTTATGGGAATCACTAAATTTTCTTCTTAGAATGGCCTGGGCTGTATCATCTCTCGGTATAGACAGCAATCAACTGGGAAACATGCATACCTTGAATAAATTTGTTCCTAAAATGGATTTGGGATAGGTATGTAGAATGAATACGTTTTTTGTGAACCTCATAATTTTGTGAATTATGATGCCTTTTGGTATCATAAATCATCCTTATAAAGTCTAATACAAAATCTAGAAAATGAATACCACTAAGCTGTAAACAAGAAGACAAATCCAATTTCAAACAGTGCAATCAGTTGGATGAGCATTAAATCCTACGATAACCATAACAATATAGGACTATTAGCATAGATAGAATACTCTATGCAAAGCATCAATGTGACTATGGTATTATATCAGAATACGTCCTGGAAAAATACTTGTTTGGAAAGGAAAAATCAATATTTTTAATAACCAGGAAATACTTGCAAACATGCAACACAAAACACATTCATATTTTCCCCATGCACTTCAATATTTTCCCCAAGCACTTCAAAATTTCCCCCAGGAACTTCAATACTTGCCCCATGCACTTCTAAATTGACCCAGTGATGATAGAAATGCCCCATGCACTTTAGTATTTTCCTTAGCCTCTTCAAAATTCTCGCTGCAAAAATAAAAACGCCCCCGTCCGCTTTCATATTTTCCCAGGCACTTCATTAGTTTCCCTAGACACTTCAAAATTCATCCAATGATGATAAATATGCCCTAGGCACTTCAATACTTTCCCTAGGCAAGGGAGAAAAACACTTGACAATGATATAATCACCGAGGCAATCACAAAAATGCCCTAATTCACACAAATTTGCCGCGGCAAGTGATAACGTTTCCCATCACTATTTAAAATGTCCCAACACTATAAAAACATCCATACATTGATAAACAACAACCCTAGGCACTTCTAAATTCACCCTGTGATTAGAAAAATGCCCCATACACTTCTAAATTCACCTAGTGACGAGAAACACGCCCTATGCACTTCAATACTTACCCCAGGCACTTCAAAATTATCTGAAAGATTATAAAAATTCCCTAAGCACATCAATAATTTATGAGGCACTTCTAAATTCCCCCAAGGATGATAAAAACTCCCCATGCACTTCAGTATTTTCCCCAAGCACTTCTAAATTGCCCCCAGGCACTTCAATACTTACCCTATGCACTTGTAAATTGACCCAATGATGATGGAAACACCCCATTCACTTCAATATTTGCCTCATCCACTTCAAAATTCTCCCAACGATGATAAAAATGCCCAAACACTTCAATATTTTCCCCAAGCACTTCAAAATCCTCGCAACGAAGATAAAAACGCCCCCGTCTGCTTCCATATTTTCCCAGGCACTTGATTACTTTCCCTAGACACTTCAAAATTCATCCAATGATGATAAATATGCCCTAGGCACTTCAATACTTTCCCTAGGAAAGGGATAAAAACATCTGACAATGATATAATTGCCCAAGAAATCACAAAAATGCCCTAATCCACACAAATTTTCCTCGGCAAGTGATAACTTTTCCCATCACTATTTTAAAACATCCCAACACTATAAAGGCATCCATAAATTGATAAATAAAAACCCCAGGCACTTCTAAATTCACCTAGTGATGAGAAAAACGTCCCATGCACTTCTAAATTCACCCAGTGACGAGAAAAACGCCCCAAGCACTTCAATACTTTCCCTGGGCACTTCAAAATTCTCTGAAAGATGATAAAAATTCCCTAAGCACTTCAATATTTTCCAAGGCACTTCTAAATTCTCCCAAGGATGATAAAAACACCCCATTCACTTCAATATTTTCCCCAAACACTTCAAAATTGTCCCCACAAGAAGTGTCCAATGCTACCCTCCATAAGTATCCAGTGCTTTGATGCTCCCTCCTAAACCATGTGTTCCTCTAGGTCCACTGCACCTCCATGAACACTCAATCCAATCATCGTCAAGTGGAGCACAACCCTCCATGTAAGCAACCAAGTGGCCCCATGCTACCTAGGGCTCTCTTAAATGCTCAATGCTCATCCTCCAAGTATATCCTACCAAGGACTAGATATGCTCTCCATGTGTGTCTCATGAATAATGTCAGAATGGAACATATGTCTCCAACCTCCTAAGGAAGTGCACCACATAAACATCAAATCGAGGAATAGAAATCCATGGGTAAGCTATATCCAGTTTGTATGTGTGCTAAGGTACAACCAAGGTTAATCATACACCACACACTCCACATCAAAACTTGCCTTGGCCACTTCAAAATTCTCCCAACAATGATAAAAATGCACAAACACTTCAATATTTTTCCCAATCACTTCAAAATTCTGGCAACGGAGATAAAAACGCCCTTATCCACTTCCATATTTGACCAGGCACTTCATTGCTTGCCCTAGACACATCAAAATTCATCCAATGATGATAAAGATGCCCTAGGCATTTCAATACTTTCCCTAGGCAAGGGGGAAAAACACTCGGCAATGATATAATCACCCAAGTAATCACAAAAAATGCCCCAATCCACACAAATTTTCCTTGGCAAGTGATAACTTTTCCCATCATTATTTTAAAACGCCCCAACACTATAAAAGCATCCATACATTGATCAATAACAACCCCATGCACTTCTAAATTTACCCATTGATGAGAAGAAAACGCTGCATGCACTTCTAAATTCACCCAGTGATGACAAAAACGCCCCAAGCACCTCAATACTTGGCCCGGGCACTTCAAAATTCTCCAAAACATGATAAAAAATCCCCATGCACTTCAATATTTTCCCCAAGCACTTCTCTTTGCTGCAGATGCGAACTTCTCTCTTACTAGTGCGAGCTTGCTTGTGTTTAGTAAGTGGCAAAAGGAGGCACACGTCCTGACTATTTATACACTTTGCAAAACTGACTTTTTCCCTAACTAGGCCGACTTGTCTTGGGGAAAGATAAATTTAATATTTAATAAATATATTTTTTGTGTATCTTGACCCCAGGATTTACATTGATTCTTTCAAGGGTTTACATGATCAAATACATTAATATTTTCTCTCGTAGGAGGTACAATAACAATATAATGAAATACTATAAGAATAGCTTCTACATAGTTGCAATATTACTTTTGGAGTTTATATGGTTCCAACTACAAGATTTGCACCTAGAACCTCCAAAACCTGTAATTGACCTCCAAAAGATTGCTCAGGAACCTTTCAAAACTAGACACTGTCTCAAGATAGGGCATTAATATATGAATGTGAAGCTCCCAAGGTAAACATCCACATCACTATGAACTTGTAGAAATTGAATGTTGCCACAGTTGAAGGCATGGAAATATGTAGTGGAATCCAAAAGCTGAAAGCTACTAGTTAAACACTCCAAATGAATTTCAACTAAGCTCAAACTTGGGAGATGAATGCTCATTTATCTATTCATATGGTGGATAAAAAGACATCAAACATTGGCTATCCATGTTGCCACATCACAAGCATGGAAAGATTTATCTTGTGGAAAATCTAGCTAGCATACATGGGAGGAAATCAATGCAAAAGTTGTCGGAGAATAATATCGTTGCATCAAAGTTAGTTGTAGATAACACCATTCAAAAGGAAAAACTTGATCTGTAGATCTTAATCCACTCAAAGTTGATTTTCAACTGTAGTCAACTATCTTGAATTCTACCATCTAACCAATCTTTTTAAGCTTTTGGTGAAAAGGATAATTGGTGGTCCCGGATGTTGTGAAAGTACTAGGAAACTCCTTGTTTCTGTATAGTGTGAACTTCATGAAGAAATATCTTTCTCAAAGTTGATTTTGAACTGTAGTAAGCTATGTCGCATTCTTACAGTCCACAGGCATTTCAGCTTTTGGCACAAAGGATAAAATAGTGTTGGAAGTGAAAATAGAAGGCAACTCCTTCTGGAACCTGCTTATTTTTGTACAGTGCACTGTCAACGATGTGAAAAAAAGGTGCATCTCTCTCTAAACGAGATTTATTTTGGACTATGTACCATTGGATGAATTTCAGGTTAAAGACAGGTGTAGGGACTCAACACAATACTCATTTGATAGGTTTAGGGACTCACTTTGTCAAAACAAATAATCCTCTCATGATTTCCAAGACTATGTTTCTCAAGCAATGGGGAGAATGGAAGCTTGGAACAATACATGGAAACCCAACTATGAAAGACTCAAAGGTGACAAGGAGAATGAAGAAAGTTCTGAAAAAAAGGCAAGATAGTTATGCTATAAGTGGAGGATGAATGTTACAAGGAAAAGAATGAAGAGATGCATGAAGAAATCAAAGAGTTGAAAGAAAAAGTTTGAAATATGGAATTAGAATAATATGCAGGATTCGAAGGTCTCACAGATTCACCAATAGATTTATTCGGTTCGTTTGTTCAAGCAAATGATAGAGAAAACACCATGGAAGCGAAGATAGTGTAACTAGCTGTAGTGATGATCCAAACACCACTCTCCAATGCTCTTTTGCTCGAAGGTTATAACATGTTCAAAATTGGCTCTTCTAATGACATCTTCTATGTATTGTAGAACAATTTTTTTGCTAGGTGAATTTGTTAGGATATATACTAATCACCTCACATATAATGTTTATAAACTAAAATTAGCACATCTAGTTGACTAAAAGTGCACCCTGCATATTAACTAAAGATAGAGTGTCCTTTCTCTATATATGTTCCCATTAATTGTTGTTCAAAATAGCATGATACTGATTATTTTCTTGTTGCATAACTCGTACTTCATTAAACAAAACTAATCTAGCATGCTACTCGCTCCTTAAATCTCTGTTGTGTGTTCATATCATCTGAAGCTGAGACAACAACATCTCTATTCCAGCACACAGTTCATCATCTAAAATCTGGCTAGGAGGAGAAGCATCCAAAACAGAACCTGGAATTACTTCAAGTGTTGGCCAAAAAGAACAATCTGCTACAGCCTACATGAATTCTTTTGTTACAGGTGTATACTACTGTTCTCCAAGGATGACTTCATGTCAAGAGCTATTTGTGCATATATAGATCCTTTGACCATGCCTTGGCATGCCTCCACATGTGCCAATGATGAGGGATTATGAGAGAATTCGACCCCACAATATGTCTAACAAAATCAAGTTTCCATTCACATGCCTAGAAATAAGATAACTTGATAGGAAAGTGTTGGAAAGCCAAGTTATGATCCTAAATAAGGATCCAAGATTGCACCAGAGGATGATCAACTGCAACATAAGAGAATACCTACAACTAATCATCATGATAAGAAGCATCTCATAGCCATTAATTCAAATGTGTCATGAGAATCCATAGGCTAAGGCATAATCAACTCTAGAATATCATCACACTATTCCATCCATGCATCATCAACATGAAGAAAATCCCTATCATCAATAACCCAATAAATAAAATCTCTATCAACATGTCATCCCTGGCTGAAAATTGTGATAAAAATCACAAGTGAACACCCATGCAAAATGGGGGCTAACAAGGCTATGGCAGAGCTTCCTTCCTACATAAGGCAAGGAAAATATTATATATGCACCTTATACATTGGTTCAGGTGGTCCTATTGGAAAATATCCTACTTTGGTGGTTCCAGATGTATGTTTCACCTTCTATGTTGTGATAGATAGAACCGAGTGAACCTAATTCTCCTTTTCTCAATCCATATATGTTCCTTTCACTCTAAGTTCAAGATACATACTGAAACACCAAGGATTAAACCCCTATAATTTCTGGAATGTAATGCCAGAAATTAACATTTTGAAGTCTACAAGTGCTAGTAAAATGTTAAAATATATAAGAACGTAACATTCAAGCCAATCAAATACTTAGATTTCCTATCACTTAGATCCAAGGAAACATGGCATAAGAAAGTCAAAAATTGACTAGAGCTCTAAAACATTGTTTTGCATACACATTCAAAAGCACTATCTAGTAATGGAAGAATGCCTAGTCAATAGAGTCACTATCTATGTTTGGCTTGCCATAATTGCATATCCAAAAAAAAACTCTTTGAAATGTTCTCCTTTCACTAGAAAACTATTGTTGGTGATGAAATATAAAACCCGCACCCCATGGACTTGGATGAATGGAAAATCCTCTCCTAACTCCACCCTACCAATGACATCCAAATAAGTGACCTTGACAAGCTAGGTCATCATGACTTTGACAACAACTATAATTAGAATGATAATTTTATCCCTTTCAACTTGTAAGAAATAGCCATGCAATTCATAGAAAACAATCACTCTCACCACTGACTTCCACAACCATCTTATTCCAATACACCCACTTCTAAAACATTGTCCCCAACCAAAAGAAAGCTCTCTCCATTGTATCAAAAAACTCCACAAACATATATACCAACCCTCGACTGAGAGTGATTGTACAAGGTATTGCAGGTACTTAAAATTCATACTTGATTGGATGCATTAGAGAAAATCGTTTCTCAACCACAAAATTCATTCGCAATCCATTGCAAATGCTTTCCGCTACTAGTGTCACCACCTTTTACATCCAAGCATCTACAATCCATTCCACCCCTCTTATTCTTATGAACCAATTCCTTCCTTTAAAAGGAAACTCTCTTTCAAGCCTCCAAGAAGACCTTAGGCATATTTGATACATTCTCATTGATGAAATGAGCTTCCTAGGCCCAATTATTTTCTGCCACGTATACAAACTTTTTCGAGAAACATTCCCTCACCACAAAACATACATTTCAAGGGTTGCTCGATTATTCTCATCAGATATATCGCCCAATCGCCACCAATCAAGGACATTCCACTATATGCATCATCACACAGAACCATGTACTTTGGTGCAACTTCGACACAATGGTCACTTTGGAAACTATATTTCACCAACAAGGAAGTGCCCCATTTCAAATACCCTTCAAAAACATCCTTCACAACATCAGGAATGCAAAACCTTCTTTTGAGGATTGGAACCTTCTCATGTCAAGGAAAGACTCCTTCCTTTATCAATATGAGTTGTCTACTTTCCATGATTCAATGCACTTATTTGCAACTAACAAACTATATACCCTTCATAATCTACAAATGATGAAGTTCTTAAACATTCCAATGACACTCTCCAACAACGAGCATAGTAACAACCATGCATCGAGCAAAAAGTTATGTTGACATTTAATTTGTGGGATTTGGGTGGCCTTGTTAATGGATCACTTTGCAAAATTATCACCATTTTCTACAAAGAAAACCATAAACCTCCACATTTACGAACATTTGTGGTTGTCAACTTCAACAAGTACATTGGCCCTCCATTGGATCACAACAATCCTACTTTTCCTCCTATTCCACCTATACAAAGGGGGAGTTGTACTTAGGTCCCACTTAAAATGGTGTGAGCATTGATTATACATATATCTCAAGGGATGACATTACCAAAATCTACAATAGATATTGGTACAATTGAGCATCGAGGTCTTACCTTGACTGCAATATCCAAAGCCCCTTCCCTGAAAGATCTTCACATGTCTCCCAGACATTTACCTTCGATCAACACAAAAGAATGCAGGACAATCCCTATGTCATTCAAAGGAAACATGCAGAGGTATTTCTCCATTCCAAAATTTTTCCATCCTTTATCCTCTTAAAAGTCCAGTTCCTATGTAACTACTTCTCAACTTACCAAATACACTCGTTATTACATCCACCCTACATTCCATATTTTTTTCCTGCTATTAATCTTTGCAAAATGCTACAAATATGTGTTCATAAATGTTTTCATATAAACAATTGTAAAGAAGTTCTTCCATTTTGTGGACACAACTTCTCCTCCCATTTCAACTTCTTGTCTGGATTGCAAGTTCTCGTCTTTACTCTTTTACTTTCTTTACTATCTTACCTTTATTTCCACTTTATTTACTATTGATACTTACTGACCAACTACCTTTTCCATGTGCAGTAGACAAGACATCTCTCTCATATGTTTTATTTCCCTTTATGCAAAGCTTCTCTTCTTCAAGGGTTCCCACCTTCCACGATATCAAAAGGAAATTACACATGACACTTACATGTACATTCAATCATTTCAAAAAACATCTTTTTTTTCGTA
This sequence comes from Larix kaempferi, assembly GCA_027924585.1. Taxonomy (NCBI): domain Eukaryota; kingdom Viridiplantae; phylum Streptophyta; class Pinopsida; order Pinales; family Pinaceae; genus Larix; species Larix kaempferi. The sequence goes on along the minus strand of BSBM01000571.1, from coordinate 4,046,823 downwards.
GGTGGAGGTTTTATATGGTACACTTACACTTTCCTATGCACATATTGTCGTCCCCCCACAAGTTGCAAAATAAAAATAAATATACTCCTATAAATAACAAATATTCCCAATTTCAAATATAAATAGTTTTACATCTTCTAGTACACCACTTTCTTTCATATTTAATACATTTTCAATTTTTTATTTTTTTTCCGCTTCCTTACACTTCAGAGCATCCCCTCTTATTGAGGCTTATTTTTTACATTGTCAAAAACAAATGCTAATTAAGTCATAGTAACATGGTACAATTGCTAGTTAAATCATTGTAATAATGAATAATGGCCTGAAGCAACGAATAAATAAAAGAAAGTTGATGGATAATGACCTCAAGCAACGAATAAATAAAAGAAAGTTGATGAATAATGATCTCAAATGTTATGAATAATGACCTCAAGTGATAAATAACTAAAAGAAAGTAGATAACCTAAACAAAATGCAAACACCACTTTTCAAAAAGTATCCCACTTAAAGTAGTAAAGATCTCGGAGAATATAATCTCAATCAACATATATTAAGTTTAAGTTACAACATCTCCCCCATACTGTAAAGCATTTGGCTACTCTCTATACAATAAGAATCACCTATCATAACACATAACATGTTATACAATAAGAATCACCTATCATAACACATAACATGTTATACAATAAGAATCACCTATCATAACACATAACATGTTGAAAGTATTAAAGAATTCATGTTTATGGGCTCTCTCGTAATTGTGTTTATCTTGTGTTAGTATTGTATTGTTGTATACAATAAGAATCACCTATCATAACACAGAACATGTTGAAAGTATTAAAGAATTCATGTTTATGGGCTCTCTTGAAAGTATTAAAGAATTCACGTTTATGGGCTCTCTCGTAGTCGTGTTTATCTTGTGTGAGTATTGTATTGTTGAATGGATAAAGAACAAACACCTTTGAACATTATCTCAAATAGTTATCCTTTTTAAAAGAAGATTTTGTTGTCACATACAATGAATAAAGAACAAGCATACAATGGATAAAGAACAAGCACAGCTTTGGATATTATATCAAATAGTTATTCTTTTTAAAAGTAGATTTTGTTGTTACATGTTTATCTTTTTCACCGAAAAATTAAACTGCGAAATAGTAAATATGTCCGATTATCACAAATTCACAGGAGATATGGCCCTGATTAGTTACATAACATAAATAACTGTCACATGAGCACAAAGAACCATGCCCAAATCCATGTAGCCTAAATAGCCATCCTATGGCCGAAGAATCAGATCAACAAGTCGGATCGTGACCAAGTATTACAAGTGATAAACCACCCTGTCTGTCTATAAGCTTGTTATCGTGTTGTTTACACCACCTTAGGCAAAAATTATGCACCAATACCATGCAACATGCAAGTCCATTGCACTTAAATGTTCTTTGATAGTGACGGATATTTGATAGCGATTTTGACCTACCCTCGATCAGCGCTCCTACGATTACGACCACCACCACCACTGGGTTCAAAATAAATTTGCTCGAAGTTTTATGCAAACCGCGGAAAAGGCAGGATGAGGCTACCGACAGAAGCATCTGCTATATCTCCTGCACCAAATATTCAATAGTATATCAAATGGATATATACCACGTATATATACCAGACAACAGAAGGGACGAAAGCAATAAGTTGGGAACAAACAATAGGCTGCGAACCGTGATGGTGGTGGAGGTGGACGCAGCCACCAGCGGTGGTAACTGGTGATGATGTCAAGGTCACTGTCAAATCTCAGAAATATCACTTAGGGCACTTGCAAAGTTGCATGATACATATCCCGCCGTGAGCGTTACGCCAACTCTACCACGTTTTAATTTAAAGTATCACGTGGAGTAATATCATATGAGTTTCTCAATGTCAAATCTTTGTTCCAACTGAACCTGTCCCATAATTCTCTGTCAGGAAGGATTCCAGTTGGAGGCCTGCTTCAAAAGTTTCCAAAATCTTCCTATTCTCATAACAGAGGCGATCCTCTTCCTACTTGTTGATCATAAATATTATTCAAAGTTCAACACTGGAAACCATGCGAGGTTTCCAGTAAACACTGTAACCGTTGATAGATATGCCTTGTCTTTATGTTTTTGTGTTTTTCGGTATGGTGTAACCGCTGATATATCTGCCTTGGTATTGATGTGGGTTTTCAAGTTTTTGTCCTTTTTTTTTCAAATAGAAAAAGCTATAGCAAATAGAAAAAGCTATAGCATGATATTTTCAGTAGAAAATTAAAGTTATATATAGAATTTATGTGATAACAATTAGATATTAGAAATAGAACCAAGAACATATTCATACCAAAATAATTATGGATGTAAATACATAAGTCAAAAACTTAGTGACTAATATTTAACGTTGATCAATACCCAAAAGCAGAAAATAAAATAATAAGGCTATCAAAATAATGAAACTTTCTAAAAGACATACAAAGAGCCATGGTAAACAATGGTATCAACAACACATTTTTCAAAAAAGATGTAGCCATCCATCGTTCCAATGGTTGCCTTTGACAGAGGATCAGCTTCCACATTTGCCTCGTGGAAGATGTGTTGGAAGGAGATATCATCAAAACAAAAGATAAGGTCCTTAGTTTTCTGCAGCCGGTCAAATAGATGAAGGGCCTTAATGTCATGTAACCCATCAGCCCACTCGAGAATGACTTTTGAGTCTCCAAAAATTTTGATGCGAGGGATACCTCTTTTCAACACTACCCATAGCAATCCCCACAGAGCAATCAATTCAGACTTTGTATTACTCTCTATGCCAACAACAAGTTTCATAAGGATCTTGTGATCTGGTTTTATATACAAAATCATACTCGCGCCACATAAATTCTGCTTAGCTGCCTTGTCAAAAAAATCCAAAAGAAAACTCATAATTTATGGCAGGAAACAAAGTGTTTCGGTGTGGGCCTTCAAGTGTTAACATCGTAGACAAGTGACAAATTCAATTCTCCTCTACTAATCTTCAAATTATCTTATATCGAAGTTCAAATTATCTTATATCGAAGTCCGCACAGATAATAAAGAGGTACTAGCTAGTTGTTGGGTAGATCAAGTAGGATAAAGAATAATATTATGTTTTGACTAAGAGTTATCGATGCATCAACTAAGAGTTATTCATGCATAGTTACCATTATCTATGCATAGCTACTATTTATTTTTTATATATATAATTGTTTATTTTAAATTTGGAATCATTATTATAAAATCAATTTGGGCATTACACTTGTCTCATCTTAATGTAATTTAGGAAAAACATAGACACTAATCCACTCCAAATTCTAAGATATAAACACCTATAGGTATAAATATTTGATAAATTAATTCCATCCATTAAAAATAAAGTTATTAATTTACATATAAAAACAAAAACAGGATGAAAAACGAAGAAAAGGTGTATTGATATAATACACCTTGAAGTAATCGGATTGTTCGGCTTGTTTAGGAGTTGGCACCTTGTAGTAATCAAATTGGCTTTAGCTTTAGGTACTCTTCAAGACACTTCTTTACCACTTTTATATGGATTTCTATGGCAGTGAACTCTTAGACATAACTCATAAAGTGATTTGATCACTTTGCAATCTAAGTTAGTGATAATCACATTTTTGGTAATTCCAAGTATATCACTTTTCGTAATCCAAGGAGTGTATTAGATTTATATATGAAAATATATGCAATTCCAAGTATATCACTTTCGTAGTGCATGGAGTGTATTAGATTTATTTATGAAAAAGTATCATATATAGTTTTAAAGTTGGTATGAATTTAAAAAAAAATTGGTATGAATTAAAAATAAAAATAAAAGTTGACGAATCTGTGAACTAGTACGAATATGGCATCTTCACGTGTTAATTTCTACGAAGTTTGAAATAAAATATATGGATAATTCTTCCTAACATTGATTAAAGGTCAACAATAAGCCCTTCACAAGCTTGGGTTTTAATGAATTATGACTTTTTCCTAAATAGGTTTCTCATTATAATCTTCTAGAGAGCTTGAGTGTTTCAGCCAAGGTGAATCACGAGATTCAATAATATGTTGTTTCAATTTAAATGAAGTGCCATGTAGATGTCATCTTTATACTATATATGTGTAAGTTTTATTATAAAAGTGACTTGGCCTTCTTATAACTATTGCATTTTATGTCTCAGTGATAAGATTTGTTCTCAATTTTATGCAAGTTTCATTTATTTATAAAGAAATCACAATGTGAAAGAGTATGTAATTGTTATTCTTTGTTTTAAGAAGTAATTAAGATTAATTTTGAAATGTAATTGAAGAAGTGAATCACGACCTAAATATTAGGGGTTAAATTTAGTTCATAGTTTAATTTTTGATTTTTTTTTCAAAAAAGATTTGTTAATTTTCTTTTTTTTTATTAGCTTAAAAGGAGGTAAAATTTAGTTTATAGGTTAATTTTTTATTTTTTTTCCAAAATAGATTTGTTAATTTCCATTTTTTTTCTAAATTGATTAGCCCAAATTTTATGAGATAGTTTTTTTTACTTTAAAACTCCTCAAAATTGGCCATAAACTATATAAAAGCCTTAGAAATTTGAATCCTTTTAGACAAATATCGCTCAACATTTTATGGTTGGAAATTTAAGCATTAGTAAGATTTGCCAAGGCATTTACACTTTAAGAAAATTATGGATACTTAAAATTTTCTAAGTGAACATGATGATTCAATTCATGAAATATATTATTGACCTACATAACTACTATTACAATATAGATGCTTATATATTATTACATAATGGTAAATACCCTAGGTATATTACAAGTCCACCCCCCAACCTTTTTAAATGTTTTGTCCTCAAAGCATGGGTACAGAACATTGTTTCTACTAGAATGATCCATCTTCTTGTAAATTTTCCTATTTGATAAGGTCACAGATAAGCACGGGGTATAAACTAGAAGGCAATATAATATCACGTTCATTCATATTGCAGTATTAAATATTCATGAAAACCTAAAAATTATATTGCTTATATATTAAGAGGCAAATGGTTTTTTTAATTTAATGTAACAATACAAAAATACTTTGGGGTCTTTTTTATATGGGCAGGCTGACAAATATCCGCCAAATGGAGATGGCGAGATCATGGTCGGATGAGAAATCGGGTTGAGGCAAGGCTCGAGCTTACTAGTACGTAGGGAAATCGCGTCTTGAGGCATGCTTGAGGCCAGGGGTTTCGTGGTGAAGTGGGTTGCGAGTCGATCATAGTCTAGAGATAGTGGTCATTGACAACCAATTGTTACCAATAGCACTCAATCAGTTGTTACCAATAACCTTGGGAGACTCTAAGCCTCCAGGACCTGTTATAGGCTCTTGATAGGTCTTGGCGGATTGAATATCCAACCACTCATTCCTATTACAGGCCTTGGGAGGTTTAGTCAGCCTCCTAAAGCTTGTTACAAGACCTGGGGGCTTGGATACCTAGCCCACAACAGGCTTAGTTAGCGATTGGAGAGCTGCAACATGCAATCTAAATGTTGTACTATGTGCATTGGCTCTAGTGACATACAAGAAGTGATCTCCTGTCTCTTCATTAGACCATTAGATGTTGCAAATCATAATGATATGTGGTTGAGTAATTGCATTGTGGGTGAAGTAATGTGCATCCACAATATACATCGAAAGAAGCAAGGTGCATTGTAGAATGCACATAGGGTCATAAGAGGGGTATCATATCAATATACTAGGTAGAAATATAAAGGGGTATAAAAAATGTTAATGAAAAATTTGATACATACAATATCTAGTGAAAATATGTTTTTTTTTAAATTGGGAAGGCATATTGGCATATTGGAAGGTATTTTCCAATATTTAGTGAAATTAGGGGTATTGTTTCATATGCCACGAACAAATGTGCTATGATAGCGTTTTATTGAGTGAAGCCCCTGTGATTTTTGAAGCTTTCAACAATATTGTTGCATTGAAAAGGGATTAATCCATCCTATGTGGATTCTTTTCGGAACTCTTCATGATAAGAGTCTTGATTTGATCTTCTTTCTTGTTGAATTCAATGTATATTTTTATTCAGGAGATTACGTAGTACAATATATGATCTTTATGAGGAAATATGTGTTGAGTAATTCATCTAAATGTGTGACCCATGTCTCAGGGGTGAATAAGTGAGATTGACGCTAGTGAAATCACTCGCATAGCTTGAATCATAACCTATGAAGTTTGCACTTGGTAACCAAGACTTCCCGAGAGGTCACCTATCCCAAGACTTATTTGGTTCAAACGCATTTAATTATGGAGTTTTCCCCACAATCAAGCCCACTTAGCTTGCTACCCCATTCGAAAAAACCTTAGCAAGTATATTGATTCTTCAAGTTATATTGCTTTTTGGATGCTTCAATATGTAAAGCCAACATTGACATTGGTGCATTGATTGTTACATGTTATTTTTTCTATAATTTGGGTGTTGAAATGGCACCTTAATAAGTTAAACTTGCTTGATCTATGGTTTAATCTTTTCATGATACACTTTAGTCGCCACGTTGATATTTGACATTTTGTATTCATTATTGTGTCAATGGTTTCATCAATAGTAATCAATTGAATGTCAACCATCACCAAATATGTAGATGTTGACTTCTCATTGAATTATTTCTTGAACTCAATTTCTGGATGTTCTTTTACTTACAAACCTGTGTTTGTGTGACACTCTAATTTTTAGTTTCAGTCAATTTTGTTAGGGTTTTTTGACATGCATTTTTTGTAGAAAATTTCCCCTTTTCTTTGGATTTTAATGCAAAATTGAAATTTCACCTGTATCCTAGAGGTTTCCTAGATCATCTTAACCTTATGAATTTTCATCCTTAGGGATGGCATGAAATAGTATGCAAACCAATTTAAGAAAGTGCAATATTTCACCTCCAAATTTTGTCCAATAATCTAAGCTATCCGAGGAGGAAAAATACCAAACAACTTGGGTAAGTTCTATCCCTCTATGGCAACTTATCCCACATAAATCAAATATGAAATTTATCTTTTACAATAGTTATAATTGCAATACAATAATAGGTATAGAATTACATGACTTAACATTTTTCCTTTTACTTATTTCAAATCATCAAGACATATATAGTGTAAATAATAATACATGAAGAACATATATGGCTGAAATTTAAATATAGAAATTACACAGTTTTGGAAAGTTGAAAACTTCATTTATATACTTAAGATGAAGTATATGTACATACCAAAGCCTTCTCTCAAGGCTAATACAATCGATTATCTCTTTAAAATTCTAGCGAGGGAAAGTATAAAAACCCTAGCTCAACGAAAGAGATCCAAAATGTAAGAATCACTCCAAGACATTATCCAAGGAAAGACATCCTCTCCTCTTATACTCCAACAAATGTACCATAGGGTTTTATCACAAAACTCTAATCTTCAAATTCCAAGGGTAAGCCCTAACCCGACACCTCCAAGATGCTCCAAGATACTCTAAAAAAACAAGAAACCCTAGTGAACACAAAAGAGAGAAGTTCAAGTACAAGATAGTACCCAAAGAGAGAGAAAGAGATAGGACTAGTGCACACTCCCCTCTTCATCACATCTAAGCTTAAGAAAAAATACGAGTGAATAAATGAATGTTGATAAATATTCTCTCCTTCCTCTATTCATGTATGAGAGGTAAGGGAGGCTAAGAATACAATGTGGGCCTTATCCCTTATAAGTAACCTACAATAATCACTTGTAATACAGTATAAGTGAGATGATACACTCCAAAGTACATGTATCATATTGATCCAAAGTAATGCCCTATTGTAACAAACCTCAAATCTCAAAATTACTAACTATTCTTTTTTTTAATCTTTCGACCATTGTAGCTTCTTGCGACGCTCATGGCGCATGGCTCATGGATTTATATATTGATTTACTTACCTGTTTAATTATTGACTTGAACTTGTGCAAACCTACGATGCAGAGAGTGCTTGGACTTTACTCAAGTTCTTTATGACGACGTATAGAAAATATATATGTTTAAAAAGTTATATATGTATATATACATTCCTTGTGATCCTACTAGGATCCACTTCCCATAAATGTTATTTGTACCGTAACCCATCTACTCTTCCTAACCATTAAGTAACCTATCTCGTTTCGACACTAAAATCGTGCCTATGTAAGCTCAACACCATATCTATGTCCCTATCATATGATTTATGGTTATAACTCATTCATATTTATCCTACCCTTGCATGACCTAACTTATTAGTTAGTTAGCATGCTAAGTACTAAACACTAGCATTAATTCTTCTCATATATATATATATGTGTGGGTAGTGGCCTATCATGCCATTCCCACTAAGCCATACCTCATTGCTATCATTTCATACTCCTTTGGTAGTGGCATATCCGGCTTTCCTAAACCCATGTCGTACTTTGTTGCTAATTCATGCATTGACTATATTAACCTTGCCTCAAACATGGTGTTGTATGCTATGATATAGTTACGGTTAGGTGGTTTCATCCCTACGTGTGGTATATAATTATGTGTGTAGCTATGTAACGTATTTCCCATATGAGTATAACTCATGTATGCAACTTAAACTGTGCAATAAATGCCATCGCTATGGAGTTGTGTGATTGTTTATGATATTTGGGTTTAGATGCGAGTGGAATTCCACATGGGGTTTTTTACCACCAAATTGGAAGGCGATGATTATTTATTGTTATTGTTTCGTAATGCATAGTGATTGTTTTGTTGTTTATTGGTTAAGCGTAATGCTCATATCGACCATAGTTAATCTCTTCCTTTATACTACAGACTTGGTCGTTACGCCAACTCTGCGCCTTCGACTTTGTGGCACGGATTGATAGCTATATTGGTCGAGTGCATTTGATTAATGGTCATTTCAACCAAGATTAAACTCTCCTCTCATTACTAGGTATTTATGTTGACTCTATGAACTTGATTTTATAGCCAAGTTACTATTCCTTCAAGTGAATAGTTATATTAATGGTGTGCACTATAAATAATAGTTACATTCAATTTTATAGCTATATTAGCTCTATTAAAACTATGGTTATGTTGAAATTTCGATTTATAGCATTTTTTTTAATATATTGCTTTTACTAGAGATTCAGTTATCATGTTTATTTGTTTTATTATCCCTGCCAAGGTAGGATATACTTTTCGTTGGGAAGTCAAAGTTCATTGACTTGTATTCATGTGTTTTTTAGACATAAATTTTAATAAAGTTTTATATTGTTTGAACAATTTTAATATTAAACATAATATCTTGAAAAATTAAAATAAATTCGATAATTTTTAAAAAACAATAATTTGATTTTCTCATTGGTGTAGGACAACTCTGATGGGACATAAATCTCTGCAGGAGTGACATCATAGTTTTCATTCCGTTGATATTTTCGGAGATCAAGCTGGTGGTGCAAGTAGTTTTAGGTAGGAAATTTTGAAGAATTTTTATTTATTTATAAATTTCAATTTTTTGCATAGTTGTATAGGTTTATATTTACGCCGAAGGTGTTCATTCTATGAGAAACTGTCCCATGACACTGTTCACAGATTCCTCACTTATTGGGCTAATTAAAACTCGCCACGTATGTTGTTTTATTGCCGTCAGTTTGGTCACGCGGCCATTTTATTGCCATCAGTTTGGTCACGTGGCCATTTTATTGCCGTCAGTTTGGTCACGTGGCCATTTTATTTCTGTCGGTTTTGTCACTCGATTTTATGCCTGTTGTTTCACTCTAGTAGATTATTCAAGAACTAGCTCTTTAAGACGGTTTCTCCCATTTTATCTTCAAGACCTAGCTCTCAACGAGATTCTGGCCCTCTGAGCCTTTCTGCAAACAAGAAGCGGGGGCTTTATCGTATCATAGATATCATCTTCTTTCCATCTTTCATTCCTCAACCTGGAACCAATGTCTCCTAAATAGCCTGGGATCCATTTTCTGCTGAAGCAATTTCGGCCTCCATGAGAGTTATCTTGTCAAAGCTTGGATGTTGCTTGGCCGAATTTGCTAGGCCGAAAAGCGCTTCGGGAGGTGCAATGTTCATCTCATGTTTCTTCTCTACGATGTCACTCCAGAAATAGATTTTCCATGCTGCCTTGGCAACCCAGTCCAGGGCTTGAATCGTGAACCTATTAAGCACATTTATCGAGAGTGATTTTTCATGGAAGTACCTGTATCTTGATATAATAACCTACCCGTTACTGAGCGATTTGCCTGAGCTTCTTATCAGAGGCTTAGGGTGTTCAATTACCCTATTTTCGCTCACTGATTTCCTGCCCAAAATCTCCTTTTTCTTCATAGAAATCTTTGGCAAAGAACTCTTCCCTCACTTGTCAGGATTCTTCTTGAATTCCTCCCATTTTTTCTCCATTCTATTGTCTGAAATTGCCAAATTATTCTTCTTCCTATCGACTTCCCGTTACTGAGCGATTTGCCTGAGCTTCTTATCAGAGGCTTAGGGTGTTCAATTACCCTATTTTCGCTCACTGATTTCCTGCCCAAAATCTCCTTTTTCTTCATAGAAATCTTTGGCAAAGAACTCTTCCCTCACTTGTCAGGATTCTTCTTGAATTCCTCCCATTTTTTCTCCATTCTATTGTCTGAAATTGCCAAATTATTCTTCTTCCTATCGACTTCCCTGATCAATTCACTAACACTAGCGATTTCCTTGGATTCGATCTCTTGATCAGGTCAACTTCCCTGCTCAATTCGCTGACACCAATTTCCTCAGATTCGATCTCTTGATCTGACAGAGGCTTGAAGATGTGAGGCACAAAAGCTTCCCGCTCAATTAAGTAATTTAGCTTAATGTAATTTTAGGTTTTTGTATTACTTTTGTGGCTCACTAAGCCAATTATTTATTGACTCCAAGGATTTTGTTCGAAAGGGTATACCATTAAAAAGAGCAGAAAGGTCTTTTTTTGTTGCCTCAAGGAAAATGTATTTTTCATCCTGTGAAGTAGATAATATTCAGAATTCACCAGTTTTTTTTTTTAAATGAGTATTTTTCTTTCATGATGTATTGAGCATTTTCATTTTGCAGTCAGGTGTTTTATTATTATTACTATTTAATTGAGTAGAAGTATGTCAATTCTTTCAAGATGTCTCAAGGATTTAATTTTTTTCACACTTAAATTTGCAGTGAAAAATACCTCTAATTGCACTATGGTAGTCTTGCATATATTGACAAGATTGCTTACACATAGTGTTTTAAGTGTTTTGGAAAAGGAGATGATATGACTGCCTTGGATTTTTTCACTATGGAAAAAAGAATAACGCACTTGAGATCCGTGAGTGTTTTTAGGGTAAGTATTGCAGAATCATACCAACAAGCCCAGTATATGTATTTTTATGTATAACAGAGTTGAAGATGCAATGGCACATTCCCATACCATTGCTTCTTACTGTGTTATTTCCCATGAATCAATCATTTGTCAATTTAACAGTCAATAGGCATTATTGTGGTACCCTTCTCCATATTAATTTCCGGTCAATGCACAAAGGCATGCAAGAATAGCTATTGTGTTGTGGGTGTAAGAACCATTGAAATAATATCACAGTACTGTCAAATGTGATTTATTTGGATATTATTGTGTGTAGTCATGTCTGGTTTGCATGTTGGCAATTTAGATCCTCTGACAACTGAGCGTGAGCTGGAGGATGAATTGGGGTTCTCTCCATGTATGTTGTCATTTTCTGTGTTCTTTTGCATGATTAGTTATTTTTGGATGAATATGTACTACCCCATGCTTCACATTTATTTTACAGCAGAAACGCATTACCCCTTATTCAACGAGGCAAAGCAGATTTGATTTTTTAAATAAGATGATCTCTCAAGGGAAAAGCTGGCTATGTGTGTGAGAAGGCTAACCTACAGCCTCTGGCTATTGTCAACTCGCATATATCAAATCCCCATCTTCATATTTTTTCACCTCTAAAACGCACTACCTATCCCTATCCACTATTTCTTATGCCTGAGTTAGTTTCCAAGTCGACTACGCTAACTTTGGTTGTGGCTGTTCTAGCCATTAATAGATTATTCCCTAGTGCCTTCAATTTGGGTGAAATATGATTAATGTGTAGTAAGTTTGCTTTCTCTGCATTTAAGGTTAGTGCTTCCTTTGAATATGTATGGTCACTTTGAAATTTTGAATATTCTCCCTGCATTTAAGGTTAGTGCTTCCTAACCACAGTCAAATGACAATAAAATGACCTGCTAAGGACATTCAATTATATCCTATCTGCCATTTCTATAGAGCCTTTACTTGAATCTCTTTCCAAATTTTCTTGACATTGATCTATATCTCTTTCTCTAGTTTTTAGAGAATAAATTCTCTATTACAAAAGACAAAAGTCAAAAGTCAAAAGGAATATTAGAAATTTATCTAACATTTCTCTAGTTTTTAGAGAATAAATTCTCTAGTACAAAAGACAAAAGTCACAAGGCATATTAGAAATTGATCTAATAAAAGACAAGAAAAATGCAGTGCCAAACTTAACAATTCAATGTTTTCCCGAAGATGTATGTGTTTACGTTATCCCATTGCATAATTTTCCATGATAATCATTTGAGATATTCAAATTGGAGAAGTTCTGGATCAAGTTCCAAAAGGGTATGATCAAACAGCTTTGATATTTACCTTGTCAGTAACTGCCTCTTCACCCACTTCACACTATCTTCCTCAGCATCTTCATTTTTTATAAAAATAACAGCTCTCCTCCCTATAAGTAGCTCTAACAAAACAATCCCAAAGCTGTAAACATCACTAAATCAAGATATCCACTTACTCGATGAATCTATATCAGGCCAGATTATGTATGTTCAATGACTACAGTCCAATAACAGGCCTGAGATGCCCATTATATGCTTAAAAAGCCTATGCACATTACCAAAAAAATAAATTAAAACACCTAACATGCAATCTGTTGGAATGTACAGCTTTTCACATTACCAAAACAATTCTCTAAAAGTCATAACCTAGCATTTGAATCCAATGATAGTGCAATGCTCATGTTTTCAAAGTACACATACCCATTTCGCAAATATGTATATGCCCAGATTTTATATGTTCAATGTTCAATAAATATACAATCTAAAAATAGTAACAAGTCTGGGACACCCTTAAATGCTTGAAAAGCCTCTTCACATTACCAATAAATTCTTCAAAAAAGAACTAACAAGTAGTCGATTAGAATGGTAAAAAATGGAGTGTTGATTTTCTTATGGCGTAGGTTTGGTGATTTATGGTTATCTACTTTCTCATGTCTTTAGCTTTTACTAGAAACTACTAATAAATGTTCCCACTACTACATGTGCTTTTTGTTCGTTGCAAACTCTGCAATGTTTTTGGTTGGTTTATGTTATTTTTATTGAATATATCCTAAAGGTTAGTTGTTAAAAAAAAACAATATGTCCTTGAAAATATGTATTGTACCTGAAGCACATTGTGTTTCATCTAAACCAATCTCGAACATTTTTGCTTTGGAGAAAAATTAGATATATAATATTGTAACTATTTTTCTAATATAAATTAGAATGTCAGAAACAAGTTTTGACTATTTCAGAGTTTTGAATGTTGGGATAAAAGCCCATCATAGAAATTGTTGTTAACAAATATTTCTCTTACAATTATTACTATAGAAGAAAATTTAATTTGTAAAAATAAAAAATGCTATAAATAAAGTGTGGATAAATGTTGATGATAAATAATATTTAGCAAATTCAAACTTAAACAGTAATTTTTATTTATTTATTTATTAAAATACACATTATCATGAATTTAACACTGCAAGATTTATTATATATATTTATATAAGATGTCAGGATTATCTCACAAAATTCAAATGGAAACAATAAAAACAACTTCCTTACTGTGCATGCACGTTTTCTTTTTGCAAGTTAATATTGTTGTTATTTGTAATATTTATTTCGATAAAGAAATGCCACAAGCCAGAGTTATTTATATTTATATTTTGAATCTTTCAAATTAATATATAGTTTTTCTTTGAGATATAAAGAATATAATATTCCAGTATTCCTCCTTCCTTGAGTTAAAAATCTTTAAATAAATACATTGGAAATCCATGACAGGCATATTCTCCCTATGTAATAAGAGTATTTGTCATGTACATACAAGGTGAATCTCATTCATGCCATCTAGAAATGAAAGATAATTCTTCCTAGTAACCTTAGTTAGGGAATTATCCCATGGTTTGGTTGAGGTTTAGGTTTAAATTTAATGGAACTCTTTAATATATGAAAATGGGTTATTATTGAAAGGACTAGAAGTTGGTTTGGTTGAGGTTTAGGTTCAACTCTCATGGAACCCTTTAATATATGAAAATGGGTTATTATTAAAAAGCACTAAAAGTTATAATTATATTAACTATTCAATGCATTAAAACAGTTTGAAACCCAACAGATTCAATGTTTTAAAGGTATATAGTTATTAGTAGATTCTAAGTCTTAAAGATAAATAGTTATTCAATACCTAAGAACTTTAAACACATCATATTTTATCAAACAAAGAAATGGTTAGTTGAGACATAACATCCAACCAAAAAAATATAGATACAATTTTTTTCTTTCACCTAAGAACTTTAAACATAGTATATTTTATCAAACAAAGAAATGGTTAGTTGAGACGTAACATGCAACCAAAAAAATATGGATACAATTTTTTTCTTACAATTATTCATCAAAAACCTTTTATACAAATATAGTTAATGCATCAACCATTGTTTTCATTGTTTTATAAAATCTAATGGATCAACCATCATTTTCTTTACTTTACAAAATAGCACCTCTACACTATTCTTCTCAATTTTTTCCCAACTCCTTTTAATTATGTCTAAATCCTTATTGGAGATGGTATATTATTTCTACTAAATAATTCTATTCTAATCATAGGAATATAAACAATTTGATTGAAATAGTTGGTTTTTATATAAACAATTTAATGTTTTAGTTTAGATTTTTTTATGAAACAAATATATATTTTTTTTCACCCAAGGAAAAAGACTAGTACTTTACAATTCAAGAGTATGAATCAAAAGTAACAATACAAAACCAGGTTCACAACCTCTTAACCATCATCATGATAACACTATCTTCTGATATCGATAATGTAAAAAACTATTGTTTTTCCATGTAGAGGTGATAAGAAAAAGATGGATAATTTATTTGGATTAACAAGTCATGTATGGTGGGTA
The DNA here is from genome assembly GCA_027924585.1 of Larix kaempferi. Taxonomy (NCBI): domain Eukaryota; kingdom Viridiplantae; phylum Streptophyta; class Pinopsida; order Pinales; family Pinaceae; genus Larix; species Larix kaempferi. The sequence continues at coordinate 4,031,554 of BSBM01000571.1, read as the reverse complement.
GAGGTTATGAAAAATAGATAGATAATTTATTTTGATTAACATGTACTTAAAAATAAAGGAATATTTTTAAAAAATTTATGACATTAAAAGCATAAAGTATAAATATTTTTAAATAAGTGAAGTGTGCTCCACAATTCTATCTAGATTAAATGTGTACGAGTTTATATACATAAATAAAATAAATTAAAATCTCATTTTAAAAAATTCCTCATTATCAGATTAATGTACAAACATATAAAGAAAACTAACATTGATCCATCTCAACTCTATATTTTTAGACAACAAATTTTTTACTCTATTCTTTAAATAATTTTTTATGCTTAATGAATAAAGACAATAAACCTAGCAAAAACTTTGATTAAGTATTAATATGTTAAATAAAATGAGATTATACTTTATCAAACCACAGTTCCAAATTGCATCACAGTCCCAAATTACATAATAGGGGAAACATTCAATTTCGTCCATGTCTACTTTTCTCTCTTAATCTTTTAAACCTTTCACATAAGTACCACCGTGCAAAAATATGTAGCATTTAGTTATGAAACTCATGTACTTCTTCAATTGTCAATGATCAATTCTATAAACCAGTTACATTGATGATGAATAATGTTGGTTCCATTAGAAGATCCATAAGATATATAAAAGCAAGTTATCAATTCTTTAGTGATGATCAATAATTGTTGTTTTGAATCTTTGATTGGATGGCTATGAACATAATACAATTAACAAGCTTTCTTTTCAAAATTGGTTGATTTCCGTTAGAAGATCTAGAAAACACATAAAAGCAAGTTATCAAATCTTAAGTGATGATCAATAGCTATTGTTTTAAATCTTTGATTAGATGGCTATGAACATAGGACAATTAACAATTTTTCTTTTCAAAATTGGTTGATGTTGAGTTAATCATATCATTAGCTTATCTTTTATGCGGGGTTTGAATACATTATCAACAACAACTATGTTTGTAAATGCAAAGTGCATTGGTTGAGACACAAATCAATGGACCATGTTTGTAAATGCAAAGTGCATTGGTTGAGAAGCAAATCAATGGAGAAGATTGCTTCATCCTCAATATTTTAACAGATCCATCGACGTTGGCATCTATGAGTCATGGCCCCGCAGACATTGTTAGGCATGTTCTCTTTGGCTAATTCAATGAGAGAAGTGGGATTTTGATTTACATGGAAGAATATAATCTCACATGCATTCAATTCACTAGAGGTGATGCAATTTACTTTGAAACAAAAAAAAATTCATTCTTGGAGGACTATAGACTTGTAGATGGTGTTATGATTTCTCTTTTAGGACAAATAATTGTTACCCTATTTAGATTCATTGATGTTGCAATGAGCCACACCAAGACTCAAACGGAAGAGGTGTGGACAATCTAAGAAGTTGTTGTCAATGTTCCTGGACTATCCATGAATTGCTTTATTCTTCATGCAAACATAAGATGCAGACCTATGAGTGAGACCTGTAAACTTCCTCATGAAGGTAGAGGGAAATCTATTGTTGGAAACACCGATCAAAGGTGACAATTTTTGGAAAGCCATAGGAAAATATTGATAATATAATTTGGAGAGTGGAAGGCTAATCCTCTGCTCCACCTATCTGAGAATTTAAGCCATTCTTAGAGAAACTTTAGATTGAAAGCATTGCATCATTTATATTCCATAGGTCACCAAAGTGCATCTAAGGGCTCTTGAGCATACAATTGTTGTTTGGTTTTAGTTTAAAACTAGTTTTCAGTTTCAATCTCCAATTGGATGGATGAAAGAATTTTTTCTATGTATATACTTGATGCATGTATAGGTATTCTTACATGACTAATCTCATTGATGATGAAATTGACGGAAACTAATTGTTAATAAAAGTTGAAGAAAGACATCATATTTTTTCATATATTCGTCGAGGATGCATTTGGCTTAAGAAGGCTTATAGCCCATCATGTAATGTTGTTAATCTTGCTGTATTGCAGGGTCATGTTTAAAGTATGTAATGTTTCTCATACACTTTGTGTTTTATAATTGTCCAGTGCAGTTTTTTGGTATATACATGTTTAATGGTTTAGCTTTAGTTATGTATTCAATCTTCATATTACTGACATGCTACCCTTCTAGGCAAAGCTCATATGAGTTTAGTTTCAACATATATTTTGATCAATGGATGTCTTCATTACATTTCCCTTTAGCTTGGGATCCTCAATATTTAATCACTTTTTTTATAAGAAAAGTCTAGTAAAATGACAAAAATGATGTTGTTCTCAATAAATTTTTATGTTGTTTTGAAACTATAGGTTGAATGTGCTATAGTTAATATTGCTTTATAGTGTTTTCATTGTTTGTTTCTATATTTTAAAAAAAATTCCAAATTCACTTCAATGTTAGCTTTCATTTGTATTTTCCATGATGTTTTATCAAATCAGAAAGGGGCATTTTGGTGAGGAGTAGGGAACTCTTCACAACATCTCTTTTACTGCTCTTTTTTTCACTTCATCACATCTACTTTACTTTCTATTTATTTTTCCTTTCGGCGTTCCTTTGCACCTTCAGGGGCAATCGCTAGTAATATATCAAAGGTTCAAAGATATTATGAGGTTCATCAATTCACTTTTCTTATTAAGGGTAGCTAATTTTTAGATAAGACAATATAAGTGTGTAATCGTTGGGTTTTTATTAAAATATTGTTTTTCAATTTTTTTTTATATGTAGTCCAAGTCACAAGCATCCCGAAACTAATCGGTTGGAATCAAGGTGGAGGCTACAGTACTGGGCTAAGAAGGAGTCGGTTATTAAACTAAAATTTTATTAAAAATATAGTTTTAAAATTAAATATATTTTTTTAATTTAAAAAGTAGATATATAAAATAACTTTATTTTATCTAAATTTTTATATCACACATGGCCGTAACTATATTTTCTTGGCACTTAACATTCGCTCCAAGAACAACTGGTCGTACCAATCTTGGGCACGGTCCTCACTTTACCAAAGATCTCGAGTTTTCATGAGTGCCCGTACCTTGGGAAAATGCATCACATGCATATTTCTCTTTTGATGTAAGGTCAATTCACATTAATGGTGATTCCTTATTTTTTATTTTTGCTTTTGTAGGTTATTATTTTGCTTGCATTCCCTTTGTTCAAAACCAAACCACTAGTAATATAAAATATCCGTATTCACTTGTGCAAATGTAATTTTTTTATTTATTTAGTTTTCACATAATTTTTTTTGAACTTTGTTGCGTTGAAGAGGTGCATTCTATAGCCCAGTAGGGGGGAGATGTGTAACTCATTTCATGCTCATCCTATAGATAATATGTGTCCTTTATAAAAAATAATAAATGGGCTCAAATTAGATTTAAAATATTTAGAACTGCATACATATAAAACTACACAAATTAGATAAATTAAAACCATAAACATTGCATTACACATTTCCTTAACATTTCCAGTCTAAAAAGGGGTTTGCACCTCTGAAAAATTTGATCCCTCTCGGCACTTGGTAGATCCCATTTATCAGCTACCAGTTATCCATGCATTAGCTACTAGTTATCCATGCATCATCTAAGAGTTACATCGTTGCATAAGCTACCAGTTATCCATTCATCAACTTCCCTTTTTTTATATTCATTTTTATTTTATAATTGTTTATTTCGAATTTTGAACAACTGCCATAAAATCAATCTCGACAATATGTACTTGTGTCATTCTCGTGCAATTTAGAAAAAGCATAGATGCTAGTCCACCCCAAATTCTAAGATATAAACACCTATCAGTGTAATTAACAATAACAACAATAATAATATTGATATTTATGAATAGGAGATCTGCGGTAAATGAGTTGAAGATACTCAACGTTTCAAACCCACAAGTGGGTCCATCACCAGGAGAAAGAGACTCACGATTTTAGCTATTGGAGATGTTTATTAATACATGGAATGAGCTTTCAATACTAATCATAGGTCAAGCCAGCCTCCTTGAAGAGGCAGGGTTATTCCTAAGGATGTGGATGACAGGTTTTCAGGATTTTTTAAATTTAGACCATCATCTCGGTTAAAATTGTTCCCGCATTTCTCAATTTCCAGGGCTTCACGTATTTTCCTTTTGTAGTGGTGAGGGATAGTTGCAAGGAATTCTATATCCTCAAGGAATATATGGTGTATCATTGCGGCCTATTGTCAATACAATAGGTTCTCACACATACGACTTAGCAAAATACTTGCAGGGAAGCTTAAACCTCTCGCAGACAACACTTCTTCTTTTGTAAAAGACTCCACACATCTTGTGAAATTATTAAAGAATTGGAAGACTGAGAAAGATGATGTTTTAAACATCTTCGATGTAGTATCCCTCTTCACAAAGATTCTGATTGATGCAACCATCGAAGTTATCAAGAGAGTCTCAGATGAAGAAACTGCTAGCCTTGTTGAAATCCGTCTTAAGTCTACAATCTTCAGCTAGGGGTGAGATATATGAACAAACAGAAGGAGTAGCTATGGGCTCGCCCCTCTCACCAATAGTTGCTAACCTATTTATGGAAGACTTTGAGAAGAATGCAATTAATGCTTCCTCACTTAAAACCAAAATGGTGGCTCAGATATGTGGATGATGTATACAGTAATTGGCCACACGGTGAAGATAGCTTGTTGGACTTCACAAACCATCTAAACAACCAATCTAACAATATAAAATTCACCATAGAAAAGGAGGAGGAGAATTGCCTTCTATTCCTAGATGTACTCACCACAAAGAGGCAAGACAGATCCTAGGCTCACCAAATATATAGGAAGAAAACGCACAGAGATATATATTTGCATGCAGAATCTCATCACCATCTAGCACAGAATATCGAATAATCAATACACTAGTTACACATGTTTTAAGAGTCTGTGATGAGAACCATCTAGATCAGGAATTGGAACACCCGAGGAAAGTCCTCTTAAGCAATGGATACAAAGAAAGAATAATCAATGAAACCATTCAAAAAGCACAAAAAGGAAAAACTAGGATTTAGGATAAAGAGGATAAGGAGGACAATATTACAAGGACCACTCTTCCTTACATCCAAGGCACTACTGACAAAATTTCTAGGATCCTAAAGAAAAGGAATATATGCGTTTCTTTCTCCCCCCCAAATTCCCTTAGAAACATGCTAGATTTTTATAAGGATCCTATTGAACGCAATCTCCATAAAGGTGTTTATGCAATTCCTTGTTCATGTGGGATGAGGTATATTAGTGAGACAGGTCGCTCCATAAAATCCGAGATAAAAGAACACATTGCAGACATAAAGCATGGGAGAACTAAACAATCCGTTGTAGTTGAACACTATCATGACACTAAACATCATATATGCTGTTAAAATTTAATATGCTAAGACAGAAAATAGCAGCATTACATTCCATTTCACAATAATAGCATATACAGGATCACTGAAGAAACAACAAGCATAGCATAAACACAAGAGACAGAGATTTATCCCGGGAAACCCTCATGGGGTAGAAAACCCAGCAAAGCTTCCTCAATATAGATGACCAGCAATATACAAAGATGAAACCCTGAGACATGATCTCCTCCTCCACAATAGCAGACCTCTCCTCCACAAGTGCGCTATCCTCAAGTGAGTGAGTGTATCAAATGAGGAACACACCTTCTCTATTTATACACTACTCTGATATGTATTTTACACAAGTACATGTAGGCTCGTATTTAACCATTAGGTTAAATACCCCATTATAACTGACTGGGCCGACCCCCACATGGTGGGTCTAATAACCCTAGTTACCACAACCAACTTGGAGGAATAAACATCTCCGAATTTATAGTATAATCACATCGGAGGTATGGAACATCTCCGGAATAAATAATAAACAAATATAATATTCTTTGAAGTTACAATATTTCAACACTCCCCCTTAACGAGAAGGATATTATAACAGTATCTGCACGAGCAAGGAGTCATCAACATCATACATGATACATCTATAAATCATTGGAAGCTTTCTCAACATCATCAGTAACTCAACTAGTTACTGGAACATCAACATCTTCAGTACTGAGTCTTTATCTTCTGCAGCACTTGAACAACTATAGCAACATCAATGTCTGGATCCTCACGATCATCAACATCGTCATCTAGACCATCACGATCAGCATCATCATCATCATACGATCATCAACATTGTCATCACACGATCATCAACATCATCATCTAGACCGTCACGATCAGTAGCATCGTCATCATATGATCATCAGCATCGTCATCACACGATCATCAGCATCGTCATCTCACGATCATCAACATCATCATCGCACGATCAACATCGTCATCACACGATCAGCAGCATCGTCATCATATGATCAACATCGTCATCACACGATCAGCATCGTCATCATACGATCAGCATCGTCATCACACGATCATATTACAGGATGATCAATCCTGCTCTCTTTAGGACATAGGTCCATGGATGATGCAATCCAGATCAAGTTCCAGGATGATCAATCCTTATCTCTTTAAGACAAGTCTCATGTCTAGGGACGATCCAATCCCAACCACAGTGCCAGTCCTTTTTCATACTGGATGTGACCTAGATCAGATCTAGGATTTACCGCCACAGAGCCAGTCCTTTTTCATACTGGATGTGTCACATCTACAGAGCCAGCCCTGTTTCATGCTGGATGTATCACATCTACAGAGCCAGCCCTGTTTCATGCTGGATGTATCACAACTACAGAGCCAGCCCTGTTTCATGCTGGATGTATCACAACTACAGAGCCAGCCCTGTTTCATGCTGGATGTATCACAACTACAGAGCCAGCCCTGTTTCATGCTGGATGTATCACATCTACAGAGCCAGCCCTGTTTCATGCTGGATGTATCACAACTACAGAGCCAGCCCTGTTTCATGCTGGATGTATCACATCTACAGAGCTAGCCCTGTTTCATGCTGGATGTATCACAACTACAGAGCCAGCCCTGTTTCATGCTGGATGTAACCTAGAGCAATTCTAGGATTTGTCACGTACATTTTGAACCGAGGTCCAGGGACGATCCAGTCCTATCGTGTACCTTTTGAACCGAAGTCCAGGGACGATCCAGTCCTATCATTCAGTTATCGGAGACCTCATGTCTACGGCTCTTCTTTAGGACTGAAGTCCGGGAATGATCCAATCCCCTCACATGTTCACTAAGAACTTCATTTTCGAAGACATACGTCTACGGCTCTTCTTTCGGACTGAAGTCCAGGAATGATCCAATCCCTTCACATGTTCACCAAGAACTTCATTTTCGAAGACATACGTCTACGGCTCTTCTTTTGGACTGAAGTTCAGGAATGATCCAATCCCCTCACATGTTCACTAAGAACTTCATTTTCGAAGACATACGTCTACGACTCTTCTTTCGGACTGAAGTCCAGGAATGATCCAATCCCCTCACATGTTCACTAAGAACTTCATTTTCGAAGACATACGTCTACGGCTCTTCTTTCGGACTGAAGTCCAGGAATGATCCAATCCCTTCACATGTTGTATACCAAAAACATGTATCCTCATCACCAAAACATGTATCATCATCATCAAAACATGTATAGTCATCATCAAACCATGTATCATCAAAACATGTATCATCATCATCAAAACATGTATAATCATCATCAAACCATGTATCATCAAAACATGTATCATCATCATCAAAACATGTATCATCAAAACATGTATCATCATCATCAAAACATGTATAATCATCATCAAATCATGTATCATCAAAACATGTATCCTCATCATCAAAACATGCATAACATCTATCATCAAAAGCATGTATACATCTATCATCAAAAGCATGCATATCTAACATCAAAAGCATGTATACATCTATCATCAAAAGCATGTATACATCTATCATCAAAAGCATGCATATCTAACATCAAAAGCATGTATACATCTATCATCAAAAGCATGCATATCTAACATCAAAAGCATGTATACATCTATCATCAAAAGCATGTATACATCTATCATCAAAAGAAAAAATATAAGATTACTAAATATAAATAATTCTAAGTAACTAGGTGCAGTAAAAAGGTAACCTCATCATTGATGAGACAGACTTGTTATCAGATACTATGCTACTCCCCCTTTCGAGGAGGGTCCTTCTGGACTATACCAAGCTTGTCTCGAAACTATTCAAACTTTACTCGAGACAGAGGTTTAGTCAAGATATCAGCAATCTGATCCTCAGTGCTTATATACTCTAGCTTGATAGCTCCTCTCTGCACCATATCTCGTATAAAGAAGTATCGGATCTCTATGTGTTTTTGACTTATCGTGGAATACAAGATTTTCTATCTTGATGCAGTTTTGAATGTCACACATAATCATAGTGGAATTCATTTCTAAGTCAAACACTCCATGTAAAAGCTTTTGAAGCCACACTACTTCACAGCTGGCAGAGCAGACAGCTATATATATATTCTGCTTCAGCAGTACTGAGAGCCACACTAGATTGTTCCTTGCTGAACCATGAGATCATGGCAGATTCAGGACTATAACATCCACCTGATGTACTTTTTCTGTCTGAGACACTTCCTGCCCAATCAGAATCTGAGTAACCATGTAAATGGAGTTCATGACCTCCAAGATAATATAGACCAAAAAATCTAAAGTACCTTTTAGGTACCTCACTACATGCTTTGTAGCTATTAAGTGAACCTTTCTAGGTTCTACTAGATACTGACTTTGGGTATTTACAACAAAGCATATATCTGGCCTAGTATTTGTTAAATACATCAATGACCCAATGATTTGTCTATATAGGGTTAGGTCCACTAAATACGATGAGTCATTAACTAATAACTTCAAGTTGGAGTCCATGGGAGTGGCCATGGCTTTATACTCCAACATATCAAATCTTTTTTAGAAACTTCACAGCATACTTACCTTTATTTAAAAGATTCCTTTTGGATCTTGCCATACTTCTAGACCTAAGAAGTAGTGCATTGATCCGAGATCTTTCATTTTCATTTCTGCAGCCATTTTCATGACCTGTTTCTCATTCCTTGTCAGAAAGAGATCATCATCATGCAATAATGGTATGACAGGTTCATCATCCACAACCTTAAGGTAAAGGTTAGGAACAACTTTACTTCTGGTAAAGCCCAAGCTTTGTCATGAAGTTGTCAATTGTCCATTATTTACACTCAGCATTGAGTGATCTTCTGCATGTCTTCTCTCGTTAGATGGGTCTACTAATATGAGCCTCAAAAACATTCGAACTCTGTGGTGAGTTCCTTCTTGCATTCCACATCACCCATGATGATCATTAAGCTCATCGATTGACTACCGATCCTGGGAACCCATATAGGACCTGATTACATTATTAAGAGAATGGTCTTATCTAGTCCCTTGGAGCAAAACATCTCATCATGATTCTCTTCCTCTTTGTAAGAGAATCTTTTAACCACAAGTTTTCTATAGTGTGTTTGATTTGTAAATCTTTTGTTGAACATCCATCGCTTGTTTAGAGTTCATCATTCATCATGATCTTTCCTACAAATCAAAATTAAGTACATGATTAGTAATAATCATCAAATCATATAGATATGATAACCTATTATGCATACAGATATCATTTACATAGTTATGCAACTATTTTGACCAATACTTTGGCACAACACTTTCCCATATCCTGTATGCATACAGTGGCTATCTAGATGCCTTCCATCTCTACCAGAACATACTATCGAGAGTGTGCACAACTCTCAACATGTCAGCAAAGAGGATTCATTCTAGACAAGCAACAATGGAATGTTTGTCCAATTTACCAATCATATGCATATTAGTAGTATATTGTTCAATGCTTTATGAATGTTTACACTCAGCATGATATATTCTAGGAATACAAATATGCATACAAGCAATATCATTTACTATTTCTAATAACAACCCAAATACTTATCTTTTATGTTTGTGAGGTTTCCTCCCGCTTGATCTTCTGTATGTCTTCTGAACTTCTATTCATTATGAACCACTGTGCATGCTCAAGTGTACACTAGTGTCATCCTCATGATCTCATACACAAACATACATTCATTAGTATATTCTCAATATTATCAAAACATTCTAATTCTAAATAATCTTGAATATGTACAGTCATGATCATTAGTATTCAGGGTTTCAAGGAAGTCTTCTTTTACTCATGCATATTCTTGTTTGATCTAGTTCAACCAAAATAAGAGACATAATATGCATAAACCCTTGATTACTAACCAATCATACCAAGTATACTTACACAAGGTAAGATTCTAGCATACCTGGATTAGTATACCTGCTTAGTTATGTACAACATACCTAAACAATCTCTTCAATGATTTAGAGATCCTGAGCTAGAACCTGCATGTCTCGTAGGTTAAACATGATATAACAAAGTCATACATACCTCGTGAGTCTTTGTCTTCATGTTGTCATGGTCATGGAACTTGATTTGTCTTTTGTGATGTACCTATGTCTTGTTAGCAGACAACATCAACCTCACACAACACCATAATGCATAAGTACAATCATATAGCCCTAATCAATGAATGTCTTCGATCATTCACATGCATTCATATTGTTACTAGGGTGATAAGACAATTAATAACATTAATCAAGATTGTACTAATAAATAACATGAAGACAAACACATTATGAACTTAATCAAGAATCAGATTTCAAGGCATACCTGAACCTCCTTAAGTCATACCTGTCGAGACTTCTTGTAGTCTTCTTATGTAAGGCCTTAGCCTCAACTCCCCCTGAAACTTGATTTGGAGCTTAATTAGGGTTTTCTAGAGAAACCCTAAAAATTCAATCTTTGACTTTCACACTTCTGAATGGATGAAAGAATATGTCTTGCTGAGCTGATCAAACTAGCATACTTCAATTTTGGAATTTCCAAAATTTGACCCCTCAAAATTGCCTTTGAAACTTCTGGATCTTCTGGACAGGATCCCGAACTAGGGTTTGATGAAGCCCACCCTTATTCCCAAAAAAAAGGTTCGATCCAAGGCTCTAAAATCTTATTTTTCTTAGGAGCTTCCAGCCGTGGTTACAGACTTCAAAAATTCCAACTTTTGCTGAAGCCCTAATTTTCCATCTTTCCGATCAAAATCCCGAACTGGGGTTTGATCAAGCCCGGTCTTCCACCCAACCAAAAATTTGATCTCGGTCTCTAAATTTCGATTTTCCTGAGTAGCATTCAGCCGTGGACTCCGATTCCAAAAATTCTAACTTTCTCCGAAACCCTAAATTCCGGAAGCCATGAATAAAGGTGCTCCAAAAATAATTCTGTTTTGACAGAAATATGCACCTGATTGTTTCTGCTATAAATCTGAAATTTTTGCTCCACAGGGTCTGAAACCCTTTTTCTGCAGTAGCCTGACCTGTCATCTTTCCATCCTGACAGGTCTGACCTCAATTGGGTTTTCTGAGAGAGAGTTATGCCAAGTGTCGCAACATGACCTGTTTATGGGATAAAACAGGAGAGCGAACTTGTACGGCATGCCACGTGTCACTGTTTGAACTTCGGCCTCTGAAAACTTTTCCTGAGATAGCTCGACCTGTTATCTTTCCATCCTGACAGGTCTGACCTCAATTGGACTCTCTGAGAGAGAGTTATGCCAAGTGTCGCAACGTGACCTGTTTATGGGATAAAACAGGAGAGCGAACTTGTACGACGTGACACGTGTCACTGGTTCACCTTCGGCCTCTGAAAACGTTTCCTGAGATAGTACAGTCTGTGTACTACCTGTCACGTTTTACGAAATTTCATTTGGAGCTTCCTATCCCAATTTATGACCTTTTTTCCAAGGTCACCTGATTTTGACTGAGATCTAGAAGAGGCAGAAACCCTAACTTGTACTGATCATAACTTACAAAGTACAACGAATATGAGGATTCCCTTTGGAAAAAAGGTACTTGGGGATGTTATCTTCGACCTGTAAACTTTTCAGTCCCTGAACCTTCGCCAAAATGGATTTATAGCGAAATTTCCACGATGGCTGGTTTTTGCTATGTAAAACCCTAACCTTTAAATTGTCGTAAGTAAAGCAAGTGTCTTAAGTGCCATACCTTGTCTTCCTTCAGGTTAGCTCTGATACCATGTTAAAATTTAATATGCTAAGACAGAAAATAGCAGCATTACATTCCATTTCACAATAATAGCATATACAGGATCACTGAAGAAACAACAAGCATAGCATAAACACAAGAGACAGAGATTTATCCTGGGAAACCCTCATGGGGTAGAAAACCCAGCAAAGGTTCCTCAATATAGATGACCAGCAATATACAAAGATGAAACCCTGAGACATGATCTCCTCCTCCACAATAGCAGACCTCTCCTCCACAAGTGCGCTATCCTCAAGTGAGTGAGTGTATCAAATGAGGAACACACCTTCTCTATTTATACACTACTCTGATATGTATTTTACACAAGTACATGTAGGCTCGTATTTAACCATTAGGTTAAATACCCCATTATAACTGACTGGGACAACCCCCACATGGTGTGTCACATACCCCAATTTTATTAAAATAATGTAATTATTTTATTTATATTCCTGAGACATTATGTTAAATTTAATGCTAAGTAGGAATGGATGACTCAGCAGAGTCTCCAGAAATGGAATGTAAATTCTGAATAATTATTATTAATAAATAAATTATGGAGACAACAGCATGGGAGAGCTGTTAAAAGAGGTTACTGGTCTAACTGGTGGATGGAATTAGGTGGAAGGACAAAAGACAAGTGGCAGCATCCTCAAACACTTCCTGAGTTGCAGGTGGCAACTTCCCTATATTTTGGGGTCATGATTCCCCAAGAAAGTGGAATCTGAGCAGGTGGCTCATTAATGACAGTTAACCCAACTAAGACCTAGGCAATCTTTTAAATACTACTCAATGAACTGAGCTGGGGGTTCAGCATTTGTTCTAGAGGGAGAATACATTCAGGTGAATGTTATTCAGGAGTCCCATTGAGGAAGTGGGAAAACAGTAAGGAAGTGTTTTGAGTCAGGAAGTTGCAGTAACTTGGTTCCAGTATAGCTGTTTTGGCTGAGGGAATTGTTGGCTGTACCTAGTTCCAGCCAGTTAGACCAGAGCAAGCTCGGGGGTCCTGAGAAGTGCTGTCTAGGCACTCTCCAGGAATTGGTAGGGAGGAACGGCCTCCCATTGCTGTTATTGTCTACCATAGATACAGGTTCTGCCACTCTTCCTGCTGTTTGTATAATTAATTTAAATGTAGAATGGACTATTTCAAATGTGTTTTGAACTGTATTTATTTTCAGTAGATCAGTCTTTCTGTATTGTCTTTTGGTAGAAATTTGCAGAACTCATATGTCTTGTAATTTTCCTATTATCACTTAAATAGAGTAATTATTCTATGCAGAATATATGGTTACTGTTACAATAATCAAATATTAGGGTGATTTAGTCTAGAATTTCTAATAATAGTTAAATAATAGACATAGAATATTAAACAATAGTTATTTAAAAAAAAATACACTTATTAAAACAATCATAAGAACAGACACCTAGATAAATCTTAGAATTACTGTGAAATAATTTCCAATAGAGAAATGTACAAGAATAATTTCTATTAGAAAAATTATACTAGTTTATATCTGCTTCCTATTTCTGTCAACTATAGATACAGGTTATTCTCTGTATCGAGCTAAAGGAGAACAAAATTTATATCATTATATTTATCTATACTCAGAACATATTCGACTGTTATCGATTATCCAAAAGATGTGTTTGCATTAATGTTTCATTGTTTAAAAATTTCCCATACAATCTTATTCAACAAAAGTCGTAGTCAAATACAAACACATAAACTATAAATGAAGAATCATGACGAGAGTTGTTATTTCTTTTAAACCTAATATTATAATATTATAGCCATGTTGTCACAATAGAGTTGACAGATTTGTTTTAAAAACAAGACAAACTTATTGACTGGCTCGAAGCCGAGTCTTACCACCTAGAGACTTCAATATTTCTTTATCCAAATCATAGCATAGATTACTGTTCATTATTGAGCTTGTATTACATGTAATACACAGCACATACGTAGGTTGTCCTATCTATAGACAAACATCTTAATACGCAGAGAAATTTCCAACGAACTCAGCCATTGTTGGCTGTTATAAACCCTCGTAGTTATTTACTGTAATAATATTTACTTCATTATAAATATTTCTCCTTGAGAGTAGATAACAAATCTAACACGGCCGTAGCCAGATCACTTTAATTCGACAGACTGAAAACAAAAGAAAGGAAATGCTTTTATAACAGTTTGAACTTACAGGAAATCTCATACATAGTCCAGGTATACATTGTATCCACAGTTACAATTAATATTTAAACCAAAAACCAAAATTTCACAACACATTTCCAGTTACCACCGAACTCAACCACTTTCATATGTATTTGTTAATCAGAAAGAGAATTTCCAGTTCGCTAGGGTTAACAATACTTTTTCATCTATTACTGTAAGGAATAGCAAACCCCATTATTATCTTTAATATCCAAAAACCACATAAAACGCAGATAAACTCATATATTAATATCCCCACAATCGAGTTATCATCCTCTGCAAGTATCGGAGAAAAGTCAAAGCAATCCTTATATGTTAAATACTTTACTCATTTAACAAAACACAGAACGATACACGGCCACATGACAGGCTCAACAAAGTTACGGTATCCATTAGCTTATACAGCGTGGATAAAACCCTGCGTATTGAAAATACAATAACAATAACAACTCCAGGGTCTCATAACAGACTGAGCCGTAGTTTGTTCTTTGTAGATATGCCGAGGTAACAACCCTTTCAACCATAAGCAAACAGTTCATACACGCGACAGTATCCATAACACCCAAAACGATAACAACCCCATTACACAGGAGGTCCCTTCCAGACATAACCCTAGCACAACAAAACCAACAAAGGGAGAGACAGCCGTGGATAACCAGGCTTACCCGGAGGAGCCAGCGCTGGAGATGAAGCCCTGTGCACCTTCAGGAACAGCTTTACCTGCACATTACCGAGTGCCGAGAGTTGTTAATAATAATTTAAATCTAAACAATCTTTTGCAAACTGAAAAATGTGAAACTTTGATATTATCTTACCTGAGCCAATGGAGGAAGCAACCCGTGGACAACCTGGTAGCCACAAGTTGAGCTGGTAGCGAAACCCCATTACATTCGTCAGTTGGATGAGCAAGGGAAACTTCCAGTACATCTCTATTGACAGCCGCGACAGGCAACATTTTAGACAAAACCCTTAAGCTGGGAATGAACCAGTCGGGGAGCACACTTCAAAACCCAATACACAATCACTTCATGGATAAAAACAACAAAGAAACCCTACCTCAAACTCACACCAACGACCGTGGAAGGCTGTAAGTAGCAGGTGACTCAAAAATGGTGATGACAACGAGACCAAGATACAAATGAAACGGTAGCAGACGCCAATTCCGAGCCCAAGACTTCTATTCTACCAGAAGAATGAAACAACGTGACCAGAATCTAAGCAAATAGCATGTTACAGTGCCAAACTGATGAGTTTAGACAAGGAGGGTTTCTCCCTTACAACCCGAGCCCGAAGGCACAAATAATGACCAGGTAGGGTTTCATTACTAACTTATATATCATCCAACGCAAGGAGGAGAGTCAACCACGTAGCCATTAAATATATCAACTTCACATGGGTCGAATTGCTATAGTTCAGTTGCAGCTCGATTAATTGTTCATCAATTTCAAATCATTTGCATGGGTATAAGTTTCGTTCAACGCATGGAAAAACACTATGATTGATACAAAATCATTGTATTGTATATAAATCGAAACCAAGCCATCGATAATGTCAAGGGCATATTATAATTACCTACAATCATTTAAACAATGATGTAGTCAATTTTCTAATGAGAACTCCACATCATTTAAAACATTGAATTATTACCATGACCATATGATGGATACACTATGGTTATATAAGTCCTATTATCATTATTCTCCCAATACTATTGTTCAACAATCAACAATGAGAATAACAATCTCTATTATTATGATGTTTAAATATAAACTCATCTACAGGTCCATACCATGAACGTAGTTTAAAACAAGGTACAGTGCGATGACATAAGTTAAACAATAGTAGACATTGGACTTTGAAATATAGATGACTGTAATGGAACATCGCTAGAGGCGTCACTATTTCAACTCATACTAATAACCAGTAAATACAGCTAATAGTTGACAGTAGGTTACATTATGCTAACGTCACGTTATGCATACGATTAACATAATACAAACAATTGTTCCAGTGATAGTTTACAGCATTAACATAGAGTCATGTTCATAACGCAACAGATATGACGGAAACATTGTAATACATCGCAAAACCTGATGATACTATCCAGGATAAGAAATATCATGTCGAGGCAGACTATCAATCTTATTTCAAGCGTAAATTTCATGAAAAGAACTTTACTGTCTTACACGACAATCAGCAATAGTAAATAGATCTTCTTTAAGTTTTTACAGTGCAGAGAAAGGAGCTTGATACTTACAAAGATTAAATTGCAGTGATCCATACTTCACCGGGGTACCTGCGAACAGAAGACAAATTATGCATTAGCTCGTAAGCTAAGTAAGCCAGTCAGCTATGGCTAACTCTCCCTTTGGAGATTGAAAGAAAACAGTCAACATTTAAAATCAAACAAATTCACACTTGTATTAAAACAGAACCTTTTAAAACAAGATTATGTTTAGTTACTGAAATTAAACAGGACCTGGAATGCAATTAATTAACATTTATTGTTATAATAAAAATTTTTAAATTTTTCAAAAATTTCGGGTTGTGACATGGTGGGTCTAATAACCCTAGTTACCACAACCAACTTGGAGGAATAAACATCTCCGTATTTATAGTATAATCACATCGGAGGTATGGAACATCTCCGGAATAAATAATATACAAATATAATATTCTTTGAAGTTACAATATTTCAACATATGCCTTGAGGATACATAAGCCCTTGCAACTATCCCTCACCACTACAAAAAGAAAATACGTGAAGCCCTGGAAATTGAGAAATGCATGAACAATTTTAATAGAGATGATGGTCTAAAATTAAAAGAATCCTGGAAACCTGTCGTCCACATCCTTAGGAATAACCCTACCTCTTCAAGGAGGCTGACGTGACCCATGATTAGCATTGAAAGCTCGTTCCATGTATTAATAAACCTCTCCAATAACTAAAATCGTGAGTCTCTTGCTCCTGATGATGTACCCGCTTGTGGGTTTGAAACGTTGAGTATCTTCAACTCATTTACTGCAGATCTCATATTCATAAATATTTATACCTGCGTGAAAAAATGAATAACAATAATATTGATGGTTATGTAATTTTTTATTTATTTTATCTTTTACATGATTTTCTTTTACCTTTTATTAATTAACAATAATAATGGTTGTTAAGATCTTTTTGGCAGGGATATGCTGCAATGCATCTTTTTCTTGTTAATGATTGCTTTGAATGGTATTTGTAAATCTCTCTCTCTCTCTCTCTCTCTCTCTCTCTATCTATCTATCTATCTATCTATATATATATATATATATATATATATAGATATATATATACTACCAATTCATATTGTTACTATATTGTCATATTGCCAATATCTATGTTATTAACAATATAAACTAGAAATAGATTGTAGATTGCACATTAAATAATTCTAGTCTAACACTACCAATAAGGGTAAAATGCACATGTATTTATAACATAAAATAAGGTTGTCCTAACTATTAGATAGCAATAGAAATAAAGACACTATATATTAGTTATGAAAGAATCTATATTATAGGATTTTAGTTACTCTTAATGAAACTTTGAAACCAATTAGATAACTAACTAAACCAAAATAACAACAAATACATTTAACTGAACTTTTAACTTGCATAACAGACAAAACAAGTAAATTAACCACATATATGATCTGACATAGTTGTAGGAAAGCACAGTTGGGATAGCCACGTTCCACCCAACCATAGAATTATGAACAACCAATCTTACTTGCTCAGTAATCACCCCCTCGCATGAACCATGACACCATAGTAGCTAACACTATTCTCTAGCTACAACAAATACTCCCAAACAATCATTCCACACTCTTAATTGTATAACCATCTCTTTCTTAACTCAAGCAAAGCTATCACCTCTCAAAAATTGACTAACGCATAATAGTTCTCACACAACAGGTTTCTCTTGCATACTAGACAATGTCTTGTCCTCGCACACATGCATATAAATAATAGTTTTTCCTAGGTCATACGAAAGGCCCAAATTTCCTTCCTTGAGAATTTGTTGGGCTTGGATTCCCTCCTAGATTTTAGGAGTTGGTTCAAGGAAACTACCACTTGACGCTTGTTTTTCCCACATAATGAGCAACATGACTGTGTTCCCCACCTATGGGGTCATATTTCATCAAGTTCTAACATGGTTATTCCAACTTCTCCCACATTTAATTAATAATGTCAAAAAATGTCTTTTACATCTATCATATCATGAGGACAAGTGGAAAGCTTTTATCTTGTGTATTTTCAAAATAAAATAATAAAATACTAACCACTTAATCATAAATCCGAGTTCACCACTTAGTCAAATAAGCATTTAAAACATGGGGGATATTACACATTTTCAATAAAGAATTCCAAGATGATATAACTACACAAGGTAAGTCCACATGTCTCCTTCACAAGTCTCCACAAACTTCATTGCTATTCCTACGCAATGTATTCCACTTCATGGAACATTTTAAGGATCCATACTTGTTTTAAAGTGTACAAACCTTAGTAGATCTTGCTATTTCTTAAAATGCCATCCATAAAACATTTGGTTTTTGTAAAAATATTCAAAATTTTGACTATTTTATATAGTTTCTATAAAAAAAATTGGTGATTTTTAGAGTAAAATGATTTTATCCTATATAATTTGGGTGAATCATTTTAGAAAAAAATGGAAAATTAGTCCATGGGAAAAATTTATCCCTTAAAATTTTCTTTGTTCCATTAGGTTAGCTTCCCCTTGCAACAACTCTATCATAGCCCAAGCATATTCAAGCCGGTTCTCCAAGCCTCCAAATAAGAATGCAAGCAAATCCATGTCATCTACGACATGCTTCCCTCCTCTAGGGTATATAATGCTCCTCCTCCAAGTAGGGCATTATCCAACTAGTGAATTCTAAATGTGGCCATCATGAAGGGCATCCACTGAACTATACAAAGAAATTCGACACCTAAGGGAAGAATACTGGGAAACAACTATATGAGGTCAAGAAATAATTGAGAAAGCTATCTCAACTATGCAAATAAATCATAGTCTATCTCCCATGCTCCAATCCATATCAAACCATATAGGGGTTAAACATGCACCATTTAACCCAAAGCTTATGAGCACCGTAAACATGGTGTGAACACTTTTGGAGTAACCTACAAAATTAGCAGTTTCAACTTCTAGAAAATTCCTTGATTTAATCAGGTTGGTAATGTTTTACTATCTATAGTCTCATCTTATAAAAACTTCTTTGATTTACTCGCATCCATGGATGTCTCTCATTGTCTACTTTCGACATTGATATATCCTTACATTTTAAATTGTTTACTTCCATAAGAAGGTTTGATTATGATTCTTTAAACGATTAATTTCCTCATATTATCTAATAATATCTTCTCAAAGTGATTCTTGGCATGTATATTCTCTTGTGATTCTTTGTCACATTGAATTGCAACATTTTATCGCATTGACACTTGATCCTTCACTTAAGTCACAATATTTTCTTTGGTGTTTATAGTTGTTTTTGAGCTCTTTTGTCTTCTCAACTTGTGCTTCTAGTATTTACATTATAGGATACATACTTCATATTGAATGTTTTTTTAGCATTTTCAAGATATTTAATTCCCACTTCTAGGACTTCATTTTGAGAAATTGATTTTCTTCCCATAAACTATTTACTTGAGAATATTGTTCTTTATTTTTAAGTTTTTTTAATTATTCTTTTATTTTCTGACATATTTTTAAAGTAATTATTGATATTATTATAATTTTAGCAAAACAACCCCAATATTTTAAAAAAGGTCATTCCTCTAAATGAAACTTATAAGTTAATAGTATTCGCTAGTGATTTGAGATCTCACAATATCTTAATGAAAATTTTATTGCCCTTAATGAAAATTTCAGCTATGTTTTCTACACACATTACTTTACCTCTAACCATTTGAGCTTCAAAAATATTTTAAATAGAAAAAAAACACTAGATTTTTACATTGATAGGTGTTTTTATGTTGAAATTGGGTCACAAGACTATTATAGGATCAGTCATTCCCTCCATTACAAATATGTTGCGTGCCTATGCAGTGCGGCCACCACATTTCTCCATCTCATCCTGGTCATGCCAGTCTTTTGCATCTCATCCTGGCTGTGCATGTTTAATTTCTCCTGCACTGCTTCTTCTTCAACAACAATTCGACATTATGCTACCATGTGGATTACTCATTTTATATATCTTCAAATCAACACTGAAAAAAATATACAAGCTCAACATCAAGGTCCTCAATAACTTGTCTTAGAAGGTTACCTCGACATCTATTAATTCTCGGAACTTTGGAAATATAGCCAAAACCACATTGAGCTCGGTGGTCGCAACTCTATTCCTATACCTGATAATGATTATAGTTGTGCAAAGACGCTTAATGGAATTGAGATCAATCCGAGGAAATGGATGAGGAAGCCTTCTTGAAGGTGCTATTGGGGATTCCACCAAGGTTCACATACCAGTCGATTTCTTTGCTAGTCGACTATTGTTTATTGACTAATTGTCTCTAGAAGATCCAAGTGTGTAATGAACCTACATAAACTTAGTTTCCAACACCCCCCAATCAACACAATGATCTGGAGATTAAGGAGATGAAATTACATTTTTTGAACATCCCCCCATAATTGTAGCTTCCTGAAGCCCGAGCATAACTCGAAGTTTCATAAACTTAGCTTTTCGTAAAGGCTTTGTAAAGATATCAATAATATGATAATATGTCTTGCAATAAACAAGTGAGGTCACATTGTCCTATACCAACTATCTTAAATAATGAACATGAAGTTCAACATGCTTCATATTACTATGAGCAACAAGATTATCAACAAGTATTTTACTTTGATTGTCACAATGGATAACATTCGAGGCCTAAATATGAAACTCAAAATCTACTAAAAGCGAGTGGATCCAAACTACCTATGTACCTGCATTGGAAGCTCCATGATACTCGTCTTCTTTAGTCGAAAGAGAGAGTACCTTTTGTTTCTTGCACAACCAGACCAAGGGTCCATAAATTAGTTGAAACACATAGCCACAAGTGGACTTACGGTTTTCAATGTCACCTCCCCAATCGGAATCAGTGAACTCTACCAGCAGTTATGTACCATGACAATACTTAATACCATACTAAAACGTTCCTCTAATATAGCGAACAATTCTATTTTCAACTTTTCAATTGATTTCTTGACGACCTGCATGAACTGGGAGACCACACTAAATCGAAGGAGAGATTTGGTTGAATGTGATTTAAGTAAATAAGGATACCAACTTATTGGAACATTCTATCCATCTATACCTTGGTCATACCTTAATTATGCACTCCATGCATTAATTATTGAGTCTCATTAGACTATGTTTTTGACCCCCTAGTGCTTAATATTGGTCATCATTATCCTCCTTATCCACATCACTTGAGTGTTAATTCACCCTTATGCATGATTTTAGGAGTTAGTAGTGTCAGTGCCTTGAATTAAGTTGCCTTGTCCCCTTGATTGCCTAGTTAACTAACCCTTCTACCTAGTTTCACTGAGACTGAGTGTAGGAGCGCCATTTTTTACCACTACAAGTAATTAATGAGCCTCTTTGGATTCTCCTTCCCTAATTTCTATCCCTAATGACTCAGTCATGTGCCAACCACCTTTAGTTAACTGGCCATTCACCATTAGTGGCCACTAGACCTTGTCAGGAGTTGGATCTAATGCAAACTAAGCATGTCTCTTCAATGGAATTTGAATTCTATCAGAAGCTCACGGATTATTCTGCATGTAATCTTATTTGAATTCCCACATCTCGTGGATGAATAACATGAATTTTGTTTACACTTAGAACTCTCTTTTCTCTATGATATTCTTCTCTATTTTTCTATAGATCTATGTTAAACATTGTGAGGATTGTTTTATTGTTGGAGATCCACCTATGTCAGATAATTTCACATGTTATCAGAGTGAACCATCTATCTATTTTATCTCAGATACTTCTATTGATGCACCAGAAGCTGCGGAGTTTCCACAATAATCCTTGGGGAAAGAACCTTGATAGCCTTGGATTTTCTAGGGAAATCTTCCTAGGTGTGATGGACTCCCAAAAGTGCTCAATGCCGTAGTAGAGATTGAGTGAGTTGATATTAGAATTTCTTCTAAGAGTGTTTTATTGCAGGTTATAGGTCCCAGGCTCACCAGGAGCTCAACTATTGAACACTGGAGTAGTTTCAACACATTCTCCTTACTCACAATTACTTTGTCTAGAAAGCAGAGATGGTGATTCTTCCGAGAAGAAAAGGTCTTTATAGAGTCATCATGGGAACTAAGAACGAGCCAAAATCAGTAGTTGAGAAGTCCAAGTGGTATAACAGAATTGATGAAGCGTGTGTGTTTATTTACCTTAGTACTTGCAGAGATATTCTTTTTCACCTCGATGGTTTGACCACTCCAAATCAAGTTTGGAGCAAATTTGAAACTCTGTTTGGAAATATAGATGAGATGATAGGCTATCAGCTTGAAAATGAGTTGCTTACTCTAATCCCTAACAATTTTGACTCCCTACATGACTTCTTGACAAAATTCAAATCCTTGGTGTCTAGCTCAAGCAATGTGGTATTGGGGAAAAAGAGGAACAATTGGTTATGTCCATGCTTTCAAAGTTGGGCCTAGACTACTTTGTATTTGTGTCTACTTTTCGTGCAACCAAATTGGCAGTGAAGAATTGGAAGATGCCTTCCTTGGATGATTTCATGGAGGCCCTCACCTAGGAGCAAGACAAATTGGTTCAAATGGGTACCATCAATACATCAAAGGACCAAGCGCTTGCTGTAGGTGATTTCAAGAAAGGAAAAGGGAAGAAACAATTCAAAGATAAGAAGCATCCAAATTAAGAGAAAGAGAAGCCCAAACCATCAACTAAGAATTCGAATCCTTAGAAGGACAACTAGAAGATGAGGAAGGAGAATACCAAATGAACCTACTTTCAAAAAGGATGGAATCTAGAAATTTCTTGAATGAAGAATACCATTGACATGATGGCGCAACTCCTTGAAAATAACAATCTTCCTATTCCTGAGAATGAAAAGAGAAGAGATGCAAGCTTTAGCACAGAAGACAAAGAAAGATGTCATGCCTTGAAGGTTGGAATTGCATGTCCCTCCTCATTCATCATTGATTCAGGTGCATCCAAACATATGGCAGCCTCAAAAGAATCCTTCTCAGCTCTTGAATCCTTTGGTGGTCCTCTGATTGTGATGGGAGACAACTCATAAATTACTTCAAAAGGAAGAGGAATAATTCAGTTAGAGAATGGAAGCTTCAAAAATGTGTTATATGTTCCATATCTCTCTGAAAATATTCCCTCCATGTACCAAATGACATATACATGAACTCCCAAAAGAGTCACCTTCACAACTAATGATGTGAAGATTGCATATATCTCTACCAGAAGAATCATAGCACTTGGTGAGGTAGATCACAGTTCGAAGGTCTACAAGTTTTCTCACTTTATTCTCTACTCTTCTCCGAATGCTCTTCTGACTCATGCCATTGAGGACAATAAGCTGTGGCATGAGATATTTGGCCATATGAACTTCAAATACTTTCAAGATCTACACAAGTTCTCAATGGTTGAAGGGATTCCCGAGTTAAAGTTCTCAAAAGGTATATGTCATGGTCGTCTCCTTGGAAAACATCCATAGTGCAGTTATGAGAAGGGAAAAGCTAAGAGAGCAGATGCAACTCTTGAATTGATCCATTCCGACATCACAGGTCCTTTTCCAACCTTGTCACTTAGTAATGATAAGTATGTTCTTACCTTCATAGATGACTATTCTAGATTTTGTTGGATATATTTGCTCAAAAATAAGTTAGAAGTATTTGAGATTTTTCCAAGTTTTAAGGATTTTGTTGACAACATTTCTTAGAGAAAGATCAAGGCCCTCTAGACTAATAATGGAGGTGAATATGTCAAAAAGGATCTGCAACAATTTTTTTCTCATGCTGGAATTCAGATGCAGCATACCATTCCCTACACACCTTAGCAAAATGGTGTGGTAGAGAGGAAAAATAGAACACTAAAAGATATGGCCACCTGTATGATGGAGTCCAAGTCTATTTCCCCAAGACTGTGGGTTGAAGCCATCAATTGTGTAGCTCATATTCAGAATAGGGTGTCCCACAAAGTAGTGTAAGGAATGACACCATTTGAATTTTGGACCATTCATATGCCTGATGTGTCATATTTCAGGATTTTTGGTTCAAAAGGTTGGGCTAGAATCCCTCCGAAGAAGAGAAGGGACTTGCATACCTAAATTCAGCCATGCATTCTTGTTGGATATGCAGATAATACAAAGGGATACAAATTTTATGATCCCTTCACTCATAATATGTTCATCGAGAGGAGTGTGCAGTTTGAGGAATAGACCCTACATGCAATTCCAATGGAAGAAGGAGAATGCTCAAACCCTCCACTGGATGATGTAAGTGATGTTTCTACTGATATTTATGGTTCTGATTTTGAATTTCATGATTAATATCATATTGATATAGAATATCCAAATCCACCTTTGAGACCTGAATGGGCTGAAAAGACTCTTGAAGTAGTAGGAGATCTTGTTGGTGATCCTAGAGAAACTAGAAAACTAGGTCATAATTTGAAGATCCACATTGTGCATTCTATGAGAATGATCCTTGTTTTCCTGAGAAATATTTTCTAATGTTGGGATATGATCCATAATCATACTCATAAGCATCAAAATATCCAATATGGAAAGCTTCCATGGATGAGGAGTTTCAGTCTCTTCAAAACAATGGAACTTGGGAGCTAGTCTCCCTTCCTCCTGGAAAAAAATGGTACATTGCAAGTGGTTTTTTAAAACAAAGGTGGCTTCAGCTGATAGATCATTAAAATATAAGGCAAGGATGGTTTCTAAGGTATTCTCACAAGTCCATGGTCTTGACTACACCGATACTTTTTCTCTGCTAGCCAAGATGGTTTCAATCAGGCTAGTCTTGGCCATTACCGCATCCAAGTAGTGGGGTGTTCACCACATGGATGTGAAAAGTGAATTCCTCCATGGGTATATTGAGGAGGATATCTATATGAATAGTCCATATGGTTATATTGATGATACCTCTCTTGTGTGCAGGTTGAAGAAGTCACTATATGGGTTTACGCAAGCCCCCAGGGCTCGGTATGCCAAAATGGATAAGTTCCTTCTGTCACAAAATTTTTGAGATGCAAATTCGATTCAAATGTGTATTTGTAGCATATTTGGGATTCCATTATGATAATTGTGTTATATTTTGATGATTTACTAATTATAGGATGCTCTACATATGATATTGCTACAATAAAAATTGCCTTTCATAATGCCTCTTCAATGCCTGATTTAGGATTTCTTAGACAATTTCTTGGTCTTGAGATCAGTCAATCCAATTTAGGTATAAAGGTATCTCAACCTAAATATATATCATACCTGCTCAAAAGTTCAAAATGTCAGAGTGAAATCTTGCTAAGTTCCCATTCCTTTCTGGTATTAAACTAGAAGATGGTGATTCTACTCCACTAGTCGACAGCACATTGTATAGACAACTAGTTGCGAGTCTACTCTATTTGACTCACTCTCAACCTGATATTTATTTTTCTGAAAGTTTAGTTTAAATATATATGCAACACCCTCATGAAATTCACTGGAATGAAGCCAAAATAATCTTGAACTATGTGTAAGGAACTAGGTCTCATGGATTACATTTTGTTGCCCGCTCTACACTTGATCTCATTGGATTCATAGACTCTGATTGGGATGGTGATAGTTCAAATAGGAAATCAAATTTTGAATATGTTTTCATGCTTTCCAATGGCCCCATTTACTAGTCAAGCAAGAAACAAAGCATCATTTCCCTCTCCACCGTAGAAGCAAAATAAAGGGGTGTTGTCAATGTAGCAACTCAATGTGTTTGGTTGCAAGGGATTCTGTCAGAATCTGGTATTTGCTCAAGTACACCTACATCCATTTGATGTGACAATAATATTTCCATAATAATCTCTACTGATATGGTTCATAGGCAGAGAAAAAAGCACATGGATATCCACATGCATTACATTCGAGGATTAGTGCATGGCAAGATCATCAAACCGCAATTTTGTCCATCTCCTGAACAAATTGTGGATATATTCACGAAAATTTTTACTGAGAAGACATTCATTCACCTGAGATTCTTTCTCGGGGTGACTAATTAGTTGGTGAAGGATGATTTAAAAATTATTTCCATGTTTTTGAGTGAAGGTTTTTTCCCAAGTGATTTTCCTTATTACTTCAGTTTTATTAGACAAGTTCAATTTTTTTGTGAAGGGTGACCTTAGCCTTTGTTGTTGGGCCCTATTTTGCCTCATTTTTTATAATTTAGGATTAAGGGGTGGTGTTGGAACATTCTATCCATATATACCTTGGTCATACCTTAATTGTGCACTCCATGAATTAATTATTGAGTCTCGTAGCACCTAGACTATTTTTTTGACCCCCTAGTGCTTAATATTGGTCATCATTACCCTTATTATCCACTCAGAGAGCCTTATCCATATCACTTGAGTGTTAATGCACCCGCATGCATGATTTTAAGAGTTAGTAGTGTTAGTTCCTTGAATTAAGACGCCTTGTCCCCTTGATTTCCTAGTTAACTAACCCTTCTACATGGTTTCACTGAGAATGAGTGTAGGAGTGCCCTTTTTTACCACTACAAGTCAGTAATGCACCTCTTTGGATTATCCTTCCCTAATTTCTATCCCTAATGACTCGGTGATGCACCAACCACCTTCATTTAACTGGATATTCATCATTAGTAGCCATTAGACCTTGTCGGGAGATGGATCCAATGCAAACTAAGCATGTCTCTTCAGTGGAATTCGAATGTCATCAGAGGCTCATGAATTATTTTGCACGTAATCTTATTTGAATTTCCACATATCATGGATTAATAACATTAAATTTTTTTACACTCATAACTCTCTTTTCTCTATGACATTCTTCTCTATTTTTCTATAGATATGTTTTAAGCATTGTGAGGATTGTTTTACTGCTAGAGATCCACCTATATGAGATATTTTAACACGAACAACTGTCAATAAATATTTGTGTCGACTTGTGGAGAGCCATAGTCTCTTGAAAACTTCACACTCGAATGATAAGGTGTAGCACAATATTTACAATCATCCATTTTGAATAGTTTCAGAAGATCCAAAGCATTTTTGGTTGAGAAATAAAGATACCATCATCCATTTGCAAAATTTGAATGCCCATAAAGAAATGCAATAGACCAATATCAATCATTTCAAAGGTATAATGTTTTTCTTCAATCACAAAATTAGATTGACATTATTTCCAGTTATGACTAAATCATTAACATACAATGCCACAATCAATGTATCACCATGAACATGTAATACATAAATACATAAATTAGATTGACATTATTTCCAGTTATGACTAAATCATCAACATACAATGCCACAATCAATGTATCACCATGAACATGTAATACATAAATACTATGATCATATTCACAATGTTTGAAGCCAAGATTAACAAAGAAGTGATCAATCTTCTTATAGAAAGAACGAGGTGATGATTTCAAACCATACAACTATTTCTTGAGTTGACAAGCAATACCATAATCTATCACAAAACTTGGAGTTTGATCCATATAGATTTCTTCAGACAAATATCCATCAAGAAAATGACTTTTATCATCCATTCGATGAAGTTCCCATCCAAAAAGGGAAGCAAGGGAAATAATTAGTTGAATAGAGTTCATCTTTGCAAAAGGGAATATGTTTTAGTATAGTCGATGCATTCTTGCTGATAGAATCCCTTGGCTACCAAACGAGCCTTGTGATGTTCAACAACACTATCAAAAGTAAACTTGGTCTTATGACCCATTGCCACTTCACATCATTCTATCCTTGCGGTCAAGGAACAAACTCCCAAGTTAGATTCTTCTTCAAAGAATCAATTCCAGTAGCCATAGCATTTTCCTATTCATGCACTCCCTGAGCATCAACATAAGTGGAAGGATCACAAGTTTCAAGAACATGTGCCATCAATGCAACACTTCCATGTTGTTTCGGATTGCGAGTCTGCCGACCAATAGTAGCATCTTCAACATTCGGTCCAACAACTTCAATTGTTTTAGCCTCCCACCGAGGTAAACAAGTCAGCGGCTATTCATCTTGGTTATTTTTAGTTGAATAAGTTGGTGTGTCGACATATTCAGACACGGTGGACCAAATACCAAACAACTCAAGAGTGGGATTTATCGGTCTAGTCTAAACTCCAAAGAAGGGTACATATGATTCATATTCTTCAAGAATATCAAATATAATGGATCACTATGTAGTAGACAGAGGAATAATTCAACAACTTATTTTCTAAAATATTCTCATCAAATCTCATATTTCTGCTTAAAATGATATGTTGTTTGACAAGGTCAAACAGTCGATAGGATTTTAATTCATCAGAATATCCCATCATGATGCGAGAATGACTCTTTTCATCCAATTTATTCTTGCAGTTATCACTGATATGTGGCCAAGGAACACATCCAAAGGTTTTCAAGAGTCCGATAGAGGGTTTCCTTCCATTCCATTTCTTGACTGGAGTCATGTCATAGACAACTCTAGTTGGTACGACATTCATGAGATAATTTGAATAGTAAACAACTTCTTCCCAAAATTTAGTCAGAATATCTTTGGCCTGCAGTAGGTATCGATTCATTTCCACCAAAGTCCAATTCTTCCTCTCTACAATGCTATTCTATTGAGGGGTCTAAGGGACAAATCTCTTCCAAGAAATACCATTATGCAAGAGATATTATTCAAACTGACGACTCACATATTATTCACCACCATTGTCTGATCTCAAACATTTCATGGGTCATCCACATTGATTTTTAGCTAATGCCCTAAATTCCTTGAATATTTCAAATACATGACTCTTATTCTTCAAGAAATATACCGATGTATATCTAGAGAAATCATCAAAGAAGGTCAAAATATACTTCACACCAGCTAATGAGGGTTTGTTCATGCAATAGAGATAACTGTGAACAAGTTCCAGTCGATTATGTGCTTGCATTCTTTCTCGGAATCAAAGGGTGTTTGATGATGCTTTCAAAGCAAAAATCCTCTACAAAATCCATCATGTGGAATAGTGTTTGTGAGACTAGTAACCATATTATTTGTTACCATCATATTCAAACTTCAAAAGTTTAGAATCCCAAGTCATTCATGCCGAATTTGACTTATGTCATCAGTATGAGCAATGAGTGTCATTGGTATAGTTGGTCAAGTCCGTTAGGGAGAATCAAAGAACTTGTAAAGTTAATCTTTGGGATCCTGGAGCAATAGTTCCCCCCCAAGCCTCATATCCTTTGCAATAAAGCGATGTGACCAAAACTCAGCAATCTTCTTGGTCTGTAGAAGTTGAGAAAATGACAACAAGTTTGCACTCAATATAGGAACATCATAGGCATTTGATATTTGACCATACTGGCATTCAACTTTGTCGCTTCCAATAACCATGAGAGAGTAATCATAAGTGACATAAATATTTGTTCTATATCTCAACTTAAGGAAGAGAATAGAGAGTCATCCTTAGCCATATGATGAGTACATCCAAAATCGACTATCCATTCTTTTTGCATGGTATGGGCATGTAATTCCTGGGAAGTGCTAACATAAAAGGTAAATTTTTCAGTAGGTCAGTTGATTGACTGACTAGTCAACGCACTATCCTCAAGGTGCTTGAAATTTTCCTCCAAATCCTTTGTCTTCTTACAATAGGTTTTCTCAACATGTCCAACTTTTCGACAATAATGACATGTTTTCTTATTTTGATCTTTCCCTTTGTAGGTTGATTGATACATTCTGGTTGATGATGTGTTGATGATCCAGTTGACCATGTTCTTTATAATTTTGCTTGACCTTTCCCTTGATAAATTGATCTTGATGTTTAGTAGCAAGCTTTCTTTATTCAAGCAACTTTTGTTGGTCTTTAATAAACAAATCATAGAAGATATCAAAGGTGAATTCCTTACCATATTGCTTGCATGAAATCCAATTTGCACAAAAGGAGGAGCATAACACATCATAAGGTGTCGTCAAATTCATTAGGACTAGATCAATGAGTTGTCGATCCTTCTTTGGAAAATATTTACCACATTCACCCAATTTCAATTGTAGCTCCATAATGTGAGATAAATTGTCCTCAATCCTATTGAAGGAGAGCAGTTCCAAAGAGATCAAATGTTTCTCTATCTACATTACATGACTTTCATCAACCTTGTTGAACAGTGAATTCAAATTACTCCATATGGCATGAGGACAGTTGATCCCTCTCATGTGAAAGTTAATTTCCATCGAAATGTAGGTCACGATGACCCCAACAACCTCATCCTTATTTTCTTTGATGACAAACTTATCTAGGTCATGTGTCGGATTTGGAATAGAAATATTTGTATATTGCCATGGTCCTTTGCTCTTCAAAAAAGTCTCCATATATGGTTCCCATATTGCATAATTGTGTTCATTCAGAACATGTTTTATCTTGGAAGTCATCCTTTTGATTAAACAGATCTGATCAAAGTTCAAGAAGATGTATCCGTCGACAAATTATATTCAACCTGAAGTTGATCAACATGAGACCCAACTTAGCACGATTTGTAGACAATATGGTAGGTCAAAAACAATAGCTCTGATACCATTTTGGGGAACCTATTCACCTTGAAACATAGAACAAAAAAGAAATATCATAAGGGAATTGTATTCCAAGAAAGAGGTGGTGTCTAAAGACACCGTTACAACACTTAAGCGCAACACATTTTGATCAAAACATCACAATGCATTCTTCAAATCATACAATATGATTTTCAAGCATATGAACACAACCCAGAGGGTCATTCTTTTATAGTCTCCACATCTAACAAACTTCCTTGAAGTGAAGATGCTTTGGTACACAAATAGGGGCCATTGGTTCTAACCGTTTCCATGAGATCCAAAATGTCCCATAGTTTAGCCAGTTGTTGCAATTGAGCCAACCATAGCCTCGTCGACCATTGATTCGAACCTTTAACTCTCCCATTAGGTACACCAATTGAATTCTTTGATGGTCGACTATTGTCTATCAACTGACCATTTCCAGAATATCCAAGAGTCTTATGAACCTACATGACCTTAGGTTCCAACACCAATAACTTCAGCATCAATCTAAGGATAGGAAAATTTAGTTTGGTGTACAAAGGAATCTTGAAGGACAAAACTAGAATTGTTGTGTAGAAGATGGATAGACCGAGACAAGGTTATAGAGTGGAAGTTGTGACCATTAGTAGCATAAGTCACATGAATTTGGTGAGACTCTAGTGCTTCTATGTTGATTCCCGCCAGATTATCTTAATTTACGAGCTCATGGAGAATGGTTCTATGGATAAATAGCTATTCTCGTGTCAATATTATGATGGTGGTGGTGTATGTGAATGATGTTTAATGTGCGTATGGCGCTAAAATGTAGTAGTGGGGACTATCCATGGCTTGGCCTATCTGCATGAGTCGTGTAGAGAACCTATCATGCCTTTATACATAAAACCTAAAAACATCTTGCTCGAAAAAAAAACTTAATTTGAAATTCATCAACTTTGGCATGTTAAAGATAATGAATGACAAGATGACACAAGTTATTATGGTGGTGTGAGGGAAATAGGGTACCTAACACCCAAATGGATTCGACACTTCATCATGAAAAAAATTACGACATCTACAGTTTCAGGATGGTGTTGTTGGAGTTGGTGTTCAAGCGGAGAAACTTTGAGCACTCAAAAATTGATCCTCAAATCTGTTGTTTCCCATCCTAGGACATGATGAGGGTGTTGGAGGGAAGGTATATGGGTTTGGTTGATGAGAGTCTCGGAAATGAAAGTATGGATATATAAATTTTTATGAGGATGCAAAAGGTTGACTTCTAGTGTATTCACGTTAATCCCAAGCATGAGCATTTCTCTCAAGATGTTGGAGGGAGAGTGGCATGTTCTTGATGTGCACATGTGGTTGTTCGATAGAGGGCTCAAGTTATTAGAAGGATATGGGTATGTGCCAATGAAGAATAAATATGGATCTCACTAAGAACTAGACAAGGCATCTATAGTAACTGGGAACAACATGGGTGTTGGTGAATCAAATGAATATATTCTCAACATTTCTTCCAGAAAAATTCTATGGAAGGTCTTGACAAATGAACTAGTTATCAACACATTCATATAGATATAGATGCAGAGATGATTACATTATTTAATGTATATATGAAAGTCATTTCAAATTTAAATAACTAAGATGCATTTCCTCCTAGCACAATTGGTGACGGATATTTAAATTAGGCCTCTAAAAAAATTCATGGTATGTTTGGTATTAAATTTGGAATAAAATTGAAGTGAAATAAGTACACGCACACACACACACATATGAATTTTTTTACTTTTTTAATCAAGATTAACTAAAATTACAATATTTAGGTACATAATGCATAGTCCATAAAAAAGAGGAATTTTCCTTCCTTTATGACTAGACTTCATTAACATATATCTATCTATCCCTAGAGAACTAAACTATTGACACAATGACTTGTTCATTAGTACAAAAGGACCATCACAAACATATTAACTTATTACATAATCCCTAAACTAAAAACTACACGAATCACTAAGAGAAACAATTTCAAGAGTCCATAAGATTAACATATTACATAATAGATCTTTAAATCATTTAAATCCAACAACCTAGAGTGTACTAGAATACACTCTTGGAGCACTTCCTCAACAATGTGGTCTTCTTACAAGAAGAATCGATGTTCTGAAAGTTTATCTACCTTTATGTTCAACTCTCTATACACATGGGAGAAGCTAATGACTTGGAAAATTCTCGAGACCTCCTTTAGATGATATTCCATAGAAATGGGACTTGTATTTTGGATATAATCTTGATTCTTAATCCAATTTATAACCGGATTTGAGTCACCAAACACTTATAGGTGCACAATAATTTATCAAGAGCCAAAATCCATTTGTATCCTTGGTTTGGTTTTAGCATGAAATATAGATATTTGACCCCCTCATTTAGGTTCAGTTATTGGAAAGGGTGTTGGAACATTTAAAAAACCCACTATGTCATTCTAGACTTAGGATAAAATTAATTAATCATTTATGATTAATTTCCTGAGTTTTGACTAGGTAGAATAGGCCAGTTTTGTCTTTTAGTGGACCACATGCTATCCTCATTCACAAAAACGAATTTGGATAGATTCTGGATAAGATTTCCTTGGATTCTGTCTGATTTTATTCCATTCCTGAATTAGAAAGACACTATCCAGTTTTAGTTATCTTTTTCCTATTTTTTCTGCTTTCTAGTGGAAAAGATAAAGCTAGTTTACTTGGAATCTTTTGCCACTTGACCAATTCGACCTCCACATCATATATAACCTTCTAAATCCATCATTACATTCCATTTACCTCACTCATGAGCTTCCATACCATACTTGCCAAATTCATGAGCCTCTAGCACAGTTTTGGAAACTTCTTTTCCCACCTAGGGGGTTTTTTGTCTTTTCTAAGCCTTTTCTTTTTGCTCTTTCCATATTGCTTCAAAGCAATTCAATTTTATCCATGGAGGATGTATTATATATTGTTATCATATCAATGAATAATATACAGAGTTTTTTCCATAATTTATTCTCTCTATTCTTCTTCTCTCATTGTTTAAAATATTCCATGGTGAAATTGTCTTATGAATCTAGTTCCTAGTAATTGAAAATCTCACATGGTATCAGAGCTAGATTGATTCAAAACAATTTCCAAGAGTGTTTTTTGCAGGTATTACCATTACCAGGAGCGCATCAGTATGGAGAAAAATCAAGCCAAAGCTGTGACTCTCACTCCCTTCAATTTCTTTGACTGGAAGGCACATATGATCATCCAGCTTCGGAGTAAAGGATTGTATAGAGTCACTATGGGGATTGAAACTGAGCCAAGAGTTGTTGCATTAAAATCCAAATGGTTCAATAGGCTTGATGAAGTTTATGGGTTACTTTGTCTATCTGTATCTCCAGATCTTCTATTCCATATCGATTCTCTATCAACTCCAAATGAAGTGTGGACAAAGCTAGAGTCTCTCTTTGGAAAACAGGACGAGCTCAAAGGTCATTTGTTGGAGATTGAGTTGATCTCTCTTAGTCCAAGTAATTTTGATTCTATGGAGGAGTTCATATAAAAATTCAAGAACCTAGTGCTTCAACTCAAGCAATGTGGTATAGAGAAGAAGGATGAGCAATTAATCCTTACCATTTTGTCAAAACTGAGCTCTGAATACTCAGTATTTGTGTCTACTTTTCATTCTACAAGACTTGTAGTTCCCAAGTGGAAGATTCCAACCTTGGATGCATTCATTGATTTGGTCACTCAAGAAAAGGAAAAGCTGGTCCAAATGGGGGATCAATCACCCTCCAAAGACTTTGCACTTGTTGCTCATGGAGCAAAGAGTTTCAATAATGACAAATCGAAACATAAGATATTGTCAAATGAAGAGGATTCTGATGGAGATTCCAAATCCAAGAAGATGAAGAAGGAGAAGCCCAAGTGTTCTTATTGTTGCAAAGGCACTCATCCTGAGAAATCTTGCTTCAAGAATAAATTAGACATCATGGCCAGGATGCTCGAAGAGCATAACATAGATGTTCCCGACTTTGCAAAGAAAGAACAAGGCAAGGTTGTTGTAGAACAAGAACTCTGTCTCCAAGCCTCTCCCAAAGGTAATAATGTTTATGCTTTGAGTGCTAGAGTGAAATATAATTATGATGTCTTTGATATTGATTCACATTCTGATATATCAGAATCATAAACCTCCACCTCTTCCTTGGAACAATCTTCAGTCAATTCATCCAAGTCTACTCTCAAAACTAATCATTTTTTACTAGCTTCTGACTTGTCTTCTGAAAGGTCTTTCCACCATCATTCAGATCTTTTAGATTCTGATTTAGAAGATGATTTACAATCTGATATGCAGGTCATTACATATCCCACATCATATTCCCAATCTTTGGATGCACAAAAGACCCTACAAACCCCAAGTTCTCCAGTTAAGAAACTACACAATTCTATGTTTTCCTACACTGTGTCACTTGCCTCTGTTGCACTTTTGTCTTGCATATATTTCATTGGTTGGACATCCATTGTTTTGGCATTATTTGGACTGATATTCCACACATTTGGACATGACCCCATCACTCATGGTTCAAAATTCAAGTCCTCACACTCTCCAGGCTCGCTCAGCTGTCCGGGTGATCTAGTTTCTCAATTTTTTTCTACTGAAATTATGTTCGATCATGGAGAATCCACATCTTTACTGGTTGCTGCTCCATATGAATTACATTCTGATATTTCAGAGCTGCATGATCTCATTTTAAATATCAGAAAGGTTCTACATCAGTTTGAGAAGAAAGTACAAGAACTAGTACACCACATTGCATCTACAGAATAAATTGATCCTGTTGAGTTCATTGTTTCTCCTTGGGAAGGAGTATGCATAGATCTTCTTTCCCTCATTGATTATGTTTTCAGATTTGATTATATATGTTACAGCAGCAGGAAAAATTCATTTGATGCTCCTCCATCATCAGAAGATGAACTTCATAGAGCTTCAACAGATGGTTCTTTCCTACACAACATCGATGCACTGATGCATGATCATGACATCCACACTCTCTTCATCAAGTCAGTTACTCAGAAGCATCCCATTCAGCTCATTCATCTCATTCAGGTCATTCAAATGAGCAACATGGCAGTATGAAGACATCAAGCATGTCCATTTTTGAGGGAGGGTTTTGTTCCCATGAGGTTTTCCCTGTTTCCTCGATTTACATGGACTAGTTATTTTTGTATTGGGGTGACCATAAGCCTTGTTGCTTGGGCCCTATATTTCTGATTCTCATCACATAAAGTCAGGCTTAAGGGGGGGTGTTGGAACATTTAAAAAACCCACTATGTCATTCTAGACTTAGGATAAAATTAATTAATCATTTATGATTAATTTCCTGAGTTTTGATTAGGTAGAATAGGCCAGTTTTGTCTATTAGTGGACCACATGCTATCCTCATTCACAAAAACGAATTTGGATAGATTATGGATAATATTTCCTTGGATTCTGTCATATTTTATTCCCTTCCTGAATTAGAAATACACTATCCAGTTTTAGTTAGCTTTTTCCTATTTTTTTTTCTTTCTAGTGGAAAAGATAAAGCTAGTTTACTTGGAATCTTTTGTCACTTGACCAATTCGACCTCCACATCATATCTAACCTTCTAAATCCATCATTACATTCCATTTACCTCACTCATGAGCTTCCATACCATACTTTCCAAATTCATGAGCCTCTAGCACTGTTTTGGAAACTGCTTTTGCCACCTAGGGTTTTTTTTGTCTTTTCTAAGCCTTTTCTTTTTGCTCTTTCCATATTTCTTCAAATCAATTCAATTTTATCCATGGAGGATGTATTATATATTGTTATCATATAAATGAATAAGATACAGAGTGTTTTCCATAATTTATTCTCTCTATTCTTCTTCTCTCATTGTCTAAAATATTCCATGGTGAAATTGTCTTACGAATCTAGTTCCTAGTAATTGAAAATCTCACAAAGGGAAGGTTTTCTCCATTCCCAAATTCAAATTCAAATTATCCTCTGACCCATAAGAATACAAAGAATATTTATTTGCATTGACCTCCGTACTAGTGGAATCATTAAATAATTGAAGCATATCTTTGAAGCACAAACACTCTTCCTCAAATCCAAAACAAGATAAAACAACATCATCCTCAAATAATAGATGATTAATCATTTCATTTCTTCCAATCCTCACCCCTTTAATAATCATCTTCCTCCTTACCTCTTTGATAACCTCAAACCCATTATTTTTTTTAAAAAAAGAACCAAATCCATTGATTAAGACTACAAAGGAGGTAGAGGTAACACAAGCCATAATCCACTTCACCATAGGTAATGAACAAGCAATTTGAATAAGCAAAAAGCTTAGGAACAATCAAGAGACCCTATCATATTCCTATAGGTGTATAAATTAATCACTATAGTAGGATAATTAGAATATCTAATCACATGTAAAACTTCATGCACTATGCTAATGGCCTTAGGTTTCTAGTGCCCGTCTAAAAACACAATTATTTCTAGAGAAAAGAACAAATAAAGGAAGGTTTTAACGTGGCCACAACAACTTTGGAAATTATTTTATAAATTCCATTAAATAGGGATAAGGGCTTGACCCCATCATAAGTCTCAGGATAATAAACCTTTGGAATGAGGGCTAAAAAGGTAGCATTAAAATTTCTAGGTACCCTCCTAGAAATCATGATCTTCTCAACTACTCTTAGTAGATCACTCCCCAAGATGTCAACAAAATCCAACAAGAATTCAACAATCCACCCATCAAGGTCGAGAATTTTATCTTTTTGGAAGGAGTTGGGAACAAACAAAAGTTATTCTTTAGTAATTTATTGAAACATCATATCACTGTCCTCCTCTTCAACTAATATAGGAAATAAGGATAACACTTTGAGATCCTCTATTAAATTTTCCCTAATAAGTTCTTTGAAGATATATTCAGAGTACTGCAACCCCAAATATGTAATCTCCCTTAACCCTCTTAAATTCCCACCTTCTCTATTAGTCATTTCCCAGATAGTGTTAAAATTATTCATATGCCTCGCATAACTATTAAAAAAACTTGGTGTTATAATCCCCCAATTCTAAACACTAAGCTCTAATCGTCATTCTCCTTATCCCTTTCTTTTTCCAACAAAATCTTTTATTTCTCATTCCCCAAATTTTTAACCCTTATAGAAGTTTCCTCATCTAGAATAAAAATCCCATTATCAAGGAAAATAGAATTCGATTCCCTTTTCATTGCTAGAATATGTCCATCCATGTTCATAAACCTTTCCCTATCCCATGAGGCCACATTCTCCTTTATTATCCTTTAGGAGAGTGCCTTTGCACAGATTGTGGAATGGATGCTGACATCAAATTGTTTCCATTTCTCTTTGGCCAAAGATTTAAACTATTCCTCTACAAAATACCTATGATTGTATTTCAAGGGATCCTAAATATTTCTATTAGTGTTATCGATCTCCAAAACAATAGGAAAGTAGTTTGAGAATCTATGAGTTTCCACCTATGACCAGATCCTTTATGTTGATGTATATGTAACTTCGGAATGTATTTCACATATATGTATATTGTATTCCTATAGAGATGGTATTATTCCTCTATAAGGAAGTGTCGTCATTTATATTGTAAGTGTCGTAACTTATACTTGATGGGTTATTAGACCACCTTGTTTGGGGTCGGCCCTGTATAAGTCATGTGGGTCAAAGGGTTATTAGACCACCCTATTGGGGGTCGGCCATGTGGGTCAAAGGGTTATTAGACCACCCTATTGGGGGTCGGCCCACTCAGCATTATGTTATGTGGTTAAGTTCGAGCCGACATGAGTTAGGTAAAAAAGGCAAGTCAAGTCAAGTATAAATAGAGTGCGGGAGGCACTCTATTTGCTCACTCACTTCTCACACATGCTCTCAAGGAGGAGAGGCGCACTTATGGAGGAGGAGGATTGCTGCTAGGTTATGGCTATCTCTATTGGTTGGTTGTATCATTGCTCTATCTATCTCTGAGGAAGTTATTGGGGTTTTTCACCTTTATGGTTTTCCCCAAGTAAATCTTTGTGTCTCTTGTGTGCTTGCATTATTGTCTCCATGATTGATATGCTGTAGATATGCTGTACATGTTGTTCTCTCAGTTAAGATCCTAGATCAGATTGAAGTAAATTCTGAAAATTTAACATGGTATCAGAGCTAGCCTGAAAGAAGGCATGATATGGCATGTATGACACTTGTTGCACTTACGATGCTAGGGCTTGATATAGCAAAAACCAGTCATCGTAGAACTTTCGCTATAAATCCATTTTGGCGAAGTTTTCGGATCTGAAATTGTTACAGGCCGAAGCTAAGATCTCCAGGTATCTTGTGTCCAAAGGAAAACCTCTAATTCGTTGTACTTTGTGATTTATGATCTGTACAATATAGGGTTTCTGCCTCTTCCAGATCTGAGTCAAAATCAGGTGACCTTGGGAAAAAGGTCATATCTTGGGCTACGAAGCTCCAAATGAAATTTCGTAAAAAGTGACAGGTAGTACACAGTCTGTACTATCTCATAAAATTTTTTCAGAGGCCGAAGTTGAACCAGTGACACGTGGTACGCCGTACAAGTTCGCTCTCCTGATTTATCCCAAAACAGGTCACGTTGCGACATTTGGCATAACTCTCTATCAGAGAGTCCAATTGAGGTCAGACCTGTCAGGATGGAAAGGTAACAGGCCGAGCTATCTTACAAAACTTTTTTAGAGGCCGAAGTTAAAACAGTGACACGTGGCATGCCGTACAAGTTCGCTCTCCTGTTTTATCCCAAAACAGGTCACGTTGCGACATTTGGCATAAGTCTCTCTCAGAGAATCCAATTGAGGTCAGACCTGTCAGGATGGAAAGATAACAGGTCAGGCTATCTCAGGAAACTTTTTCAGACCCTGTGGATCAAAAATTTCAGACTTACACCAGAAACAATCAGGTACATATTTCTGTCAAAACAGAATTATTTTTTGGTACCTTCATTCATGGCTTCCGGAATTTAGGGCTTTGGAGAAAGTTGGAATTTTTGTAAACGGAGACCACGGCTGGATACTACTCATCAAAATAGAAATTTAGAGACCAAGATCAGAATTTTTGGGTGGGCAGAAGGCCGGGCTTGATTAGACCCTAGTTCGGGACTTTGATCAGAAAAGTGGAAAATTAGGGCTTCTGTAAAAATGAGAATTTTTGAAATCTGTGACCACGGCTGGAAGCTCCTCAGAAAAATAGAAGCTTAGAGATTTGGATCAAACATTTTGATGGGGCAAAAGAGTGGGCTTCATCAAACCCCAGTTCAGGGTCACGTCCAGTGAATCCGGAAGTTTCAAAGGCAAAATTGAGGAGTGAAACTTTGCAGTTTTCAAATTCTGAATATACCAGTTTGATCAGCTCATCAAGGCGCATATTTCTATCCTTTCGGAACTTTGAGATTCAAAGTTTGAATTTTTGGGGTTTCTCTGATAAACCCATATCCAGCTCCAGGTCCAGTTCTTGCAAATCAAGTGGATTGGGTTAATCCTAGAAGAAGATGGATTGATCATCTGCATGAGTGAAGAAATTCATGTTTCAGAGGGAGATGAGGCTAAGGCCTTACATAAGAAGATTACAAGCGATCTCGACAGGTATGACTCATCGAGGTATGTTTTGAGATTTGTTCATAATTAAGTTTATGGTATGCTTGTCTTCATATTATCACGGTTAGTACAATCTTGATTTTAGACTTGTCATATCACCTTAATAAAATTATGAATGCATGATAGAAGTCATTCATTTATTAGGAGTATGAAACTTATGTTTGTACTAACACTTTGTGATGTTGTATGAGTTTTATGTTGTCTACTAACATGAAAGGTACACCAAGAAGACAAATCATGTTCTAGTTCAAGAACATATGATCATGATGACATGAGGACAAAGATTCATCCATTGCCATGGATCTCATAGAAGATCCATTCTCGAGGTATGTATAACTTAGTTTTATAATGGTTAACTTTTGAGACATGCAGGTTACTAGCACAAGACATTGAAGAAGAACAAGAAGACATCATGTGAGTATGTTAGACATAAATAACTAGCATGCTAATCCAGGTATGTTTTTCCTATATCAAGATAGAATCCTACCTTGTGTTAGGATCTTATACTATTGTTGATAATGATTATTCATGAAGTCATAGGTTTGAATAATCATGATTGTATGCATATTATGTTTCTTACCATAATTGATGATATGATTAACCAGAAGAATCATGATGGTATAGGTTTGAGTAATTATAGGTTTAGACATGTTATGCTTCTTATGATTTGACTAACCATAAGAATCCTACATAAACCATGAATGCTAATGCTTATTATTTTTGATTGAAATGATCATGAGTATACATGCTTGAGATTATTGTGTTTTAATAGTATACTAATGAATGTATGATTTTATATGAATCATGATACTAATAAGCATGCATAGGGACCAAGGATTAATATGAGTTCAAGAACAGGTAATTCAGGAAGCAAAGATCAAGAGGGAGCACACTCCAGTTGCTCCTGCCAGAAAGCAAAGGAGCACACTCCAGTTGTTCCTGCAATAAAGAAAAGGAGCACACTTCAGTAGCTTCTGCAAGGAGCATATATTCAGAGGGAGTTGAACATCTTTCTACAAAGGTGTAGAAGAAGCTACTTCAGATTATGACTCCAGTATCTCCCGCAAAGAAGCAAAGACTCAGAGGGAGTCCACCCAATGAACAAACAAAGATAAGTATTTTAATTATCATTTCTTACATATGTGTTTGTTTAATTAAAATTGTTCAATGATGTATATGCTCATGTTCCTAGACTTAGGATATGTATTGTGCATATTAGAATAGTTGCATTAATGAACAGTATACTACTAATATACATGGGTAAGTGGCCTATGGCACTGTACAACATTCCATTGCTACTTATCTAGAATGAAACCTCTTTGCTGGCATGTTGGGAGTTGTGCACACTCTTAACAATGTTCTGGTAGAGATTGGAAGGCATCTAGAAAGTTACGGAATATGGATAAATGTTGTATTGAAGCATTGACTAAGATAATTGCATGACTGTATGGCATATTTCTTTATGTGTAAGAATTTCTTCTGAAAACTATGAGATGTTTTCTAATCATGCAATTTAACTTGTTGTGTAGGAAAGATCGTATGCCATCTCCTACAAAAAGAAGAACTACAACATTTGTTCAGCAACAAATTATCTATTGAAGATATTGAAGTTCCCAGGATACGGGAAGAATGCCATGATCCGTCGATCATGAAGAACGATGTTTGGGATGCGGTCCCAAGATGTGAAGGGAAGTTTGTTATGACTTCAAAATGGAACTATCAGATCAAGCATGTTGCAGATGGCAGCATTA
The DNA here is from genome assembly GCA_027924585.1 of Larix kaempferi. NCBI lineage: Eukaryota > Viridiplantae > Streptophyta > Pinopsida > Pinales > Pinaceae > Larix > Larix kaempferi. The sequence goes on along the minus strand of BSBM01000571.1, from coordinate 3,988,985 downwards.
AGAAATATAAAAGTGATGAAATAGAAGATGCACCAGATGGATTTCAAGACAGCATGGTGCAGTCTTATATGTGTGCAGAACTTGGTGAAGATAGATTGATTGCCAACACGCAGTGGAAGCTTGCTGCCAAGTTCGAGATGAAAGATTTGGGAATGATGCACTATTTCCTAGGTATGGAGGTGTGGCAGAGTGCAGGTGGGATCTTCCTTGGTCAAGGGAAGTACACAGTAGATATCCTGAAGAGATTTGGGATGATGGACTACAAGGCCATGGCCACACCTATGGCATCGAATCTGAAGCTTCTTTGTGATGCTTCATCTGAGCCAGTTGATGTTTCTATGTATCGTCAGATGATTGGGTCCTTGATGTACCTGACGAACACGAGACCAGACATTTGCTTTGCTGTGAACACATTGAGCCAGTTCCTGACGGTTCCGAGGAGTGTTCACCCGGTTGCTGTAAAGCATGTTCTGAGGTACCTGAAGGGTACAGTGGATTATGGGCTCAAGTATGAGGAGAATCAAAAGTTTAACCTACAGGGTTATGTTGATTCAGATTGGGCTGGCAGTGCTGCAGATAGGAAGAGCACATCTGGGTGCTGCTTCAGTATGGGATCAGGTGTGATCTCTTGGTTTAGCAGGAAGCAGTCCTGCGTAGCACTGAGTACAGCTGAGGCAGAGTATGTTGCAGCCTGTTCAGCTAGTTGTGAGGCAGTATGGCTACGGAAGATACTGTCTGAGTTATTTGATCTCCCGTTGGAGGGTACTGGTATCTTCTGTGATAACCAGAGTTGTGTGAAGCTGTTCGAGAACCCAGTGTTTCATGACAGGTCGAAACACATAGAGATCAAATATCACTATATCAGGGATATGGTGCAGAGAGGAGCCGTGAATCTCCTATATGTTGCGACAGACGAGCAGATTGCAGATGTGCTGACGAAGCCACTAGCCAGGGTGAAGTTCGAGTATTTCAGAGAGAGAGGCTTGGCGTTCTTCAGATCGAGGACACTTCAAGGAAGAAGTGATGGACACATTTGCTGAAGCCATTCCAAGCATGTTGGAAGGAGGATCCTTCACATGGCTGTGGATGTAAGCGCTGGATGATGAGCATCAGGATGATGTTCTGGTTTCTGCTTGGATATGATCAGTTGGATCATTTTCATTTTTGTATATGCATCATGTTGGATGCTTGGACCATGTATCTGTATATGTATCAGGTGGATACATTGTATGATCAGGAGGATCATGTATGATGATATGTATCAGGTAGATACTTGGTATGCATCAGGTGGATGCATTGATGTATCAGGTGGATACATTGTATGATCAGGTGGATCATGTATGGTGATATGTATCATGTATTTGTATCAGGTGGATACATTGATGATCAGGAGGATCATGTATGATGATATGTATCAGGTAGATACTTGGTATGCATCAGGTAGATGCATTGATGATCAGGAGGATCATGTATGATGATATGTATCATGTATTTGTATCAGGTGGATACATTGATGATCAGGAGGATCATGTATGATACTTGGTATGCATCAGGAAGATGCATTGATGATCAGGTGGATCATGCAGCAGGATGTTGCAGTGATGATCAGGATGATCATAGATGATGAGCTTCAGGATGTTGCTCCAGATGACATGCAGCAGGATGTTGCAGTGATGATCAGGATGATCATAGATGACGAGCTTCAGGATGTGGCTCCAGATGACATGCAGCAGGATGTTGCAGTGATGATCAGGACGATCATAGATGATGAGCTTCAGGATGTTGCTCCAGATGACATGCAGCAGGACGTTGCAGTGATGATGATCAGGATGATCATGGATACATCAGGATGATGTATGGTGAGTATCAGGTTGATACTCTGTGGCCGTGGATCAGGTTGTGCAGATGAGCATGTAATTCGTTGCCCTGGGAGATTTGCAGATGGTCTTGCAAGGTTTTGCCTATGGCATGTAATTCGTTGCCCTGGGACATCTGGCAAATGCTCTTTCGAGGTTTTGCTCTGGGAGGACATGTAATTCGTTGCCCTGGGAGATCTGCAGATAGTCTTGCGAGGTTTTGCCTATGGCATGTAATTCGTTGCCCTGGGATATCTGGCAGATGCTCTTGCGAGGTTTTGTCCTATGGCATGTAATTCGTTTCCCTGGGAGATCCGATAGGTTGGGCTGTGTGCCCGTAATCAGTCCTGGGATGCTCTTGCGAGGTTTTGCCATGACCACATGTAATTCGTTGCCCTGGGAGATCCTATAGGTAGAGCTGTTTGCTCGTAACAGCCTGGGATGCTCTTGCGAGGTTTTGTGGTGAGGTCACATGTAATTCGTTGCCCTGGGAGATCCTATAGGTAGAGCTGTGTGCTCGTAACAGCCTGGGATGCTCTTGCGAGGTTTTGTGACGCACGTAAAAGTCCTGAGGATTCCACAGTATGGCCAGTGATGATGAAGACCTGCAGGTGGTGGGCCTACATCCAGTATGAAAAAGGACTGGCTCTGTAGAACTTCCTATGACGAGTAGATTCAGAGATTGATTGAGATAGCAGCAGCAGTGACGATGATGATGACTCGATGACGATTATCCAGTGACGATGATCCAGAGAAGATGACTTGTGCTAGAAGAACTGTGCTGAGAAATACCTTCCTAGTTAAGAGGGAGTGTTGATGTATATGTAACTTCGGAATGTATTTCACATATATGTATATTGTATTCCTATAGAGATGGTATTATTCCTCTATAAGGAAGTGTCGTCATTTATATTGTAAGTGTCGTAACTTATACTTGATGGGTTATTAGACCACCTTGTTTGGGGTCGGCCCTGTATAAGTCATGTGGGTCAAAGGGTTATTAGACCACCCTATTGGGGGTCGGCCATGTGGGTCAAAGGGTTATTATACCACCCTATTGGGGGTCGGCCCACTCAGCATTATGTTATGTGGTTAAGTTCGAGCCGACATGAGTTAGGTAAAAAAGGCAAGTCAAGTCAAGTATAAATAGAGTGCGGGAGGCACTCTATTTGCTCACTCACTTCTCACACATGCTCTCAAGGAGGAGAGGCGCACTTATGGAGGAGGAGGATTGCTGCTAGGTTATGGCTATCTCTATTGGTTGGTTGTATCATTGCTCTATCTATCTCTGAGGAAGTTATTGGGGTTTTTCACCTTTATGGTTTTCCCCAAGTAAATCTTTGTGTCTCTTGTGTGCTTGCATTATTGTCTCCATGATTGATATGCTGTAGATATGCTGTACATGTTGTTCTCTCAGTTAAGATCCTAGATCAGATTGAAGTAAATTCTGAAAATTTAACACTTTATACCTTATTGAATAAATTGTCGTGGACTAAAAACCTATCCAACCACTTTGTGACCCCTTTATCACCCACTTTATTATTGCTCCAATTAGGTTAGAGCTTCAAGGGTTCAAAATACACCAACCCAACCAATTCAAACTTATTATTGAAGTACTCTGCTAACCTATCATGTCTTGCAAATAAGCCCCAAATCACCCTTCTATTTAGAGTAAGATTTAGGTCCCCCCACCCAAGTATGAGGGAGTCACACTCAAACACTACATTGCAAGAATATGATCTCATAAAAGTTGTTTATACTCATAAGAGACATAAATTTTTATCAGGGTCAATGCAAACCCCAAACTCTTGCTAAAGACTTTGATACATTGAGTAGACACCAAAAGCATTTAAGAGAAAATAAACTAATTCCAACACTGGGAAGTAGGATGAGATGATAGGACATCAACTAGACAATGAGATCATTAGTTTTAGTTTAAGTATCTTTGATATTAGCCAATACTTCTTCAAAAAATTTAAATTATTGTTGTTTGAGCTCAAACTATGTGGTTTAGACAAGAATGATGACTAGCTAATTCTTTTAATCCTATCCAAATTGATCTATTAGTACTCAATGTTTGTTTCTACCTCTTGTGCTATGAAATTGGAACTCAAAGTTGTTTGGAAGATGCCTACACTAGATTATTTTGATACCTCTCTTGCCCATGTGCAAGATAAACTTGTTAAATTGGGTTCCCTCAAGACATTAAAGGCACATGCCCTTGCTACAATTAAGAGAAATAAGAATAGTAATGAATAGAATCTGAGATCTGCATAAGATATCTCCTCCTTGTTAACGCCTAAAATTTGCACACATGCGACATCTCGGTGATCCATCCATTAAAGCATCTTCAACATAAAGAATGCACCTCACCACATGCATCCTTAACAGATACAAAAAATAGCATGAGTCTACAAGTTCCAAGAAACAATCAAAACAAAGGGTAGCGCAGGTATTACACACTTGACTCGCGCTATAGCGCAGGTTACCTGAACAATGCCCGTGCTACACCCGCACGAATTTTCCTTCTATAGCATTTCTACTATCAAGAAAATGAGACCAATCATGCCTAGCGACGCATTAAAGACTCAATCCTCCCCAGGGATTAGAATTCGGCTCCTCACACACTTGGGGGCATTAATCATCCCCCCTTGTATACCTTGGAACTAGTTCATGAAGGAGGAGAATTCACATTTGGATCTAGTTGTTTGATGGCCACCTCTTGGCCTATAAAAGGAAGCCATTGGCATGTATTTGGTAGAGATAAATTAGAGAAAGGTTATGCTTCTGGATTTGAGTTGGAGCTTCCTCATAGCCCACCATTTCCTACCATTGTGAGAATTCCCAAGCTTGATTTCCACCTACCATCAAGGGGCAAGTGTTTCTCTCCATTGTTCTTCCACCTACTTAGCATTTAATTTGGACATGAAAAGCCTCCCTAAGGGAGATCGTTGGCTTCCCTTGAAGCTTTCACCTCCTAGGTGTTGTACAACTATTCCATTGGGAAATACAAGAGTGGTTTAGCATATATTTGGTTGTTGTTGAAGTTTGCATTCTCCCCCCATCTCTTTCATTTTGTTTTTATTAATATTTTCATATTTGAATGTGAACTACACTAACAATCTCTTGATTTGGCTAGGCATCCATTAATGCCCACCAATCTAGTTTCATTAGTAATATTTTGAAACATAGCATTGTTGTCTCATAGGGTACTTACAAAATCTTGCTATACGCAAGTGTTAAAAGAAAACCCATATCAGAAGTGCACCGTGACCAAGGAGGTGAACGTTGAGGTATAGCTCCCCTGCTCTCCCCTACAAGACAATCATCTTGTTGTAGGGAGATGACACTATACCGTGCATACCAAACCACTGATCCACACTTGATGCAAGGTATCTTAGTGGCCTAACTTAGGATATCACCAAGGAGAAATTGTGAGTGAAATTGACTCCTGAAGTTAGCTATTTCCATTGGGAGGTGTTTCCAAGTCTTCTTGATTGGATCATTGGACCCATCGCCGATAGAACTATATCTTTGTTACCTCCACTAGTCGATTGGTGAGTGGATACCATTATCACCATCAATTGTGCTTTTGGGAGGCCCAATTACATTTTGAGAGGAAGGATGTTAGGTCTTCTAGGGAATTTACATTTATTTTATTTTTAACTACAAGTTCACTAAATCATAATAAAAAGAACCTACATGTGGGAACTCATGCAATAAAACAAATATTGCACATATCACTCACTTATTGCACCATTTGGCATCTGTTGTGGTTGGCATATATTTTGCATTTGTTCAAATTGTTTTTATTCCACTATCACTCTCATATTGACACAAATCCTTCACCATTGAGGAGGAAAACAACATCCTAAGACAGTCTCCTAGACTGCAAGGCCTATCCCCTCTCTCGAGGGTTTTTTTCACACCTTCCCCATGTGTTACATGCGGAGGGAATTCAAGCTGGGTTGGTTCCTAGGAAGCATTGATAGGATCATATAGTTGAGGAAAATACTTGTTAGGTACATTTTCCCCCCTCAGAGTATCTATTAGTTACACCACTTCTTCCCCCATTGGAAGTAGTGCCCCACTAGTTTCTCCCCAAGGAGATCCCTCGGATCCATTTGACCCATCTTCTCTCGTAGGAGGTCATCTGTTGGTTACAAATCCACCTGGGTCTCCACCTCATGGAAATCACATCCCCAAAATAATGGAAAGACTCGTCGTCCCTACCTTACCATTTATGACTATTTTAAATCTACCTGATTTGGCCAAACTGACAAATGACCCCATTGCTCATGATGCGACATGTCCAGCTATGCTAGACAAGCTTCCTTCTGATATCTCCAAATTCGAAGGAAAACAGGGATACGATCCCACCAACCACATTATGTCTTTCCACTTATGGTTTTTATCTAAAAACATAGTGGATGACCCCATGATGTTTCGCCTATTTCAGCGTACCCTCACCGAAACATCAACAAATTGGTACGTAAACCTAGAAAGTGGAACCCATTCCACATTTGTGACATTGGCCACCGCATTTCTTACGTACTTTCAACTACCAATCTGACATGATCTAGGGCTCGAAATTCTCACTAAGTTTCATCAAAATACTTCCACCTACATCGTGGACCACATCCACGAGTAACATAGATGTTGCACACTATGCAAGATCTAAATACAACCTCCTTTTTTGTTGGATTGGTTTATCAAATCTCTCCAACCCGCCATAGCTAAAGATGTCACCACCTCCATGCCATAAAGTGAGGAAGAGGCTATTCTGAAAGCACAACATTTCAAACTCATATATGCATAGTATGGATACCTTTACATAATCCTCCCTGATACCCCGCGACATCGGTCGTTTGATCCTACACCTTCGGGCTCATCACATTTGGCGGATGAGCTTATTGGGTCCATTTCCCATTTAGGAAAGGTTCCTCCCACCACATTCATACCATTCCACATGGTTCTGTATTACCCATCCATGCCACCTAGGTCAATACCCCCTACGTTGGTACCAACACCATCAGTTGGTCAATTACAGTATGGACCATACAGTCCTGCATACCCAAATGTCATCAAAACAATGTCAGTTCCTACACCACCAATGGCACAACTCACTCCTACATCCACCTCTTATGGAGCGCAAACGAAATTCATCCCACCGCCGAGATATAATCCATATTACCCTTTCCAATACCCAAATGGTTAGCAACCTCCCCCCCACATGGGGTTTAACCTAGTTCAACCTACTTATTTTCAACAAGCTCAACAATTCAAGCAGTTGAACGTAACAAACCCCCAAAATCCACAGAATTAGGGGAATAAGAAAGGTAAGAACATGCATAATAAAAAACTAGGACAAGGGGGCAATATCCCCCCCAACAAAACCAGAACATAGGTGATCCAAATTTAGGGACTAACAATCCCCCCAAACAATGGAATAATCCTCCCCTGAGAACCAATTATTATTGCTCCATTTGCGGCAATTATGGTCATTACACACATCATTGTCCTCTTATCCCTGACTGTAAACAGTTAGTGGAAGCTAAAAAGAAGATGGTGACGAACCCTCCTCAAGTAATGAATTCTCCCCAACCACAAACATCAATGCTTTTCCAATCAAGGGGCTGTTACACAAGAACAAGATCCTCATCCACCTGGCGATGGCTCTTTCCAAAATATCTATACGTTTGACATAAACCTTCAAACATGAGCCAAGGGTTATGATGGACCTTCCACCCCCCAAGTGGAATACATTTCTATCCCCTCGGGGAGATCTCTTCAAATACCACTCTTGAATACCGAACAAATCCCACAGATTCCAAAATATCCACTTAGGCATACCCCTAGTCACCCCCACATGAAAGCCTCCCACAATTACAATATTGCAGATGACTTGGCTCAGTCCCCTGCGGCTATGTGCACATTAGAAGTGCTACAGTTTTTCCCAACATAGAGAAATGCGTTACTCAATGCACTTGGTTTTTTCAACCCTTCCGACTTGCACCTCATGAACTTTTTTGTTGAAAAAGGTGATCTGCAACTACCATCATCACTCGCATTTCAAGTTCTAGTCACGGTTAAAAACGTCATGATCCATCGTTGTATCATCGACAAAGGTGCATCCACTTACGTTATGTCCGTAAAAGTATGGAAATGATTAGTATCCCTCGAGATGGTCCCCTCAGTCTATTGCTCTTCGTGCATATGATGGGAGACCATACCAACCAAGAGGATTGTACCAAAATGTCCCCATAGAGATGAGGGGCAAGATGATTATGATCGATATCGAAGTAATCAATGTTGAGCTCGACTACAACATCCTCTTGGGGCGTAGTTACATGTACACCATGAAGGCGGTAACCTCCTCAGTCTTATGTATCATGATGTTTCCCTTAAGTGGGAAGATATTTACCCTTGACCATATTAACTACTATGACCCTAATACCACAAGCAATCCTAACAACGTCCTACCCACTATATTGGGTGATGATCAACCGTATGTTGACATTTCCCCCAGTATGTACAAGGACTCCAATTTGTTAGGAGCATATTTGTGACCACCGCCAAAGATCCCTACATCTATTGATGGCCTAATGTGAACAATTTTTCACCACTGAAAATGGAGTTTCCTCCACCTCAACATCGTTATCAGCACCACTGTTGAGTCATGGCATTGAACAAACATTGATTCCATCAGTACCACCAATTTTTCAAATCCCATTCCTGTATCCTCCCACAGGTCTACAAGGGACACCGGTTATGGCTCAGTTAACTCTACCTAGGATAAATTTGGGGATTCTGGTGTACTACCTTACACCACCCTTCCTAGAGATGGCTTCCAAACTAGTCGCCCATTATGATTTTCTCCCTGTTTCGGCTACTACGTCTGCAAATCCTGTAACATGTTCAATTACGACAGCCCAACCTATGACATACTGTTAACACCCAAAAAGTGCTCACTACCTCATCTACCCCATTGCATGACTCATTTGTCCATATTTCCTACCATATTTTCCTCCAGAACCTCAAAAAACCATTGAAAAGCCTCCAAAAGGCCAAAAAACCATTAAAAAAGCCCCTAAAAGGCCAAAAAACCATTAAAAAAGCCCCCAAAAGGCCAAAAACCCCCTTTTTTCCCCAAAATAAGTTGAATTCCTCCAAAAATAGCAAAAACCCTCTAGAAAGGGAATAAAAAATACAAAAAAGAAGAAAAAGAGGGAAAAAAGGAGGCAAAAACCCTATACAGCTGACCTAAACCATATGGTGCCCAAAACCATGGGTCGGCACTCCACCACTAAAAACCTATAAATAGGTGATGGAGGCTCCCCATTTCATATCCACAATCATCCCTATCCTCATGCTGCTAAAAATTCTCTTGAAACCCTAGCTCTCCATTTGGAGCTAATTCTTGAGAACCCTTTTGGCCCACACCCAAAACATCTTTGGAAGAAGGAGAAGGAACAACACTGGAGCTTAGAAGCAACCCTCCTGGACTGCTGCAAGAGCTTCACCAACCTCTACACCTGAGGTAATTTTTAATACAAAAAGAGAGATCTCTACCATATTTGCATGTTTTATTATTTATGTTAATGCTCATGCTAGGTTAAATTTCATATTGTTTTATTGCTTTAATTTACTGATTATTGAACTGCTACTAAGGAGGCCCTTCTCCTTAGTAGGTGCTCATTTGCACAAGCTAGGGTGAAAACCATAGCTACAGTTTTGGCAACTCCCCTAGTGTTCCTTTGAATTTTTGGTTATAGTTTTTAAAAGTTTTTAATTTTCTGCAATATTTTTCTGTTTTTTCCTTTCGGCTTCCCCTTTCGGTAGTCGGGTTTGCTGCCGTAAACCGCGTCTTTTGTCCCCTCAATTGCGATCTGACCGCATCTTTTAGACTATTACCTGCGATCCGACCGCGGCTCTCAGACTATTTCCCGTGATCTACCGACGGTTTTCAGTCTATTACCTGTGATCTGACCGCGGCTCGCAGCCTGTTTCGTGCGATTCGACCATGGTTGTTCACCCCTTTCCTGCAATCCTCCTACGGCTTTCAGCCATTTTCCTGCGATCCGCTTGCGGCTTTCAGCCATTTTCCAGCGATCCGCATGTGGCATTCAGCCATTTTCCTGCGACCCGCTTGCAGCTTTCAGCGCTTTTCCTGCGATCTGCCTGCGGCTTTGAGCCATTTTCCTGCAATTTGCCTGCGGCTTTCAGCCATTTTCTTGCGATACACCTGCGGCTTTCAGCCATTTTCTTGCGATACACCTGCGGCTTTCAACCATTTTCCCTCAATTCGCTTGCGGCTTTCAGCCATTTTCCTGCGATCCGCCTGGGGATTTGATCCATTTTCTTGTGATCCGCCTACGGCTTTGAGCCATTTACCTACTGTTCGCCCATGACTGTCGACCTATTTCCTGTGATTCGACCGCGCAGTTTCGTCACAGACCCACGATCTATTTTCTGCATTTTTCCCCTGTTTGAACCCAAAACTTTGCTGCAATATTTTCCGCACTTGCACAACCACCTTTCCTACCTGCAAGCATACTTACCTATAGCCTTTTCCTACAGTATTATTTCTGTTCCATTTAGATAATTTTTTAAATTTCAGCATTTTAATTGAAAAGAGAAAATTTTGCATTTCAAAGTTTAATTTCTGCATTGTTATTATTAGTTAGAAAGTTGCCCACCCAGTGGCACTTTTGTTTGGGTTCATTATCTCACACGCACACACTTTGTCACCTAATTCAAGTGAGCCCTAAAATACTGCTTAACACAACCAACATTCTAACCCCACTTGGGGAACACAAAAGAATATTGTAGTTTGGTAGGGTCGGTTGGATAGGCATCCAAATAACACCCCTTGGTCGCTTACACTTGAGACATAGTTGTTGTCCATTAGGGAACCAAAACCCCCTAGTATTTTTTGACACAATTTAAAACCAATTTATCGGGAAGGCCTCTCCCCTAGTAGGGTTGAAGTAGCCAGACTGGTTCCGGAAGCCTGAGTGGAATACCGCAATCCATTCAGTAACCAAAGGATACCTTTCGTAGTTCTCGGTGTACTACCTGTATGGGAGTATAGCGGTGATAGAACCAAAATGCAGATTCACCCAACCAAACGTGTCATGAATGGGGTATCTTTGTTGCTTTTCTTCTAGGATTGACTACCCGGTGTCCCTCCCGGTAGGGGGATATCTTTAGCCACTTGGCTCTACTATCCATATTGTCTAACTTGGATTTCATCACCTTGCAGAGGATATGTCTGGTTGAGTCAGAATACTATTTAGCTAGGTGTTTGCATGCTCCCTTACCTCCCTTTGGTCTAGCGAGTCCACTATTTTTTATTTTTTTTAGGAAACTTGCTACTTGTTGGTATTCTGACCATTTTTGTTGACGCTCCACTTATTGTAGCACAGCTGTTACAGTGAGTGTTTTGAGCTGGTTGTTGGCCTGAGTGCCATATTTTTTGCGCTCTCCTTCTGCACACTTAGATGCATTAGGGTTTTTTGAGCTGTTTTCCACTCAACACAACCCCCAGAGACTTGACACCATTTGTCACCATTGAGTCCCTGAGACATTCTCGACGCCTCCGGGGCCAGCCCCCGTAGCATAGCTCACTTGACACCACCCGTCATAGATGTAGATCTTCATCACTCGACTCCACTCGTTGTAGATGCAGAGCTCCATCCCCCGGCACTGACGCCCCTTATTTTACCTCTGATTCTGAGGCAGAGTCTGAGAACCCCACTTACACTGCACCAACCAGCCCCATGGATGGCATGACTTTGAAACCTTTCTTTGTAGGGACCATTGGTGGAACATCCACCACCACCCTAGCTACCACACATGCTTTGGGTATACCCTTGATGGGAGCCACATACACCATTCCGGTCACTGTACCTATTCCAGTGACTACCATACCCATCCCAACTCCACCAGTGGCTCACACTACCCTTGGCGGTGTAGGACCATCCCATACCACCTTCGTTGCTCCACCTAGGGGCAACGTCCCCAACCCGAACCCAGTTCCTCCACTTGGGGGCATTGGCCCCAACATGGTCCCAACCACTAGTATGTCACATCCTTCTACTAGTTTTCCATTCATGGCTAGTCTCAACCTTCCTGACTTGGCCAGACTGACTAACGACCCCATCAGACACGACCCTGTGTGGCCTCACATGCCCACCAAGCTCCCATCAGACATCCCGATGTTTGAGGGCAAGGCAGGTGAAGACTCCCAGAACCATATTATGTCCTTCCATCTATGGTGTTCCTCCAACTCCATAGTAGACAACTCCGTCTGACTCCGTCTGTTACAGCACACCCTCACTGGCTCTGCAGCTAAGTGGTACATTGAGTAGCCCCATGGGACCCATGCCACCTTTACTTCCCTTACCTCGACCTTCCTACAGTTCTTTTAGTTACTTGTCTACTATGACACAGGAGTTGAGATCCTACTGTCTTGCAGACAGAACACGACCACCCACATCACTGACCACATTCATGAGTGGTGTCGATGCCGCAGCCTCTGCAAAATCAAGTTAGATGACCGTATCTTCTTAGATTGGTTTCTAAAATCTCTCCTTCCTGTCATTGCCAAGGATGTGGCAACCGAGCGACCCCAGTCCGAAGAAGAGGCCATACTCAAAGCCCAGCAATTTGACCTTATTTACGCCCAGTCTGGTTACCTATATTCCATCATCCTTGACACCCCCCACGTCGATTCCTCCCGGCACGATGCACCGGGGGCATCCCATGCCACAGATGGCATCATTGGCCGTATAGCCTCACATAACCAGCCCTTTTCCATAGCACGTCTTAGCCCTGGCCCCGACCTTTCGCGGGATACATCCCAGTCCGGAGCAACCAATTCATATGCCCCCATGGCGCATCATCACCATTCCCACGGACCCTTATGTCCACCTCAGTGCTTTGGTCATGCATCCCCTGCTTACGCCCCCCCGGTCGTACCTCAGCCATATTACCACCCGCAGGCCGCTCCAACATTTGTATCCTCTCAAGCCCCACCTGCTTATTACCCGCCACAGGCAGCCCCTAAAGCAAACCCGCAACCCGTTGCACAAGCATATTAGCAACCCCCACAAGGTTCAACACCTGCGCCACCTCCACCTACTTATTATCCACCGCAGCCTACTCCCGCACCTACACAACCCCAGAACCCACCTGCCACCTAAGGGAAAGTGTATGCACAACAGAATTCGCAACCCAACCAAAATAACCAACGCTAACAAGGCCAGCAAAACCACGGCAAAGGCCGTAACTGTGGGAACAATCCCCCTCCAGACCAAGACGGTCAACCTCCCAATCCTCCAAACAACAATAACGCGGCACCTGCCAACCAGAACCCTGATCGGCCGCCCAAACAAGCCAAAAATCCTAATTTATGAACAAACCATCCTTTTTCTATTTGCAGGGTCTATGGCCACTACACACACGCTTTCCCACATTTGGAGTGGGCTCGACAACTCTAGATTGATGATGCCCACCGCCAAGGGCATGCGGCTCCTCAGGCGCCGCCCAACCCCCCACCACCTCAGAATCAACCCTTAGTGTTACAAAACCTGTTACCAACCTAAGGCATAGTGAACACTCAGCCGTTGGCTCCCCCTCAAGTAAACATGCGTCCACAACAGCAAATCACTTATGCCGCTCCTGATCAACCCATGATAGACTCAGGTACCCATCACTTGTTAATGATGTCATCTACCGATGTCAACCTTCAAACTCATCGGAACCAATATGGCTCCATCCCTGAAGCCCCTCCTACCGACAAAAATACCAACACTCATCCCACCGATTAGTCATTACACATACCTCTGGCTCCACTAGATGGCGCCTCCAAAGCCCCTCACTTCCCACTTCGTCGCATCAACAATAACCCCAATGCTCACTCTACATCTAATTACAACATTGTAGATGACTTAGCCCAGTCCCCCGCAGTCATGTCTACGTTAGAGGTCTTACAAAAAGTCCAACATAGCACAAGACTTTGCTTTCAGCCATTGGTGCTATTAACCCAAATGATTCACGAATGATGGCCTTCAATTTGGACCAATCCAAACCATGCCTTCCTTCCACTTTAGCGTTCCAAGTTTCTGTATCTGTTCGGAATCTCGTCATCCATCGGTGCATCATCAATGAAGGTGCCTCTACATGCATTATGTCCACATTTGTTTGGCAGAAGTTGGGATCCCCTACACTCCAGCAGTCCACCACTACGTTGCGAGCCTATGACGGCCGTTCGGCTCAACCCCAAGTCCTCTTAGCTAATGTCCCCATCCAGTTGGCTGGTAAAACAGTGCTTATTGACATAGAGGTCATCAACGCCCAACTTGATTATAACCTCTTACTTGGCTGCAGTTACATGTATGCCATGTGGGCGGTTGCCTCATCCATTTTTCATACCATGATGTTCCCCCACGACGGACGCATGGTTAAAGTTGACCAACTCACCTATTATGATCCTAATGCCCCCGCTGCACCCGAAAACGTTCTCCCCATGATTGAACAACCTGTTAGTGGTGCATCTACCTCGTTGGTTTCCTCAGTGGGACCTAGAGTTTACTCAGATACGCCGATGACCTCAACATTCCAGGCCATTCCACCCCCGTCACCCACGACCGAAGTATCTGACTTATGTACCCTTTCCCACAATACACCAACACCCAACCATCAACCTCCCTTGCTACCCCAACCACCATTGGTACCTAGTCATGTTGGTGTTACACCCATCCATACAATCCCCTTCCTATTTCCCCTTTCGGGAGTAGTAAGCACCCCGGTTATGGCTACCCTCAGCCTCCCCGGTTTAACCTTAGGATTACCCATATGGTACATTACACCTCTCATCACCCCTCCGACACCAAATGTCGTCCTACAATCGGTGCAACCCATCACCACTACTAGTCAATCACCTCCTAGTGTCGCTACCCCTTCATCATCCACTAATCCATCCCCTGTTATCAAGCACACTGAGGGCATAGGCCCACAACCATACACTGCTTTACCCCTGCCTAAACCAGTTAAGAATACCCCCGTGTTTCGTGCTCCTCCCAAATGCTCATTGTGTGATGAGTTAGGCCATGCTACTCATCAATTTCCACAATTACCCGCATTACAAGAACACATGCAAATGCTTGATGATGACCCCAACATCCCGGTTGTTCAACTCGACCCAATCCCTAAGCCTCGTGATAAATCACTGTGTACCAACCACCCTTGTGCAATATGCAGTATTTACGGTCATTACTCACATCACTACCAAGATCTCCCAGATTACAGAGTAGTTCTCTATGAGATGAATAATTTGGACATTGAGATGGAGCCCCCCACCATTGAGGAGATCCACCCCGCAGTATCCCCCTCATCCGGAGAGATTAATACCATTTATATGATCTCTTCTACTACCATTCCCTCTTCAACCGATTTGACCACTCAAATTTTCCACAATGATGAGGATATTCTAGAGGCTCTTACTGCCCCTGATTACCCCTGAGAGGATATGCACCATCGTTCATATTTTCTCCCAGAGGCCTCCTCCTCCACCACAGCTACCCAATTCTCTGTTGAGTCCAAATATTTCCTTCTCGCCAAAGTCGATTGGTTTAAACACCCCATTCCTTCCCTCGACACCTTCGAGGAAGGTAACATGGCCAACATCTCACCCATCATCCACATTGATATCTCTGCCCCAGGCGGTGCTCTTGAAATCATTTCGTTAGGAGCTTCCTGCACCGAGCACAAGATCGGAGAGTACAAGAAACTTTTCCAAGAATTCCGCGATGTGTTTTCCTGGTCCTAAAACGAAATTCCTTGTCTTGACCCCGCTATTATAGAGCATCACATTGACACGTGGCCAGATGTACCCCCCGTTCGCCAGAAATAGCGCCCCATTCATCCATCAAATCTCCTCGTTGTTAAAGCAGAGATTGAAAAACTTCACACATCATGATTCATTTATCCTATTGCACACACCACTTGGGTTTCTAACCCAGTCCCTGTCAATAAGAAACAAGGCACCATCAGAGTATGTACTAACTTCCGCGATTTAAACCGAGCATGTCCCAAAGACAACTTCCCCACACCATTCGTTGACCAACTCATTGATGCGTGTGCGGGCCATGAGGTCTTATCCTTAATCGACGGTTTCTCAGGATACAACCAGATTCAGATCCGCAAGGAAGATCAATACAAGACTGCCTTTACCACCCCATGGGGCACCTTTGCCTATCGTGTCATGCCTTTCGGCCTTAAAAATGCTGGTGCCAGCTTCTAGCGGGCCATGACCTATTGTCTCCACGATTTGGTCCATATATTGTTATTCTATCTTGACGATCTTACAGCTCGTTCCCGGAAACGATCAGACACCTTAACGACCTCCAGCAAGTCTTTCTGCATTGTCGCAAATATCAAATCCGCTTGAACCCACTCAAGTGTGTCTTTTGCATTCCGGCAAGCCGATTGTTGGGTTTCATTGTTTCCCATAAAGGAATCGTTGTTGATTCCCTCAAAATCCAAGCCATCATAGACCTGCCCACACCACGCATGCTCCAGCAGCTCCAGAGTCTGCACGGGAAATCTAATTTCCTCTGTCGCTTCATTCTTGATTATGCCACCATAGTTCATGTTTTCTTACGCCTGCTTTGTACCCATATACCCTTTGTTTGGGATGACCAGGCGCAAGTTGCATTCAAAGCCCTTAAGAAAGCTCTCACACAAGCCCCTTTGATCTCCCCTCCGGATTTCTCTCAGGACTTCATCCTTTACGTCTCAGCATTCGATCATGCTGTGTCTAGAGTCCTTGTCCAAGAAGATGCTGCTCGCTAGGAGCATGTCATTTATTATGTTATCCAGACCTTATCTGGACCACCCCTCCATTACCCATATGAAGAGAGGTTGGCCCTCGCCGTCGTATTTTCTGTCCAAGAGTTGCGACATTACATTTTACTCAGTCATACCACAATTGTCGCCGACTCCAACCCCATGGTCTATCTCTTGAATCGACGACTTCTGCAAGGTCGTGTTGCTAAATGGGTAATTATCCTCCAAGAATATGACCTCACTTTCACAACCCCTAAGAGCACTAAATCCCTCGCGCTTGCCCAGCTTATCACTGATCTGCCATTCCTTTTGCCATCCCCACAAATCTTCGATGAGTTACCCGACAATCACTTGTTCATCATCTCATTCGATGACCCATTGTACGGTGACATTTTTCTCTACCTTCGCACACAGAAGTTTCGACCCAACATAAATCGTGATGGACGCCATCATATCCATCACCAGGCCTCTCGATATCTCCTCTTGGGAGATGTCCTTTACCGACAAGGGGTTGACATGACTCTCCGTCATTGTTTTACACGCGAGGAAGCTGAACAAGTCCTCAATGACTGTCATAGCGGCTCCTGCAGTGGACATTTCTCTGGAATGGCCACCGCCCAAAAGGTCATCCACGCCCGATACTTCTGGCCCACACTCTTTACCGACTGCATCACAGCAGTCAAACATTGCCATAATTGCCAACTTTTTGCCCCTAAGGCTCGGACACCACCCTCCCCATTACACCCAGTTGTCACCATTGGTCCCTTTTGTAAATGGGCCATCGACTTCATGGAATGTAAACCCTCATCCACAAATGGCCATAAGTACATCATCGTCACCGTCGACTACTTCACCAAATGGGCTGAGGCCATGCCCACCTGCAATTGTAAAGATGACACCGCTGCCCGTTTCTTTTTTAACAATGTTATCACACGATTCGGGGTCCCTAAACAGTTGGTCTTAGACCATGGTTCACATTTTGAAGATTCCATTTGGCGCGAGTTGTCCACTCTACTGAAGTTCGAACATCAGTATTCCTCTGCTTACTACCCCCAAGGGAACGACCAATTAGAGGCCATCAATAAAATTTTAAAAACCATCCTCCAACGCACTGTTGACTGACATAAGTCCAATTGGCATCACATGCTTTTCCCTGCATTATGGGCTTACCATACATCAACTAACACCGCCACCGATTTTACCCCGTTCCATTTGGTTCACAGTCTAGAGTCTGTCCTCCCCATCGAGTGTCAGATACCTGCCTTACACATCACCGTCAAGCTTCTCCCAGACACCTCCCCACTCGAGAAACATCTGCTATCACTGGAGCACGCTGATGAAGACCGTCGCACCACCCTCCAAACCATTGAAGTTGCCAAGAACCGCTCCAAAGCTGGTTATGACAAACATGTCCACCCTCGAACTTTCCATGGAGACCTTGTTCTCGCTTATGACCAAGCCCACGACAAGACCGATAAAGGAAAGTTTGAATCCATGTGGCAAGGCCCTTACATTGTGCAAACTTGCCTCGGAAATGGGGCATATATTTTAACTGACTCCGAAGGCTACCCTTTGCATAGCCCCCGTAATGGGTTGTATCTTAAACGCTTTTATCCTTAAACAAACCCGCGGCCCCATAGGTCCGTATTGTACAGTTTGATTTCTTTTTGTTTTTCACCTTTTTTACCACAACCTTACATTCATCATTTTTGCATGATTACAGATGGACCATCTTCCACCTCATTACATTGGCTTCGCTGATGGAGCGAGCTGCTGGTCTCCAAACTTGGCCTCTGCAGCAAGGGTCTTATATTCCCCTTCACATGAGTTGATCCACCTTGACGGAATGTGCATAGGCGCTGCTACCAATAACCAGGTGGAGTATGATGCTATGACCGGTCTCCTGACTACTGCCCTTCAGATGGGCATATGTCACCTTCATGTGTTCCTTGACTCCCAGCTACTTGTCTCCCAGCTCAACAACTGCTACTAGGTGCGTGATCCTCGCCTCCTTAGAAAGTTCCTGCACACAAAACAGCTTAGCTGACAATTTGAATCCATATCATTCACCCATGTCCCACAAGCTCATAATAGTGTCGCAGATCAAATGGCTAACAACATACTAGATTGGCATATCAATCACACCATGTAAACCATCCATCATGTATCATCATGCCATATCATCCCATCAAAAAACATCTAAAAATCCCCAAAAGATTGCATTTACAACAAGGGGCATCCACGTGCCTATCATCACATTACTATACAGGGGCATCCATGTGCCTATTATAACACAAACAATTGCATCCATGTGCAATACGTAAATACAAAATACACAAGGGGCATCCACGTGCCCATCATCCTACACTACTTGCATCCACATGCAGTACAAACACATAACAAACCACAAGCGCATCCACGTGCATACATTACATCATAATCTCAAAAGATGCATCCATGTGCATATATATATCAAAAAATAAACATCAATGTCCTACACATGTCCTGAGTACCTCTGCACTCAGCTATACAAAAAATGTATATACATTGACAAGCCTCATAGAACCCCGAGTGTCCATACACATCGGGGGGGAGTCCTCTGTACTCCCTACTGAGAGTAATACTCTCCATCGCTGATTGCATTGGTCGCCTCTGAGTCCTCACCTCGCTCCTCCTCTGGCAGCTCCTCATCCCCTGCCAGATCATGTGCCCAACCCCTCTCCGCCAAAATGGCCACCCGGATCGCGATCGATCAAAAATACCATGGCACCCTAAGACATTCCTGAATCACCTCCTGATCCAAGTCCCGCCACCCATCATCAGTCACTCCAACCAACAAATGATTGAGAAGCACCTGTACGGACTCCAGAGTCCCCTAAGTGTCCCGTCGATGCACCTCCCTTCAGCCTGGCAAGGCTGGTATCGCTACATGAACCCAGTGGTCTATGTGTCCCAGTGGTGGTCTCGGTCCCACATCTGCAGATCATAAATCAGTCAGTACAAGCATATCAATATCTCAAACCTATCATATACAAAATCTGGCATACAAAACAATCAAGCACAGTAGATAAATACCATTTGGGCCCCATGCCTATCCTGGAGGCCGTGGTGCCTCCGGATCTCCTGTGTAGTCCATATCTCTGTATGGATAATCATCCAGTGTCAGTGGCATCTGCAACCACTATAGGTAGAGCTCCTGGGTAAAGTATCTCTTAGCCTCACCACCACCCTGTCGATGCATCATCTCTCCCCACCGCACCATGCACAGCTCCCTCAGTCCTCCCGCCCTGACCGGCACCCGCGGTCGCAGTGTAGGTACCCGCTCCATGAAGAAGGCACAGAGAAAGGCTCCGTAACAGAATCCTTTGCCTGATTCCTTCACCAAGGTCAGTTGCTGTTGAACACAGGTGAGGAACATTTGGCCCCACGCGAAGTAGATACCATCCAGCACTCACTCCACCAGCTGCATTTGGCCCCCTGACACCCGCTCAGGTGCTTGAGACCCTAAAAATCGAACCACACACGCAGCAATCGCCCTCACAGATGGATCCTGCAGGTCCGCAATCCGAAGTGCATTCCTATGCACTATAGCCTCTGGAACACAGTACCGCTCCAACATATCCTCCACGTCCACATCTGCAGACACTCGTGGCTGCGTATCATCCACCCTACCCAGAGAGGGAAACCCCATCAAAAAATATA
The DNA here is from genome assembly GCA_027924585.1 of Larix kaempferi. NCBI lineage: Eukaryota > Viridiplantae > Streptophyta > Pinopsida > Pinales > Pinaceae > Larix > Larix kaempferi. Next base: position 3,968,574 of record BSBM01000571.1, on the reverse strand, counting down.
CATCTGCAAGGGTGAGATCCACTCTCTCCCCCTGCACCTTGAAAGCCTGTATATCAGGCTCCCAGAAGCCCACCAACCTGTTCAACAGTAATCCTACTGAACAAATCATGGGAACCTGTGCCAACTTCAGAAGCCCGCACAACCCCAAAGTAGACTGCACATGCCAATCCCTCCGGATGACCTCCACTATGTCGTCCAGGACCTCTCGCTCCCGCCATAGCACTACTGGCATCCTGTCAATCACACAATGCAAACTCATCAGACCCACGTCAAATAAATAACCCTTCCCCCTAGGAAAACCCTAAAGCTTGATCCAGATTGCGGCTTTAGGACCCCTTACCACGCTCTCAGATCGCGGTTGTCAGGGATACAGTCACGGTCGTAGATCGTGTATTTCCCAATCCGAGTCGCAATCTGGGACCGCTACTGCAGGTGCCGAACTCGCGGTCCAAGACTGCATGTTCATCAATGGAACTCACGGTCCCAGACCATGATTCCACCTTGGAAACCCATGTTCCACACCCTCGTGGACCGTACAAGGCCCCCCTAGGGAGCCACCACCTCCCCGAACCAAACAAAAAATGCAGGTATGAGTTTAATGGAATACCTGCAACTCCCGGATCTGAAATCGACCAGTCGGATCGTCCAGAAACACCACCTGAGCTCTGGGTCTACTCTGATCTCTAGTCAAAGTCAACAAGTGCAACTAACACTTGTCATGTTGGGCCCACTTACTATTTATACCCCGTTGAATTTTCTTGTTTCGGCCATTCTAAACCCATACGGAGTCCATTTTTTGAACCGTTTCCACCACTGGAATCAGCACGACGAGACCGTCATGATGGTCGACTCGTTTTCTTATTTTTTCCGCACTGTTTTTTGAGAATTTTTTCTAGACACCCCTCGTCACCTCAATTTGCGTGCCACATCAGTCATAGCCCATTTTTGATATATGATCAGATTCATTTTTCCGATCCCGTGATGATGCTTGAGGTCATTTCTCGCTCTCACCCCCAGATTTTTCAGGTATTTTTCCCAAAACACCCCTCGTCACCTCGGTTTGCGAGCCACCTCGACCGTTCTCTGTTTTTGACACTTTTTATGTCACCAAATTTAGTTTTTCGAGCTCGTGATGATGCTTGAGATCATTTCTCTCTCTCACCAGGTACAATTTCAACATTGTGTCCCGACACCTTGCTGCATCAGGTTGCGCACCACATCGACCGCCATCGGATTGTTACACATTTTTACATGAGCTAGTCACTCCACTCATATTGCAATTATTTCATTATTTTGCCACCATTCATCATCCCGCAAGGAGGCCCACTAGTGTTCCCCCCCACCCTCGTTCTTGGTTCTCATCGATGATTCCTTGATTGAGCATTTCCTCCTTGCCTGTCCATTCCTTTTGTTTGGTATAATTTTATCCCTTTTTCGAGCCGGACAAGTCCTTTACGAAAAAGGCACTTAGGGAGTTTCTGTTAAGCTCTTTTCTGACTCCTAAAATAATGAAAAGATCGTCGAGCAATCTTGCTTCCTTTCATGCTCATTAAAGTACCTGAAAGGGCGTCTATCTAGTATAAGTTTAACCCTTTTCCGGACCTGGTAGACTAATTACGAAAAAGGAATACTCTAGTCACACTGGCTAGAAGAGTTCTTCATTGCATCCTTGTATGCTTCTTTGGGCCTTGGAGACTAACACACGTAAAAGCACCCTCCCTGGAGTCTTCTTATTGCTTTCAGACTCTCTAAAACTGAAAGCAACCACGAGCACGCACCGTCTTGGGTTCGTACAAATCCACACGACGGTACCATTCCATTATTTCAGAGTCTTCTTATTGCTTTCAGACTCCTTAAAATTGAAAGCAACCACGAGCATGAACTGTCCTGGGCTCGTATAAATCCACATGATGATACCATTCCCTCATTTCAGAGTCTTCTTATCGCTTTCAGACTCCTTAAAATTGAAAGCAATCACGAGCATGAACTGTCCTAGGCTCGTATAAATCCACATAACAGTACCATTTTGAACACACTTTTTCTTGTTCCTTAACCCATGTAGAAGTCCCCCCCGTGCCTCTTGGCACCATGATCGATCATCTAGGCAGCACCCCCAATAAGGTCGCCTTTGTTCAGAGTATTCTGCAGTCTCCTGCCATCTTACACCGACTTGAGTATCACTCATCCCAGTCACTATCCTTGATCCATTATAGCCATGATCCCTTTCCCACTAGTCAGTTTCATATGCTGCCCGATCATCCTCGCCATCATACTCTGAACAAAGGAAGTTTGAGTCCACCCACTCTACTTGCCCAGTTATCCCCCATCCCCACAGTATGTCTGTCCTACCATCAATACTTCGGTTCTCCACCTTGTGCTCCTATCAAAGAAACATCATTGCCTTGCTAGTTACAGGTCTCCCTCTGTCGACGACAACCCATTTATTCCAGAGGATAGACCTAGAGGTCCCTGCGCCTTGGACCCATCACCATCTGTGGTGAGTGCCTACGGACCATTTTGAGAGGAGTCATCAGTGCCTCTCCGAGTGGTTGTTTTTCACATGCTCGACTTCAACACCTTGATCGCATCATTGAGAATCGCGCAGGGTATATATCTCTTCAGTTTTTGGTCGAAGACCCCGGATTTCCCCCGACTCTAGCCCCTTGGTGAGTCCCTTCAGAACACCCAGTTATATGTTCCCGTGGATGTCTAGGTTGTGTTGGGGCTTATATTTGGAATCCATCCAGTTATATGCTTCCTTGAGTACCCAATTTAGTTCCAGTTCAGTGTACCATTGAGGGTATGACCCCCATCACTATGATCCAGCAGTTCATCAGTTCCTCTGGTACCACACTCAGCAGCACTATTGTTATACCAGTGTATCAGTTCTTCAGCTCAGACATGGTCATCCCAATAGTACGTCCCAGATTCTGTGTCCCCTCTGGACCCTTATTATGTACACAGTGGTTCTCCATGTATCCTTCAGGTCCCCATTTTTGGGCCTCATTGTTATTTTTTATATCTATCTTGATACGAGCATGGGAATGCCCGCCTCGTCCATATATTGAGATTCTTCCTCATTCATTATTTGAGGCCATGTATATTTCAGGTCCCCATTTTTTGGACCCCATTGTTATTATTATAGATCTTAATACGAGCATGGGAATTCCCGCCTCGTCCATATGTTGAGATTATTCCTCATTCACTATTGAGGTCATGTACTTTCAGTTTTTGCAGTTTGTTCGAGACTGTAGTTCTGGGCTCTAGTTCGTTTCTTCTCCTCTCCACATCCTAGGAAAACCATAAAAAGACCTATGATGTCTATCGGCCATACGATGAGCTCCTGCCCTCACACATCAGGGGGCAATCTGTTAACACCCAAAAAGTGCTCACTACCTCATCTACCCCATTGCATGACTCATTTGTCCATATTTCCTACCATATTTGCCTCCAGAACCTCATAAAACCATTAAAAAGCCTCCAAAAGGCCAAAAAACCATTAAAAAAGCCCCCAAAAGGCCAAAACCCCCCTTTTTCCCCCAAAATAAGTTAAATTCCTCCAAAAATAGCAAAAACCCTCTAAAAAGGGAATAAAAAATACAAAAAAGAGGAAAAAGAGGGAAAAAAGGAGGCAAAAACCCTATACAGTTGACCTAAACCATATGGTGCCCAAAACCATGGGTCAGCACTCCACCACTAAAAACCTATAAATAGGTGATGGAGATCTTTAATACAAAAAGAGAGATCTTTACCATATTTGCATGTTTTATTATTTATGTTAATGCTCATGCTAGGTTAAATTTCATATTATTTTATTGCTTTAATTTACTGATTATTGAACTGCTACTAAGGAGGCCCTTCTCCTTAGTAGGTGCTCATTTGCACAAGCTAGGGTGAAAACCTTAGCTACACATACACAACTACACCACAATTCGTCGTCACTAAGACCACGAATGGGGGAACCCAACAACCGAAGTTGAAATGTCCCCTATTACCAACCCCGACATCTAATTTGGTAGAAACCGTGAAGCCTAAAGCAGGGGGCATCAACCATCAGGAGTTGAAATCCTCAGTAATTATCAATACTCCCAATCAAAGGGTCACACCGCCATGTTCTCTTTGTGGGTAGCAAGGCCATGCAACAAACCTATGTCCCACTCTACCAGAGCTAAGGAATTTGCTTAACACCCCCATTAGCATCACCCATGCTCCATCAGTGGTAAAAGGGGACAAACCTCCCTATCCCACAACTAAGTCTAAAACAATGCGTACGAATCATGCATGTTCCATATGTGCTCAGCATGGGCACTATACGCACCATTGCCCTGAACTCCCTCGATACCGAGAGGCATTAGCAACAGTTCCTCTCACTCAAGTAAAAATTGAGTAACCCCCTCTTCTTATACCAAGAAGCAACATCCATTAATGTGATCACCACATTGGTGACACCATCAGCAACCCCTCACACAGAATTTGTGCCAACTGCAGAAAACATGGTAGAGCCTATAATGTCGCAAGACCTAGCTAAAATTACAACAATGCCATCAGACAATGAATGCTTGTCATGTGGGAACTCCACCCATATGCTCCCTCGCATCACCATCCCATGCATAATGGAGAAAATAAACACTGAAGAAGACCAAGAACACTTCTGTCCACACGTACCAAGACCTTGCTGATCTTGTGGAGAGACTACCCATTACTCCTTTCAGTGCCCCATTTTGTGCATCGAATGACAAACTCACCTTGAACTGATGAGAATGAAAGATCAATTACAAACACCCGGTGTAACCTCGCAAGTGTCATCAACCGAGGAGGTAGTACCGACCTTCCCAGACACCATTGAGGTTAAATCTCCTTTATCCGATGTCCTCACTTACACTGATTCCTCCCCTTTTGACGAAGATCCAGACCACCTACAAGCATTCCCAAAAAATTAACAACGAAAAAAGGGGGTTTATACCCCCCCATCACAAATAAAGACATCCGACACCAACCATTGATATTCTTATTTTGTGCCAAAAACTTTACTTTCATTTCACACTCTCGAATTAAGAAAGTAAACTACCTCTCTTCTTCAAATGCAAATGGCCTCCCCGACATACATCTACATAGGATATGCGGATGGTGCCATTTGATGGTCCAAACATCTAGCATCCACTTCCTGGGTTATATATTCCCCCTCCCATACACTCCACCACACTAGTGGAGTGTGCTTGGGGGAACTCACAAACAACCAAGCAGAGTACAATGTTGTAATAGGTCTATTAAGCGATGCCCTATAACTAGGAATTCACCATCTACAAGTGCACCTTGACTCACAACTGGTCGTATCGCAGTTGAATAACGTATTCCATGTCTGCAACTCTCTCTTCTTCCAACATGTTCTCCGAGTGCGCCTTCTCATTCGACAGTATGAAACGATAACTTTCACACATATATCAAGAAACAACAATGCATTCAAAAAATCCATCACCAATGAGGTATTGAAATGGCACCTAGTACATCACCCAACTGCATAACCCTACATACCAATCATACATAAATATGTCTATGTGTTTCACCTATGACTACACATGCATTATCTCATCATCACAAGTCCTATAGTTGATAATGCATGCCAAAAACGAATATGCTAGTATCAACCACTACATATGCATCACATCAACACATAGGAAACAAAAATAAAAATACACTCACATCACATACATATAGAGACGCATACATCATCTGCCGCAAAAATGGTATATACATATATATATCTCATCAAAAATGTTTGTGACATAAAAAAATGGCCCTCTTGGGGCATATACATAGAAGCCTTATGGGGGATACATCAAAAAACCCGCCTCCCATAGGCTCATAAAAAATGTATACATACAAAAATGGGGCCCATTAGCCCTATATACAAAAAGAATCAAGCCACCCCGCCAACTGGTGGATCTCTGGGTCCCAAAATGGCCAGTGGCCACACATACTCCCCTCACGCCAGCTCTGGTCCTTGTCACGGTCGATGTCGTTGAGGAGGATCTGCTCCTCCCTGCAATTCATGCGCCATATGGCATTCTACTGCTACCTTACGCATAATGATCCTCCACACTGTCCCACACTCATATGGTAAGTGGGGTGTCAGGTCCATCTCATCATCCTCGAGGTCATCCCAACTCCGCTCATCAATGCTAGCAGTCATCCCGCCAAACCTCAGCTCCAAGTCAACTACGAAAGCCTCCATCTGGTCCCTAGTAGCCACCCCACCTACCGTAGATCCTCTAGCGCCGTATGCTCCTACTCCGGAAGGACCAACCTCGGTTGCACCTACTCCTCCAATGGCTTTCCTAGCCCCAATGGCTAGATGATCTCACCTCGATCTTTGTCTCCGAGGTGGCGTGACAAGACCTACATCTACATCCCAAAGGTTGAAACCGTCATCAGTACCTGATAAGCATATATGTCATAAATGTGTAGAAATAAAAATTATGTACAAAGATATATGTGAAAGGTACAAAACCATAAAACATACCAGTCACGTCGAAACCGCCAGCAGGAATGGGTAGCTTCGAATCTCTTCGGAATTCCATCTCAACCCCAGGATACCTATCTGGTTGGCCTATGCATCCCTCCCATACATCTAGAACCTGTGGCGTAAAATAGACCTCCATGGGCCCGCCACCAGCATGTGGCATAATACACTCCCAAAACACCATCCGTGGCTCTTGTGGTCCCCGTAGTGGCACCACTACCCGTGGCCTCAAAGACGGATAGCGCTTGAAGAAGTATGAGCACAAAACACTACCATAGCAGAAGGTGTGTCGTTCCACTCCCCGCCATAAATATGACATCTGCTGCATTATAGACTACAACACCAATGAGCCCCATGCCACGGGATGACCTGCCATCACCCTGTCCACCATCTGGAGTTGGCCTTTGGTAACCCGATTGGGGGACGTGGCCCCCAACATGCACACAGTGGATGTCACCACAACATCCACCATTAGAGCCCTCAGATGGCCCACCAACATGCCACCATATTTCATAGAACTATGGTCACCACCGCAGTACTGATCCACTAAAGTGTGGATTGTCTCCCCAACCAAATGTGGAGGGAGAGGTTCCCTCACCCCTTGGGGATTCAACTTGGTAAAGAAGTAAATATATTGAGGCATAATACTCAATTCCTTGCCTCCCACATGGAACACTCCGCGGTCAGGGTCCCACATGTCCAGTAGCTGCCACAAGAGGTAGTCGGCTGACCTCATCAAAGGGCTCTTGAAGAACTTCAAGAGCCTAACATCTCGTAAGGCATCAGTCGCCTCCCTCCACTCAACATCTCAAAGGTGTGCCATCACTGATAAGAAATCACCTACACAAGGAAATGATCACCCATTAGCCATATAAAATCATTAGCATGGATTTTCCTAAGACGGTCGATGCATAGCACGACATTTTACAACATATCCACACGTAGCGTGACTGAAACACTATTCGGCCGCATGGAACCAGTGCGTGGGATATATACAGCTCAGCTGCGTGGGCATCGCAACAGTTCGATAAACAATCGCGCTAAAATCGTCTCGCGACCGAGGCGTATTTATCTCGCGCTATGCGCAATATAGTACATATCTTTTGAGCTAGTGAGAACGCGATTTTTGGAAAATCCTGCGCTAGGATAGTGCAAGATTTTTCAAAAATCTCACGCTACGACACAGTATTTTCTCAAAATATTGCATGATAACCATAAAAAACATAAAAATGACCCTTGGCCACCCAGGCTTACCTGGAACTCACAGATCGATGAACGGTGCACCGTATCTCCCAGAAACACACGAAATGCACTCTAGGAGGTTAGTGGCACAAAGTACAAATGATTTTGAAAAGTGGCCCCACCCCTCTTTTATACTCATTTGACCTAAACTTCCAACTAATGCCACGAACAAACTGTAACTTTGTTTCCAAAATCGTTCACACCACGATGAATAGTGCTTCGATCCATTCGACATGGAACCAACTAACCCAGATTCCCACCAATGTCATCGGGACACTATTTTCGTATCCAAAGTACCCCAGAGGTACGCACTATTCTAATTATATGATTTCTGCATTGTCAATACGCTGGATACCTCATTTACTACACTTGGGTATGTGTGTCGTATGTGCAGGTCTGCGATCAGGACAATATGCAACCTATTGTTTTTCAATTATAAGAATAAGACTCCAATCTCTAACAATGAAATCCAACCATGAAGAAAATGATTGAATGAGGAAGGATATTGGTCAGCTGACCCATCTTCTTGAGCAGAAAAATTTCAAGGTTCCTGAAAATATCAAGAAGAAAAAATAATCTAGAAGATATGAAAGGTCACAAGATGACAAAGTTAGATACAAGGAAAATACCCATGCACTTGATGCTATATTTGCTCATCATCATATTTATGGGTTCTTGGTTCAGGCGCTTCGAATCATATGGCCTCAATGGGAAATGATGCACTACTTAAAATCAACCATTCAACTAAGGAAGAACTTATTGTAGATCGAGTTCTTGTTGATGCAAATCTCATTGATTCCTCTTCAACTATCTCAAATGATATTTCAAATCCAGATGAAGAAGAAGAAGCTATTGACATTGATGTATAGGTTGTTGAAGATCTAATAAATATACCACTTTGGGTACAACAAATTATTCAAGCTACATGTGATCTATTGGTAGATCCAATAGATACATGTAGGACTCATTCATAGTTTCAAAGTGCTCCTTAAGCACTAATATAAAGCTATTGAATGCCATCCATGGTTACATAGTTAGTGTAGGAGATCCATAGTCTTTTACAAAAGCTTCTGGAAATCCATACTAGGATGTTTCCATGAATGACGAGCATTAGTCTCTAGTGAAGAACCAAAATTGGGAAATAGGTCCCCTACCTCCTAGAAGGAAACTTGTTCAGTGCAAGTGGTTTTATTGAACAAATATACATGAGAGTGATCATCTTTGAAGATGACTTCCTAGTCTACTCAGTACTATCCTCTCTTTTTTTGGGTGGGGGGGATTCCCACTGGGTTTACCCTATTTTCTCAGTTTTAGGGTACTTTTTTGTGTAATTGGGTACCTAACATGGCTCCATATTTTAAATACCAAATTATTTGTGCATCATACTCACCAATGTTAGTATTAAGGAGGGGTGTTGGTGTACATGCAATATTCTTTTCCATTTATATGGACAAGAGCACTCTTATTAGAGTTATTTCCATGTTTTTAGGGTCAAAGGTGATCCTACTAGAGTTATGCCCTCTTTTTAGGGTCAAATGCACTTCTACTAGATTTATTTCCCTCATTATAGGGATAAGAGCACTCCTAGTAGGGTAATACCTCATTTTTAGAGATACGGGTGCTCCTATTTGAGTTGGACCTTATTTTAGGGTTTAGTGCACTTTAGTTGGCAATTTTAGGGCTAGTTAACCCTAGTTACACATGCATGGTCTAGTTAATTCCCTAATAAGGCCTCATTTAGCTATTCTAGGTTGGTTAACTCTAGATAACTCATGCATTGCCTAGTTAACTACCTCATGAGGGCACACTTGGCTATTTTGGACTAGATAACTCTAGAGTAGCCATGCATAGACTAGTTAACTACCTCACAAGAGTGCACTTGGCTATTATGGTCTATTTAAACACTATATTGCGCATGCATGTCCAAGATAGCTACCTCTCAAGGGGGAACTTATCTATTCAAGGAGATTGCTCTTGAGTTTTCACTAGCTCTTATGTTGATGTATATATAACTTCGGAATTTATTTCACCCATGTATATTGTATTCCTATAGAGATGTTATTATTCCTCTATACGTAAGTGTTTGTATTCCTATAGAGATGTTATTATTCCTCTATACAGAAGTGTCGTCATTTATATTGTAAGTGTCGTATCTTATACTTGATGGGTTATTAGACCACCTTGATGGGGTCGGCCCTGTATGAGTCATGTGGGTAAAAGGGTTATTAGACCACCAAGTGTGGGGTCGGATTGGATTAATGTAACCATGGGTTATTAGACTGAGTTAGACATGTCATCCCTGTTAGTTTATTGGGCAGGACAGGACAAGTATAAATAGAGATCGGGAGATCTCTATTTGATTATCTCATTACTCACTCTTCCATCACTCGAAAAGTGGCGCACATGTGAGGAGGAGGATTAACTGCTAGGAGAATACTATCTCTTGTACTTTGGTTTTATCATTGCTCTATCTATCTCTGAGGAAGTTGCAGGGTTTTTCACCTTCTTGGTTTTCCCCGGTGAAACTTTGTGTCTCTTGTGTGCTTGCATTATTGTGTCCACGATTGGTATGCTATAGATATGATGTACATGTTATTCTCTCAGTTAAGATCCTAGATTAGGTTGAACTAAATTTTGAAAAACTAACATGGTATCAGAGCTAGCCTGAAAGAAGGCATGGTATGGCATTTCTGACACTTGTTGCACTTGCGAAGCTAGGGCTTGATATAGCAAAAACCAGTCATCGTAGAACTTTCTCTATAAATACATTTCAGAGAGGTTTCAGGATCTGCAAATATTATAGGTCGAAGATAAGATCCCCATGTACTTTGTGTCCAAAGGAAAACCTCTAATTCATTGTACTTTGTGATTTATGATCTGTACAATATAGGGTTTTTGCCTCTTCCAGATCTGAGTCATAAACAGGTGACCTAGGAAAAAAGGTCATAAATTGGGATAGGAAGCTCCAAATGAAATTTCGTAAAAAGTGACAGGTAGGGAAGGGACTGCACTTTCTCAGGTAAGTTTTTCAGAGGCCGAAATGGAACCAGTGACACGTGGCATGCCGTACAAGTTTGCTCTCCTATTTTATCCCATAAACAGGTCACGTTGCAACACTTGGCAGAACTCTCTCTCAGAGAATCCAATTGAGGTCAGAACTATGGGGTTGGAAAGATAACAGGTCAGGATACCATAGGAAGAATGTTTAGACCCTGTAGATCGGAAATTTCGTAGTTACACTAGAAACAATCAGGTGCATATTTCTGTCAAAACATAATTGGATTTTGAGCACCTTCATTCATGGCTTTGGGGATTTAGGGTTTTAGAGAGTGTTGGAATTTTTGTGTTGGAGACCACGGCTGGATGATCCTCATCAAAATTGAAATTTAGAGACCAAGATTGAATTTTTTGGTTGGGTAGAAGGTGGGGCTTGATCAAACCCTAGTTCGAGACTTTGATCGAAAAAGTGGAAAATTAGGGCTTCTGCAAAAACGGGAATTTTTGAAATCTGGGACCATAGCTGGAAGCTCCCCGGAAAAATCAAAGTTTAGAAGTTTGGATCAAACTATTTGGTTGGGTGAAGCTCCGGGAAACTCAAACCCTAATTCAAGGTCCTCCCTAGTGAATCTGAAAGATTGAAAAGCAAATTTGAGGGGTGAAAATTTGCAGTTTTCAAATTCTGAGTATACCAGGTTGATCAGCTCATGAAGGCGCATCTTTCTATCCTTTCAGAAGTTTGAAATTCAAAGATTGAATTTTTTCGGGTTTCCCTGACAAACCTTAATCCAACTCCAGATCTAGTTTCTGCAAATCAAGTGGATTGGGTTAATCCTAGAAGAGAATGGATTGGTCACGTGCATAAGTGAAGAAGTTCCAGTTTCAGAGGGAGATGAGGCTAAGGCCTTACATAAGAATATTACAAGCAATCTTGACAGGTATGACTTATCCAAGTATGTTTCGAGATCTATTCATGATTAAGTTTATGGTATGTTTGTCTTCATTAAGGTTAGTAAAATCGTGATTAACTTTAGACTTGTCGTATCACCTTAATAAAATTATGAATGCAGATATTCATTGATTAGGGTTTTGACACTTATGATTATACTAATGCATTGTGGTGTTGTATGAGGTTGAGGTTGTCCGCTAACATGAAAGGTACATCAAGAAAGACAAATCATGTTCTAGTTCAAGAACATATGACCATGGTGACATGAATACAAATATTCATCCATTGTTGTGGATCACATAGAAGATCTACTTACGAGGTATGTATAACTTGGTTCTATAATGGTTAACCTATGAGATATGCAGGTTACTAGCACAAGTCATTGAAGAGAACACAAAGACATTATGTGGGTATGTTAGACATAACTAGCTAGCATGCTAATCCAGGTATGTTTTTCCTATATCAAGTTAGAATTTTACCTTGTGTTAGGATCTCTTTTAAAAGTATACATGGCATAATTGATAATGATTATTTATGAAGTTAGAAATTTAAGTAATCTAGGGTTTATGCATATTATGTCTCTTACCTTGATTGATGATATGACTAACCAGAAGAGTTCTATGGTGAAATATGAATATGCATGACTAAGAGAAGTCTTCCCTAAAAAATTGAATGCTAATGCTTATTATCTGTGCTTGAAATAATAATGACTATACATGTTTAAGATTATTGTGTTTTGATAGTACTGAGATTATACTAATGAATGTATGATTATGTATGAGATCTCGAGGGTAACACAATGATGATACTAGTAAGCATGAATAGTGATCGAGGATGGATATAAGTTCAAGGACAGGTAATGCAGGAAGAAAATACCAAGAGGGAGCACACTCCAGTAGTTTTTTCAAGGATGCAGACATTCAGAGGGATTTGACCACTTCTCACAATCCACATCAGAATGGAGTTGCAAAAGGAAGCAAATACTGAGAGGGATTCAACCCAACAAATAAACAAAGATAAGTATTTGAATGGTCATTTCTTGTGTTTAAATAACATTGATCAATGATGTATATGCTTATGTTCCTAGACTTAGATTGTGTATTATGCATATTAGAATAATTGCATTAATGAACAGTATACTACTAATATGCATATGTAATGGGTAAGTGGCCTATGGAACTGTACAACATTCCATTGCTACTTATCTAGAATGAAACCTATTCGCTGACATGTTGGGAGTTGTGCACACTCTTAAAAATGTTCTGGTAGAGATTGGAAGGAATCTAGAAAGTTACGGGATATGGATAAATGTTGTATTAAAGCATTGGCTAAATTAAATGCATGACTGTATGACATATTTCTTTATGTGTAAGAATTTGTTCTGAAAACTATGAGATGTTTTCTAATCATGCAATTTAACTTGTCTTGTAGGAAAGATCATATACCATCACCTACAAAAGAAGGACTACAACATTTGTTCTAGCAACAAAGCTATCTATTGAAGATATTGAAGAATCTGAAGTTCCCAAGATTCGGGAAGAATGCCATGATCAAGGAATACCAGTGGATCATGAAGAATGATGTTTGGGATGCAATCCCAAGACCTGAAGGGAAGTTGGTTGTGACTTCCAAATGGATATACAAGATCAAGCATGCTGCAAATGGCAGCATAGAAAATTAGAAAGCAAGATTTGTAGCTCGTGGCTTCTCTCAGAAAGACGGAATAGACTATGAAGAGACTTTTGCTCCTATAGCCAGGTACACTTTCATCAGATCAGTACTTTCCTTGGCTATAGTGATGAAATGGAAGATACACCAGATGGATGTCAAGACAACTTTATTGAATGGTGTAGTCGAGGAGGAAATGTATGTGGAGAAGCCACTTGGTTTTGAGACACATGACAGGGATTCATATGTGTGCAAGTTGAAGAAAGCCTTGTATGGATTTAAGCAAGCTCCTAGGACTTGGTATGGTAGGATAGATAGCTTTCTATCCAGTTTGGGATTTACCAAGAGTAAAGTGGATTCCAACCTTTACTACAAGGTTGAGGAAGGAAATCCTGTGATACTACTCTTGTATGTGGATGACCTGTTTGTTACAGGCGAGGATGGTTTGATTGCCGATACCAAGAGGAAGCTTGTAGCCAAGTTTGAGATGAAGGACTTGGGGATGATGCACTACTTTTTAGGCAGGGAGGTGTGGCACAGTGCAGATGGAATCATCCTGAAGAGGTTCGGGATGATGGACTGCAAGGCCATGGCCACACCTATGGCATCAAACCTGAAGCTTCTATGTGATGCTTCATCTGATCCGGTTGATGTCATGGTGTATCGTTAGATGATTGGGTCCTTGATGTACTTGATGAACACTAGACCAGATAATTGCTTTGCAGTGAACACATTGAGCCAGTTCCTGACGGATCCGAGAGGTGTTCACCTGGTTGCTGTAAAGCATATTCTGAGGTACCTGAAGGGTACAATTGATTATGGGATCAAGTATGATGCGAATCAAAAGTTTAACCTGTAGGGTTATGTTGATTCGGACTGGGCAGGCAGTGCTGCAGATAGGAAGAGCACATCTGGGTGTTGCTTCAATATGGGATCAGGTGTGATCTCTTGGTTTAGCAGGAAGCAGTCCTGCATAGCACTGAGTATAGCCGAGGCAGAGTATGTTGCATCTTGTTCGGCTAGTTGTGAGGCAGTATGGCTCCAGAAGCTACTGTCTGAGTTATTTGATCTCCTGCTGGAGGCTACTGTTTTTTTTTGTGACAACCAGAGTTGTGTGAAGCTATCTGAGAACCCGGTGTTCCACGATAGGTCGAAGCACATAGAGATCAAATATCACTATATCAGGGATATGGTGCAGAGAGGAGCAGTGAAGCTCCTGTATGTTGCGACGGATGAGCAAATTGTAGATGTGCTGATGAAGCCACTAGCCAGAGTGAAGTTTGAATACTTCAGAGAGAGGCTTGGTGTTCTTCAGATTGACGACACTTCGAGGAAGAAGTGATGGACACATTTGCTGGAAGCTATTCCAAGCACGGTGAGAGGAGGATCCTTCCCATGGATGTAGATGTAAGTGATGGATGATGAGCATCAGGATGATTCTCTAGTTACTGCTCTGTATATGCATCATGTTGGATGCGTGTTACGACCAGTTGGATCATGTATTTGTATATGCATCATGTTGGATGCTTGTTATGATCAGTTGGATCATGTATTTGTATGTGCATCATGTTGGATGCTTGTTATGATCAGTTGGATCATGTATATGTATATGCATCATGTTGGATGTTGGATATGATCAGGTAGATCATGTATTTGTGTATGTATCAGGTAGATACATTGTATGATTAGGTAGATCATGTATCAAGTAGATACATTGTATGATCAGGTAGATCATAAAATGATGATATGTATCAGATGGATACATTGTATGATCATGTGGATCATGTATTTGATATGTATCAGGTAGATACTATATATGCATCAGATGGATGCATTGTATGATCAGGATGATCATGAATGATGAGCTTTAGGATGTTGCTCCAGATGATATGCATCATGACAATGCAGTGACGATGATCAGGATGATCATGCGATGATGACATGCATCAGGGCGATGCAGTGATGATGATCAGGATGATCATGTACATCAGGATGATGTATGGTGAGTATCAGCATGATACTCTATGGCTGTGGACAGGTTGTGCTTGAGAGGACTTGTAAGACCTGGGAGATTCGAGAGGTTGGGCTGTGTTCCCGTAATAATTCATGGGATGCTCTTTCGAGGGTTTGTCCTGTGACCACATGTAAGACCTGGGAGATCCAATAGATTGGGCTATGTGCCCGTAATAAGTCCTGGGATGCTCTTTCGAGGGTTTGTGGTGGTGACTACATGTAAGACCTGGGAGATCCAATAGGTTGGGTTGTGTGCCCGTAATAAGTCCTGGGATTCTCTTTCGAGGGTTTGTAGTGGTGACTACATGTAAGACCTGGGAGATCCGATAGGTTGGGCTGTGTGCCCGTAATAATTCCTGGGATGCTCTTTCGAGGGTTTGTAGTGGAGATCACATGTAAGACCTAGGAGATCCGATAGGTTGGGCTTTGTACCCGTAATAAGTCCCGAGATGTTCTTTCGAGGGTTTGTGATGAGGGTCACATATAATACCTGGGAGATCCGATAGTTTGGGCTGTGTGCCCATAATAATTCCTGGGATGCTCTTGCGAGGGTTTGTGACGCATGTAATAAGTCCTGAGGATTCCACAGTATGGCCAGTGATGATGAAGACCTATAGGTGGTGGGCCTACATCCAGTATGAAAAAGGACTGGATCTGTAGAACTTCCTATGACGAGTAGATCGGAGATTGATTGAGATAGCAGCAGCAGTGACGATGACAATGATTCGATGATGATGATTCGATGACGATGATCCAGTGACGATGATCCAGAGAGGAAGACTTGTGCTAGCAGATCTGTGTCGAGAAATAGCTTCCTAGTTAAGAGGGAGTGTTGATGTATATGTAACTTTGGAATGTATTTCACCCATGTATATTGTATTCCTATATAGATGTTATTATTCCTCTATACGAAAGTGTTTGTATTCCTATAGAGATGTTATTATTCCTCTATACGGAAGTGTCATCATTTATATTGTAAGTGTCGTAACTTATACTTGATGGGTTATTAGACCACCTTGATGGGGTCAGTCCTGTATGAGTCATGTGGGTAAAAGGGTTATTAGACCACCAAGTGTGGGGTCGGCCTGAATTAATGTAACCATGGGTTATTAGATTGAGTTAGACAAGTCGGCCCTGTTAGTTTATTGGGTAGGACAGGAAAAGTATAAATAGAGATCTAGAGATCTCTATTTGATTATCTCATTACTCACTCTTCCATCACTCAGAAAGTGGTGCACATGTGAGGAGGAGGATCCGCTGCTAGGAGAAGACTATCTCTTGTACTTTGGTTGTATCATTGATCTATCTATCTCTGAGGAGGTTGTGGGGTTTTTCACCTTCTTGGTTTTCCCTGGTGAAACTATGTGTCTCTTGTGTGCTTGCATTATTGTGTCCATGATTGGTATGCTGTAGATATGATGTACATGTTATTCTCTCAGTTAAGATCCTAGATTAGGTTGAAGTAAATTCTGAAAAACTAACACTTATGATTGTGCATGTAATTAATCCTAGCTTGGTTACTTATATATGAAGGCTTGCATCTCATTGATCAAGCATTCAATTATGTATTTTATTAAGGATTCAATTGATTACTAATAATTACACTACTTGGAGCTTTACTTGAATTCTCTCTTGCGTTCTATACAATTGTATTGTATTCTCATCTCTAATAAGCTCCGTTTGATAATTCAATGAAGAACCCCATGTCTACATTTCAATAGGATGGATGGATGGTCATGCTTGGTACCATTTAACTACATTTAACTACATTATTTAGAAAATCATATTATATGGATTCCACTCATGTTTCTAGGATGAATCATGTGAATGGGAGACATAACATAATTGTTTTATTCCCAGATAATCGGTTAAAATATTGAGGGGGTGGTGTTTACCTCAAGTTAAGTTTAAAAGGGGAAATGTTAGGTTAATCTTGACTAAGTTAAAGAGTGATTGAGATAACCTTGATTTGGTCAAATGGGTTTACCATTGGTGGTTTATGGGCCCATGGATTTTGGGTAACCCATGGTATTGCATGTGATGAAGCCTACTTAAAGGCTTCAGTAAATCCATTGTAAAGTTCCTATGAGTTTTTAGTGATGATCGAAGCGGTCAAGGGTAGTAGATCTATTGTTGTTGGTTTTCTCGGTTTTGGATTTTTGGGGTAAAAATATTCTTCTTCATTGTGTGTTCTTGATTACTATATGTATCATGTTTTTTTTTTTTAATTTCCTAACAATTGATATACGATGTTGAGCAGTAAAGCTAATTGAAGGAAAATGTAACTCTCTTGGAATTTATTGCTTGGAGACATCTTAAAAGACGTGCATGTGTAATGGGTGGAAATGTCTTGGAAGCTATGGTTTCTTTCATTGAACCCAATTTTTTCATACATAGTTCAATGGAAAATAAATTAAAGCAGTAAATCTCACAAATTAAAGTGATGGTTCATGGGTATGTGAACTATGGTAAATTATAGCTACAAAGGCATGGCAAAAATTGAGGATGAGCACAAGCAAGATGCATATGAAGAAGTGATCGGTTCATTGGAAGAAATTTTTTATGGAGTTGGATTTACCAAAATTTAAATGGGATATGGATGTAAGACATGTTTAGGCATGCATACCCCTAGTTTAGTGGGTCACCTATGCAAATTCTAGACATAGATTTAGGTAGAGTGAAGATGGGGGCATGTTGGCTTACTGAATACTAGATTAAAACTTTGAGGGGGATGGTTTTTACCCCACACCAAGTTTAATTTAATCTTGACTCAATTAAAGAGTGATTGAGATAAACTTGATTTGGTCAAATGGGTTTACCGTTGGTAGATTACAGGCCCATGGTTTTTGGGTAACCCATGGTATTTTCCCATGGTATTGCATTTGATGAAGCCTACTTAAAGGATTGAGTAAATACATTGTAAAGTGACTGTGAGTGACTAGTGATGGCCATATTGGCCATGCCTTGGATGGAGTTGTCGAGGGTAATAGATCTATTATTGCTGGTTTTTCCCGTTTTGGGTTTCTACGGTAAAAATATTATTCTTCATTATGTGTGCTTGATTACTATATGTACTATGTGTTTTATTATTTCCCAACAATAATGTACATAGGGAGGTACCCAAGGGGAATAATGATTTTAATGTATCCATAATCATGGACTAGGCCCACAATGTAGTTAGAGGAAATCATATAATAGTAAGGGGTAGTTGGCATAGCCTCATGGGAATACTCGTGAGAAAATATAAATACACACGAGTCTCATTGTATTGATATAAGTTGTATTTTGTCTATTGTATTATAGAAATCATGGCTTGTTGAGTGATCCCTACCATAAGGATGATTTGATGGTGTTACCTATCACGTACCCATCCATCAGTTTAACCAACAGAGGGGAGATTTATGAATTTAGGGCCTCTATATTTCGCCCCATGGCATAGTACAAAATTCATAAGAGAGAAATGCAGGTGCAGATGCATAAATAAAAATAAAAAGCATAAATAAACTCTATCTACACACACCTAGCATACGTATACCAGCATAATCATCACATGCATCAAATAAAAACATTGCACATTTAAATGCAAGATAATACTTATCTTTAAATAAAGAAGATCCAAGAAACTGGATATGTAAGAGCGATTTTCCACCAAACCATTGGAACTCTATCCAACATATAGTATTTATACTGAGATCCCACACCAAGATGGGATATGAGGCCATTAGGGAAAAGGGAACTCCTACAATATTTTCTCTCTCTTCCCACAACCCATTATTCTCTTAATGCTTAGCCAAATGCTCATTCAAAGCTCTACAAGAATCTCACTCAGCCATCACAACCTTGGATCCAACAATGCCTGCCCCATAAAACATCCTTTTGGGCTAAGAAATCCCCTTCACTGAACCATGGTTCCCTTGGGAAATCCATATTTCCAAGTGCTTCTAGTGTGTGCATAAAAGGAGTCCAAACTGATGTATGTTGTTGGAAAACCACCTGTAGCCTTAATTCATGACTTTTCAAGTATTATAGAGTAGAAAACATCAATGGGTATGGGGTCCTTGTTAAAACCCAAAAAGTGTTCACTACCTCATCTACCTCATTACATGGCTCATTTGTCCATTTTCCTACCATATTTCCCTTAAAAACCCTAAAAATGCCACTAAAAAGCCTCCAAAAGGCCTAAAATGCCTCCAAAAGGCCACAAAACCATCAAAAAAGCCTCAAAAAGGCTAAAAGACCCCTTTTTCCTCCAAAAATATCCAAAATTCCTCTAAAATAGCAAAATCCCTCTAAAAAGGGAATAAAAAATTAAAATAATGAGGAAATGGAGGAAAAAACCCTATACAGCTGCCCTAAACCATATGGTTCCCAAAACCATGGGCCAGCACTCCACCACCAAAAAACTATAAATAGGTGATGGAGACCCCTTATTCCACATCCACAATCAAGTATACCCTTACTTTGCCAAAATCTCTCTCGAAACTCTAGCTCACCCTTGAGCTACTTTCATCTTGAGAGCCCCTTTTGGCCCATTCCCACCATTGGAGAAAGAGAAGGAGCACATTGGAGCTTGGAGCAACCCTCTTGGACATTGCAAGAGCTTCACCAACCTTCACATTGGAGGTAAAATTAATACAAAATCCATTCTTTATATCTTGTTCTTTTTATGTTTCATGCACATGCTTACAGTAATTTATATTTCTGTTTTAGCATAATAATTCACATTTACTGAACTGCTACTAAGGAGTCCATTCTCCTTAGTAGGTGCTCATTTGCATAAGCTAGGGCTACAACCCTAGCTACAGTTTTGGCGACTCCCCTAAGTTTGAATTTCTGGTTACGATTTTTCAATATTTTTTCTGTTCGGCTGTCCCTTTCGGCCGTCGTATACCGCGTTTTTTCGCCCCACAGTCGCATTCCGACCGCGTCTTTCAGGCACTTACCTGCGACCCGACCGTGGCTCTCAGACTGTTTCCGATGACCTGCTGTCCGTTTTCAGTCTGTTACCTGCGATCCAGCCGCGACTATTATCCTGTTTGGGACAGTCTGACTGCGGCTATTACCCTCTTTCCTACGTCCCGCCTGCAGCTTTCGGCCAGTTTCCCGCAACTCGTCGGTGCCTTTTGGCGTTTTTCCTACGTCCCGCCTGCGGCATTCGGCCAGTTTTCCGCAACCTGCCGGTGCCTTTTGGCGTTTTTCCCCACATCCTGACTGTGGCTTTCAGCCCCTTTGCTGCATCCCGACGGCGTCTGTTTGCTAAAAACCCGTGTCCTGTCCGCGCCTGTTTCCCTCAAAACCGCGGTCCGACTGCTCAGTTTCGCCACAGACCCGCGGTCTGATTTCTGTATTTTTCTCTGTTTTGAACCCAGAACTTTGCTACACTATTTTCTGCACCAGCACAGCTATGTCCTACCTGCAGCCACCCTTCCTTACAGCCTTTTCTGCATTTTTATTTCTGTTTCATTTACAGAATCGTTTTTACATTTTCAGCACTTTAAATTGAAAAAAGAAAATTGTGCATTTTAAAAGTTAATTTCTGTATTGCTATTGCTAGATAGAAAGTTGCTCTCCCTAGTGGCACTTTCTACTTGGGTTCATCATCATCTCACGAGCACACACTCTGTCACATAATTCAAGTGAGCCTTAAAAACTATCTAACTCAACCAATATTCTAACCCCACTTGGGGAACACAAAAGAATCTTTGTAGTTAGGTAGGATCGGGGGGATAGGCTTCCAATAACACCCCTCAGTCACTTACACTTGAGACATAGCTGTTGTCCAATTAGGGAACCAAAATCCCCTAGTACTTTTTGGCACGGTCACAACCAGTTTACCAGAGGGCCTCTCCCCTAGGAGGGTTGAAGTCGCGAGACTAGTTCCGGAGGCCTGAGTGGAATACCGCACTCCATTCAGTAACCGAAGGGCTACCTTTTGTAGTTCTCAGGATATCCCTGTATAGGGGTATTGCGGTAAAAGGATCAAACGGCAGATTCACCTTTCTGGATGTGTCATGAACGGGGTATCTTAGTTGCCATTCTTCTAGGATTGACTACCCGGTGTCCCTCCCGGTAGGGGGACATCTTAGCCACTTGGCTTTCCTAATCATATTGTCTGACTTGGATTTCATCACCTTGCAGAGGATATGTCTAGTTGAGTCAGAATACTTTTTAGTTAGGTGTTTGCATGCTCCCTTACCTCCTTTTGGTCTAGTGAGTCCACCATTTTTTATTTTTAGAAAACCTGCTGCTTGTTGGTATTCTGACCATTTTGTTGGTACTCCACTTATTGTAGCACAACTGTTACAGTAGGTGTTTTGAGTTGGTTGTTGGCCTGAGTGCCTTGTTTTTGAGCTCTCCTTCTACACACTCAGTTGCATTAGGATTTTTGAGCTGTTTTCTCACTCACCACAATCCCCAGCGATTTGACACCATCTGTCACCATTGAGTCCCCGAGACATTCTCGGCGTCTCAGGGGCGAGCCCCCACAGCACGGTTCACTTGACACCACCCGTCACAGACACAGATCATCATCCCTTGATACCACTTATCATCGATCTCGAGCCTTGTCACTTTACTCCACTTGTCAGCGACGTAGGACTCCATCACCAGATATTGACGCCCCTTACTTTACCTCTGATTCTGAAGACGAGTCTGAGAACCCTATTTACACTGCCCCCACTAGCCCTATGGCTGGTACTACTTCCACCCCTTTCTTGGTAGGGACTATTGGTGGCCCATCCACCACTACACCAGTTACCACTCCCGCTGTGGGTATGCCCTCAATGGGGCCCACATCTACCGTTCCCCTCACGGCACCTATTCCCGTAGCTGGAATACCTATCCCCACTCCATCAGTGGCTCACACTACCCATGGTGGTGCAGGACCATCCTATACCACCTTAGTTCCCCCACTTGGGGGCAACATCCCAAACCTTGTCCCTCCACTTGGGGGCATTGGCCCCAACTTGGTCCAACCCACTACTATGTCACATCCTTCTTCTAGTCTGCCATTCATGGCTAGCCTCAACCTACCTGACCTAGCTAGACTGACCAACGATCCTATCCGACACGACCCTGCATGGCCTTACATGCCTACCAAGATACCCTCTGACATCCCTAAGTTCGAGGGCAAGGCAGGTGAGGACCCACAAAACCATATCATGTCCTTCCATCTATGGTGTTCCTCCAACTCCATAGTGGATGACTCTATTCACCTCCGTCTGTTACAACGCACCTTCACTAGCTCTGTAGCCAAGTGGTATATCGAGCAACCCCACGGGACCCATGCCACCTTTACTTCCCTTGCCTCGACCTTCCTACAGTTCTTCCAGTTACCTGTCTGCTATGACGCGGGCGTTGAGATCCTCCTATCTTGCAGATAAAACACGGCTACCCACATCACGAACCACATTCATGAGTGGCGTAGATGCCGTAGCTTATGCAAGATCAAATTAGACGACCGTATCTTCCTAGATTGGTTCCTCAAGTCCCTTCTTCCTGTCATTGCTAAGGATGTAGCTTTCGAAAGACCCCATTCTGAAGAAGAGGCCATCCTTAAGGCACAGCAGTTTGACCTCATATATGCCTAGTCGAGTTACCTGTATACCATTATACCTGACGCCCCTCACGGTGAATCCTTCCAGCATGATGTGCCGGGGGCATCCCATGCTGCAGATGGCATCATCGACCGTGTTTCTTCGCATCCCCAACCCTTTTCCATAGCACGTCCTACCCCGGGCCCCGACCTTTCGCGGGATACCTCACAGTCTGGGGCTACCAACTCGTATGCTCCTATGACACATCACCATCATTCCCATGGACCCACCTGTCCACCTCAGTGCTTCGTTCATGCGGCCCCCTCTTACCCCCCCCCCCCCGGTCGCACCTCAGCCCTATTACCACCAGCAGGTTGCACCAGCTCCTAGGCCTTCTCAGGCCCAACCCGCTTATTACCACCAGCAGGCTACACCAGCCCCTGCGCATCCCCAAGCCCCACCAGCTTATTACTTGTCACAGGCAGCCCCTGCGGCAAACCCACAACCTACTCCATAGACATATCAGCAACCTCCTCAAGGTGCCGCACCTGCGCAGCCTCCACCTACATACCATCCACCGCAGCCTACTCCCGCACCTGCACAACCTCAAAACCCACCTGCTTCCCAAGGGCAAGTGTACGCCCAACAAAATCAGCAGCAAAACCAGAATAACCAACACAACCAGGGCCAACAAAACCGTGGCAAGGGCCGTAATCGTGGGAACAACCAACCAACAGACCAAGGTGGTCAACCGGCTAATCCCCCAGACAACAACAATGCGGCCCCCGCTAACCAAAACCCTGATCGCCCGCCCAAGCAGGCTAAAAACCCCAATTTGCAATCAAACCATCCTTGTTCTATTTGCGGGGTCTATGGCCACTACACACATGCTTTCCCACACTTGGAGCGAGCTCGGCAACTTTGGGTTGATGAGGCCCATCGCCAAGGACACACAGCTCCTCAAGCGCAGCCCAACCCCCCGCAACCTTAGCAGCAACCTTTGGTGCTACAAAACCCCTTACCAACCCAAGGAGTAGTGAATTCTTAGCCGTTGGCTCTCCCTTAGGTCAACGCGCCACCACAACAACAATAGATCACATACGCCGCCCCTGATCAACCCATGTTTGACTCAGGTACCCACCACTTGTTGATGATGTCATCCACTGATGTCAACCTCCAGACCCGTCGGAACCAATATGGCTCCACCTATGAAGCCCCTCCCGTCGATAAAACCACTAACACTCATCCCACTGATCAAGCGTTACGTATCCCTCCTCCTCCAATAGATGGCTCTTCCAAAGTTCCTCGTTTCCCACTTCGCCGTATCAACAATAACCCCAATGCGCGCGCTGCGTCAAACTATAGCATTGTAGACGACTTAGCTCAATCTCCCGCAGCCATGTCTGCATTAGAAGTCTTGAAGAACTGCCCTTCCCAGCGCAAGACTTTACTCTCAGCCATTGGGGCTATTGACCCAAATGATTCGAATTTGATGGCATTTGATCTGGACCAGTCCGAACCACGCCTGCCTTCCACCTTAGCATTCCAAGTTTCTGTTTCCGTTCGGAATCTTGTCATCCATCGGTGCATCATCAATGAAGGTGCCTCCACATGCGTTATGTCTACATTTGTATGGTAGAAGTTGGGATCCCCTACCCTCCAGCAGTCCACCACTGCATTATGTGCCTACGACGGTCATTCGGCTCAGCCCCAAGGTCTCCTAGCCAATGTCCCCATCTAGTTAGGTGGTAAAACCATCCTCATCGATATCGAGGTTATCAACGCCCAGCTTGATTACAACCTCTTACTCGATCGCAGCTACATGTATGCTATGCGGGCGGTCGCTTCCTTTGTCTTTCGTACCATGATGTTCCCCCATGACGGACGTGTGGTCAAGATCGACCAACTTACTTACTATGATCCAAATGCCCCTGCTGCACCCGAAAATGTTCTCTCCATGGTTGAACAACCTGTTAGTGGTGCCGCTACCTCATTTGTTTCCTACTTGGGACCTGGAGTTTACTCAGACCCACCGATGACATCCACCTTCCAATCCATTCCTCCCCCGTCATCTACGCTCGAAGTGTCTGACTTATGTACCCTGTCCCACGATAACCAACCACCTAACAATCAACCACCCTTGTTGCCTAAACCACCACTAGTACCTAGCCACATTGGTGTTACACCTATCCATACAATCCCCTTTCTAGTCCCTCCCTCGGGAGTAGTAAGCGCCCCGGTTATGGCTACCCTTAGCCTCCCTAGACTAACCTTGGGATAACCCGTCTGGTATCTTTTGCCTCCCGTTCCCCCGCCGACACCAAGCGTCGTCCTCCAACTGGTGCAACCCATGGCTACTACCACTCAGCCACCCCCCGGTGTCTCTACCCCTTCGTCCTCCATGAATCCCCCTCCTCCTACCAAACCCACTGGGGGCAGAGGACCCCAACCTTACACTGCTGTACCACCTCCCAAGACAGTCAAAAACCCCCCCGTGTTTCGTGCTCCTTCCAAATGCTCGTTGTGCGATGAGTTAGGCCATGCGACTCATCAATGTCCATAGTTACCTGCATTACAGGAATACATGCAGATGCTCGACGATGACCCCAGTTTCCCGGTTGTCAAACTAGATCCCACCCCTAATCCTCGCGACAAATCACTGTGCACTAAACACCCCTGTGCCATATGCGGTATTTACGGGCATTACTCACATCACTGCCCCGATCTCCCCGATTACAGAGCAGCTCTCTATGAGATGAACAATCTAGATCTAGAGATGACACCACCCACCATTGAAGAGATTCACCCCCCGATCTCACCCCCATCCGGGGAGGTCAACACCATTTACATGATCTCTTCCACTCCGATTCCCGCGTCAACCGATTTGACGGCCCAAACTTTCCGTACTGATGAGGAGATTCTTGAGGCACTCACTGCCCCAGAGTATCCCTGGGATGACATGCACCATCGTTCGTATTTCCTCCCAGAAGCATCTTCCTCTAGCACCGCTACCCAATTTGCGGTTGAATCCAAAGACTTCCTTTCCACCAAGGTCGACTGGTTCAAGGACCCTATTCCTGCTCCTAACGCCTTCGAGGAGGGTAACATGGCCAACATCTCACCTGTCACCCAAATTGATATCGCTGCCCCCGGGAGTGCCCCTGAACTCATCACTTTAGGAGCCTTCTGTAGTACGCACGAGATTGAGGAATACAAAAACCTCTTCAGAGAGTTCCGTGATGTCTTTGCCTGGTCCTATACCGAAATGCTCGGTCTTGACCCCGCCATTATAGAGCACCACATTGACACATGGCCTGATGTACCCCCTGTTCGTCAAAAACAGCGTCCCATTCATCCCTCAAAGCTCCCAGCTGTCAAAGCAGAGATTGAGAAACTTCGCAAGGCAGGATTCATTTATCCTATTACCTATACCAGATGGGTTTCAAACCCCGTTCCCGTTAACAAAAAGCAAGGCACCATTAGAGTATGTACTGACATCCGCGATTTAAACCGTGCTTGTCCCAAGGACAACTTCCCTACGCCATTTATTGACCAACTCATCGATGCATGTGCGGGGCATGAAGTCCTCTCTTTCATGGACGGTTTTTCCGGATACAATCAGATTCAGATCCGTAAGGAAGACCAGTACAAAACTGCCTTTACTACCCCATGGGGCACCTTTACCTATCGCGTCATGCCTTTCGGCCTCAAAAATGCTGGTGCCACATTCCAGTGGGCCATGACCTATTGCTTTCACGATTTCGTCCATATCCTGCTAGTCTACCTTGACGACCTTACAGCTCGTTCCCGGAAACGATCAGACCACCTTAACGACCTTCGGCAAGTTTTTCTGCGTTGTCGCAAATATCAAATCCGCTTGAACCCACACAAGTGTGTCTTTTGCGTTCCGGCAGGCCGATTGTTGGGTTTTATTGTTTCCCAGAAAGGAATTACTATTGATCCCCTGAAAGTCCAAGCCATCTTAGACCTTCCCTCTCCTCGCACGCTCCGGCAGCTCCAAACCCTGCAGGGGCAATCCAATTTCCTTCGATGCTTCGTCCCTGATTACGCCACTACCGTTCATGGTTTCTTGCGCCTACTCCGTACCCACGTACCCTTTGTCTGGGATGAGCAAGCAGAAGTCGCATTCGAAGCCCTCAAGAAATCTCTCACACAAGCCCCCTTGATCTCCCCTCCGGATTTCTCTCAAGACTTTATCCTCTACGTCTCGGCATCTGAGCATGCTGTGTCCGGAGTCTTGGTTCAAGAAGACGTCTCTCATCAAGAGCATGTCATTTACTATGTTAGCCAGACCTTGTCTGGTTCACCCCTACGTTACCCATATGAGGAGAGACTAGCCCTAGCTGTGGTATTTTCCGTCCAAAAACTGCGACACTACATCTTACTTAGTCATACCACAATCATTGCCGACTCCAACCCCATGGTCTATCTCCTAAACCGCGGCTATCAGTCCCGAACACGCGATACCCAATCGCGTGTTTAGCCTCGAAACACGCGGTCCTAGACCGTGTGTTCCGATTCGAACCCCGCGGTCTCCACGCGCGTCATACGCCATGGAACCCGCGGTCTCCGACCACGACTCCCTCCCGAAAACCCGTGGTCCACCCCACGTGGACCGTACAAATAAGCCCTGGGACCCACTACCCACCCCCCGAACCCAAAAAACGTGCAGGTATGAGTTTGATGGAATACCTGTATCTCCCAGATCTGAAATAGGCCGGTCGGATCATCCAGAAATACCACCTCACCTCTGGTACACTCTAATCACTAGTCCAAGTCAAATAGTACAAATGACACTTGTCATGTTGGACCCACACACTATTTATAGTCAGTTGACTTTTTCTTGTTTTGGCCATTCTAAACCCATACGGAGTCCGTTTTTTGAACCGTTTCCACCACTGGAATCAGCACGACGAGACCGTCCTGATGGTCACCTCGTTGCATTATTTTTTCCCCATCATTTTTTTGCACATTTTTTAGACGCCACTAGTCGCCTTGGTTTGCGTGCCACTTCGGTTGTTCTCCATTTTTCGCATATCTTTATATCGCCGGATTCATTTTTCTGAGCTGATGATGATGCTGGAGATCATTTCTCGCTCTCACCCCCAGATTTTTCGGGTATTTTTTCCAAAATGCCCCCCACCTCGGTTTGCGTGCCACATCAGCCATTCTCCGTTTTAGACAATCTTTATATCACCGGATTCATTTTTCCGAGCTCGTGATGGTGCTTGAGATCATTTCTCTCTCTCACTCGGTACAGTTTCAACATTATGTCGCGACACCTTGTTGCCTCGGTTTGCATGCCACATCGGCCGCCATCAGATTGTTCCACACTTTTACTTGAGCCATTCACTCCTGTCATACTGCAAATGTTTCGTTATTTTGCCACCATTCCATTCACCCCGCAAGGAGGCCCACCAATGTTCCCCCCCACCCTTATTCTTGGTCATCATACATGTTCCTTGATTGAACACTTCCTCCTTGCCTGGCCATTCCTTTTGTTTGGTATAATTTTATCCCTTTTTCGGGCTGGACAAGTCCTTTACGAAAAAGGCACTTAGGGAGTTTCCGTTAAGCTCTTTTCTGACTCCTAAAACAATGAAAAGAATACCGAGCAATCTTGCTTCCTTTCATGCTCGTTAAAGTACCTGAAAGGGCGTCTATCTGGTATAAGTTTAACCCTTTTCCGGACCTGGTAGACTAATTACGAAAAAGGAATACTCTAGTCACACTGGCTATAAGAGTTCTTCATTGCATCCTTTTATGCTTCTTTGGGCCTTGGAGACTAACACACGAAAAAGCAACCCCCTGGAGTCTTCTTATTTGCTTTCAAACTCTCTAAAATTGAAAGCAACCACGAGCATGAACTGTCCTGGGCTTGTAAAATCCACACGACAGTACCATTCCATTACTTCAGAGTCTTCTTATCGCTTTCAGACTCCTTAAAATTGAAAGTGACCACGAGCATGAACTGTCCTGGGATTGTATAAATCCACACGACAGTACCATTGTTACACACACTTCTTCTAGTTCCTTAACCCATGAAGAAGTCCCCCCGTGCCTCTTGGCACTTTGATCGATCATCTCGGCAGCACCCCCAATCAGGTCTCCTTCGTTCAGAGTATTCTGCAGTCTCCTGCCATTTTACCCCAGCTTGAGTCTCCCTCAGCCCAGTCCCCTTCCCCGATCCAATACCGCTATGATCCCTTTCCCATCAATCAGTTTCATATGCTGCCCGATCATCCCCGTTATCATACTCTGAACAAAGGAAGTTTGAGTCCACCCACTCTACGTGCCCAGTTGTCCCCCCCAGTTTGTTAGTCCTACCATCAGTACTATCACATTTCGATTCTCCACCTCGTGCTCCTGTCAAGGAAACATCATTGCCTTGATAGTTGCATGCCTCCCTCTGTCGACGACAGCCCCTCTATTCCAGAGGATAGACCTAGAGGCCCCTGCGCCTTGGACCCATCACCATCTGTGGTGAGTGCCTACAGACCATTTTGGGAGGAGTCATCATTGCCTCTCCGAATGGTTTTTTCTCACATGCTCGACTTCAGCACCTTGATTTCATCGTTGAGAATCACACAGGATTTACATACCTACCATTATTTGTCGAAGACCCTGGATTTCCCCCGACTCTAGCACATTGGTGAGTCACTTCAGAACACCCAGTTGTATGTTCCCGTGGATGTCCGGGCTGTGTTGGTGATTGTATTCGGAAGCCATCCAGTTATATGCTTCTTCGAGTACCCAGTTCAGTCCCAGATCAGTTCCAGTTCATTGTACCATTGCGAGTGTACCCCTTGTCACTCTGATCCAGCAGCTCATCAGTTCCTTTGGTACCACATTCAGTAGCACTGTTGTCATTCCAGTGTATCAGTTCTTCAGCTCAGACATGGTCAGCCCAACAGTATGTCCCATATTTGTGTCCCCTCTGGACTCTTATGATGTACACAGTGGTTCTCTATGTATCTTACAGGTCCCTCTTTTCGGGCCTCACAGTTCTTTTTATGTATCTTGATACGAGCATGGGTATGCCTGCCTCGTCCATATGTTGAGATTATGTCTCATTCAGTATTTGAGGTCATGTATATTTCAGGTCCCCATTTTTTGGACCCCATTGTTATTATTATGTTATATCCTTATACGAGCATGGGAATGCCCACCTCGTCCATATGATCAGATGATTCCTCACCCATTATTGAGGTTATGTACTTTTCGTTCTTGCAGTTTGTTCGGGATCATTGTTCCAGGCTTCAGTTTGTTTCTTCTCTTCTCCACACCCTAGGAAAACCATATATGACTTATGATGTCCATCGGCCATACGATGATCTCCTGCCCTCACACATCAGGGGGCAATCTGTTAACACCCAAAAAGTGTTCACTACCTCATCTACCTCATTACATGGCTCATTTGTCCATTTTCCTACCATATTTCCCTTAAAAACCCTAGAAATCCCACTAAAAAGCCTCCAAAAGGCCTAAAATGCCTCCAAAAGTCCACAAAACCATCAAAAAAAGCCTCAAAAAGGCTAAAAAAACCCCTTTTTCCTCCAAAAATATCCAAAATTCCTCTAAAATAGCAAAATCCCTCTAAAAAGGGAATAAAAAATATAAAATAATGAGGAAATGGAGGAAAAAACCCCTATACAGCTGCCCTAAACCATATGGTTCCCAAAACCATGGGCCAGCACTCCACCACCAAAAAACTATAAATAGGTGATGGAGACCCCTTATTCCACATCCACAATCAAGTATACCCTTACTCTGCCAAAATCTCTCTCGAAACCCTAGCTCACCCTTGAGCTACTTTCACCTTGAGAGCCCCTTTTGGCCCATTCCCACCATTGGAGAAAGAGAAGGAGCACATTGGAGCTTGGAGTAACCCTCTTGGACATTGCAAGAGCTTCACCAAACTTCACATTGGAGGTAAAATTAATACAAAAGCCATTCTTTATATCTTGTTCTTTTTATGTTTCATGCACATGTTTACAGTAATTTATATTTCAGTTTTAGCATAATAATTCACATTTACTGAACTGCTACTAAGGAGTCCATTCTCCTTAGTAGGTGCTCATTTGCACAAGCTAGGGGTACAACCCTAGCTACAGTCCTATCTTGCCTAACCTCTATGCTCACCTATAGCCATTTAATTTATCTCAAATTTGTAGTTATATTTCCAAATTCAAATTTATGTGTTTGCACAGTCTAGTAATTTGTAATTAACAAAGAAATGATAATTCTATGTAGTGTAGAAATCTTATGGTAAAAATATGCATAATGAATAAATGGATGGTAGACTCCCCGAAAGATGAGAGAATGGTGGAAAAGACAATTGACATAACTTTCGATTATGGAATAGAGGACTCTTACAGTAGTCATGGAAGTATATTCATCCCATGCTTCTATAACTACATGAGAATACTTTTCCTACCAACCTCAGACATGCATTCAATGATTGGGTGAAATAATAAAAAGGGAGTAATTGTCTCATTTAAAGAACATGTCAACAAATGGATGAATTATAAGGTTTAAACTTGGAAATAAAGGATTTAATATCCCATAGGCCCCCTTTACTCTTCCCCTCTAGTGGAATCATAGCCCCTCTAGTTTCCCTTTACACAACCATCTTGGACCATTTTATTAATTTCCAACATAATATTTACATAGCATTGAAATTGGCATGATAAGACACTCACATAGTCCATATAAAAATATTTACATCAGACATGCCTAGGTATTCACTAGTTGGACCTTGGCCTTGAACTCCGCACTAGGAATCCATACTAGCATATTTACAACATTTACACGATTTGATTTAGTATGATCCAAGTCAAAACCGGGGGTATGACAATGCCCTCCCCCTTGGAATAACACCGTTCTCATTGTTTTGTCAATATCGTAACAAAAATGGGTATGCCTCTCTCATGGAATCCTCCATCTCCCATGTAGCCTCATCGAGACCAAAGTGCTTCCATTGCACCTATACATGTTTGATGGCTCAATTCCAAAGCAATGCTACCTTCATGTCGAGAATGAATAGAGGCTCTATTTGGAACTCTCCCTATGGTTCTACTTGGATCACGTCCCAATTAATCACATGGTTAGGATCATGTACATATATCTTAAGCAAATAAACATGAAAAGCATTATGATTTCCAGTGTTAGCACGCAGTGCAATTCTATATGCAACTCACCCTATCCTCTTAAGCACTTCAAAATGGCCCAAAATATCTTGGTGATAGCTTGACCCACAATGCCTCTTTGATTTATGCATGTAACTATGGATTTCAGCCCATACAACCCTCATTTTGACTTGAAATATATTAAATCAAATCATGTAAATGATGTAAATATGATACTAAAGATTCCTAGTGCGAAATTCAAGGCCAAGACCCAACTAGTGAACATCTAGGCATGCATGATGTAAATATTTTTATATGGATGGTGTGATTGGGTTGTCATTCCAATTTGAAATCTATGTAAATATTATGTTGGAAACTAATAAAATGGTCCAAGATGGTTGTGTAAAGAACACTAGAGGGGCCATGATTCGACTAGAGGGGAAGAGGAAAGGAGGCATATGGGATATTAAATCCTCTATTGCCAAGTGTCAACCTTAGAACTCATCCATTTGCTTCCATGTGCTTTAAATGATCCAATTAATCCCTTTTTATTGTCTCGCCCAATCATTGAATGCATGTGTGAGGTGGTGGGGAACTTCTTCTCATGTATTTATGGAAGCATGGGATGGATATAATTCCATGATTGCTGTAAGAGTCTGCTATTCCATAATTAGAAGTTATGTCAGCTATGTTTTCCACAATTTTCTCATCTTTTGGGGAGTCTACCATCCATTTTTTCATTATGTATATTTTTACCATAATATTTCTACACTACAAAAAATTACCATTTTGTTGTTCATTACCAATTACCAAGTTGTGCAAACCTAGAAATTCGAATTTGGAAATATAGTTGTAGATTTGAGAGAAATTATATGGTTGTAGGTGAGCATAAAGGTTGGGAAAGGTAGGACCCCGTACCCATTTAGATTTTCTACTATGGAATGTTTGATAATTCATGAATTAAGGCTATAGGTGATTTTCCAATCATAACACATCATGTTGGATTCCTTCTATGCACACACTGGAAGCACCTGGAAAGATGGATCGTCCAAGGGAACCATGGATCATGAAATGGATTCCTGAGCCTAGAAGAGCATTGTGTGGGGCATGTATCATTGGAGCCAAGGCTATGATGGTTGAGTGAGATTCGTGTAGAGCTCTGAATGAAAACTGGGCTAAGCATTGAGAGCATAATGGGTTGCGGGATGAGATTGAGAAGCCTATATGATTTCCCTTTACCCTAGTGGCCTAATAGCCTAGCTTGGGGGTGGGCTCACAACATAAAGGTATATGATGGATATAGTGCCTATGGTTGGGTGGAAAATATCTCTTACAAAACCAATTGCTTGGATCTTCTTTGTTTAAAGATAAGTATTCTCTTGTATTTGAATGTGCAATATTTTTATTTGATTCCTGTGATGATTATGCTTGTATGTGCATGCTAGGTGTGCGTGGATATAGTTTATTTCCATTATGTGTTTTTATTTATGCATCTGCACATGCATTTCACTTTTTATGAATTTTGTAATATGCCATGGGGTGAAATTTAGAGACTCGGAATTTGTAAATCTCCTCTCCATTGGTTAAACTGATGGATGGGGACATGACATTACCCTACCTTAAGGGTTCTTTCTATATTCTTGTTTTATCTATTGTACATGTTCCATTTTACATTTATTAAGTTAAGTTTTTATTATCAAGATAAGAGTTATCTTTTATTTTTTATCTACCAATATTTACTACACCCTGATCCACTAGTTTATGTTTTAAAATACAAATGAAGTATTGAAGGATTGAGTTGCTTGAGGAGTTAAATGTTGTATCATAATGCTAGCAGTCTAGTGCTCATCTTCATCAATAAGGAGGAAAATATCCCTTAAATTCCACATCTCTTATCAATTGATTAAGATGTGTTGGGTATTGAAGATGGTCAATAATGTAAGGGTCAAACCTGCTCTTGTTTTACTATGAGGAGATTATTTCAAAAGTTCTCAAATATTACAAAATTGATATCTTTTCTTTCCAAAACACATTATTCCATATAATGAAAATCACAAAATTAACTAAAAAATGCTTAAATTATGATACATACATTATATTCATTTGAAATTGAACCAATCATACTCAATTAAACAAGTATATGTCAATATCATATATTGGTCACTAAAAACAAGAGTGTTTAGGAAAATATTTGGATTAATAAGGAAAACAAATCAAAATCCATGGCAACAGGATGGGAAATAGATGGTAATATAAGGCCCATCATCACCCCTAAAATGAAGGATTGCACACCTCTATGTGACAAAAATGATACTCTAAACTAGTATTGATTTGCTCACTCCTCATCATTGTTGGTATATTGTTCCTTGTATATATCTCTAAGGTGATATGCCAATATATGTCTAATGAAATCTCTACTATGGTAACCTACTTATTGTTCCACTATGATCCACCTCCTCCTCTCATTCTCAATATCTATTTATATTATAGATTGCCAAGATGAAGTGGGTTGTAGAAGAATATTGTTATGACCCAAAGGGGCCATATATGGGGTTAATGTATATGATATGGACCTAGGGAGGGGAATATATGGGGTTGAATGTATATGTAATGAAGTAAATGTATATATAATAATCATTGTTGAGGGAAACATAAGAATTGGATATTTGATTGTATTGCGGTAGTATCATATACATTTAACCCCATATATGCTCCCATTGTGTCATGAAAATATTCAATATGAACCGCAAGCCAATAAAACTAAGCTTCATAAATTCCTTAAATTATCTGCATGCGGTTGTGATATGTAGAGGGAAATGGTTAGTACTTATGGGGAGTGAGGCTCTTATTTGTTGAGTGCAGGGATTAATCCCTCCCACCTACTTTGGCACAACTATAATACTCTATATGTAGAGTTCTTCATAGAGGTTTGATATTGGATTATACCATCCTTTTGCTTCTCCCTAAAAAATTGGAATCAACTCCATATCTAAACCATTTTGGGCATGGTTCCTTAACAAATATTTGGTCTTGATCGTTTAATCCCTTTCCCACAAAGTAATGTTGTTCTCTTCTTATTTGTACAATTGGGATTATATGGAACTAATTTATTCATTTGAATCCATGACAAAAAGGATCTCAATTGAATATCTCCCGCATAAGGGTTGGGAGACCATATGAATGGACCAAACAAAGGATAATTGTCTAAATAAAATTCAAACATAATTTTTTCCTTCATCTCATGGAACATGCGTTATATTTCAATGAAGTCCTTTTGGTTATCCATATGGAAGGGTAGACATCCATAAATATTATGCAACTAGAACTTAGACCACTATTATCTCAAATACATATTATAATTCCTAGTTGGAGACTACATGAGAGTATTCCTATATAATTTTTATTTCTCTAGCAATAGAACTCTTCAAAGTAAAATCTTATCAACCCTACTTTTAGTTACCTCTCAATGTATTTATAGTTCTACTTGTACAATCAAATTCACATTCTTCAATTGCTTAATACAATAGACTATCCATGTGTTTCATTTTTAAAATGTGGGACTTTTATTGAAGGTCAGAAATTACATGTTCATGTTTCACTAAGAGAATTTCTATATCTATCATATCCTTTGCAATATTCCTCCATATTAGGATCTTTTCCCTCATTGCTTCCTCAATCTAGTTTAGGATGTCTTGTGCATTTGTCTCAACAATTGTTGTATTGGTAAGCCCTTGGATATCTTCCATACCCATTGTAAGACTACACTAAATAATCTTTTCCATGCCTACTAAAGGATTGGGTGGATGATTCCATATTTCTTTTGTTTCTTGAGATATTATTATAGCCCATGGTTTCATAATTTTAATCTTTATTTCTTCTACTAATATTTCCTACATAGGAAGATGGGGGTTCATGTGGGATGTCCCCCCCATTTACAACAATGTAATAGCAATATCCTTGTCTGACTTCCCTTGGTTTTGTAGTAGCATCCTTTCCTAACTCCCTTGTTTCTATATTCTTGGTAGTAGTTTCCCTCCTCTTATTCTTATAGGATCCCACCTTATCTACATCTTTCCTTTTCTCACTCAAATATACTATAAGATATCCACCTTCATCTTTGTCACACTACAATGTTGCAAATTCCTAATCACTCATTATAAAACAAATTGTCCCATGAAGCCTCATGTGGATGTCTTGCCAATGCATCACAAAGGAGTAGATCTACAAAGTCATGGTGGGATAGACATGATGAATTTCCTTCTTGTACTTTTGTATTCATTTCCTGGAGGGATTGGAGTAAGAAATGTGGAATATCTAGGTTTTCTTTAGGCTTTTGGTGTGAATAATACTTGTTAGGATACTCCTATACTCCATCCTAGTCCTACCAGCATTTTCATTATTTTGCATTTTAGTCATGCATGCAATTGCATGCATCCCAATCATCAGGTTGGTGTCTCCCAACACCTAGATCTTAGTTTACTAGCCCCATGAGCCTGTTTCTGCTCAGTTCCAACCATCCTAGTCAATAATGCACCCTCCTTTCACCTACCACGTGAGAAAGGCTCCCTCCCTCACCTACCACCAGTTGCACTTCAGTTAGTTGAGTGATTTGTGGACCTATTCCTTGATTTGAGGACAGATTGACTAGTTTACTGACTGAGACACTCCGATGGACCTCCAGTGAGCCTAGATTGCCAGTTCTGACTCCAGTGAACTCCTCCTGCGCTCTCCTTTGAGCCTCCTTCACTACATTAGTGCACCATGCATGTGTTACACCTACTAAATTCAGTTAGACTTAGTTTTTCCACCTGGTTGACAGTCACTTGTGTATTGATGACACTCCACTGATGATGATTAGGAATCCTAGTGGTGTATTGTTGACACTCAACTAATGATGATGATGACTCCTAGTGTAGATAATCCATGCCCATACAGGCTAATTCAAATTGCCACCTTGGCATTCGAATCCTCTCCACCATTGTATTATTTATTTTTCATATTATGATTAATGAATTAGTGTGTGATGCTATTCTTCTTCTATCTGAGTTCTACTGTATCATAATTATGTTGCTCCTTTACACTGCATTGACGATTCTTCTTCTATTTTCCTGCTTAATCTAATCTTTCTTGTGAGGTATACATCAACTCTTAGATCTGTTGTGAGGATTTTCACATTGTATCAGAGCATGTTGAGAGTATTGTCTATCTCCATTCCTGAGATTTTTTTGCAGGTTATTATCAAGATTTCAAGTGCAGTAGTTGCAGCAGTTTCTACACTTTTGCAGCAGTAGTAGTTGCAGATATTTTCTATTGTTTTTTGTAGGTCTTCTGAAACATCTTCCATGAATCCGAAAGGAATTCCTCCTCTTTCTCCATTCAACTATGATGAGTGGAAACCAAAGATGGTAGCACATTTGAAGAGACATGGTCTCTTTGATTATTGTTTTGAAAGAGAGTTCGAATCCTCTGAAGAAGAGAATGATTGGTTAAATGAAGGTGACAGAGCCTATGCAGCAATGATGTATGCTATGTCTCATTGCATGGTAACCCACTTCCTTTCTGTTGAATCTCCAAAAGAGCTATGGGCCCATCTGGATGAAAGATTTGGAAAACAGAATGAAGGGATTAGTCCACACCATTTCGAGAGCAAGCCTAGTGATGCATTCACCCTCCTTGATGGTCTCTCTGATCATGAATCAGTATCAAACATATCTAAGAATGAATTTGACCACAAAGAAGAAGAACTTGCAGATTCTACACTCATGCTCTCAATATCTTCTATTTTGAATTCTGTACCAGATGACACTCTCGAAACTGCAAAGGTTCTTAAATCCTATCTTGCACAAGATTCTATTGGTTTGCATAATTATGATCTCATGAATGTTTCAGAGGTTAAATTAGAGATTGGAGGTAATGAATTTGCTCTCCTTGATCACTCACCTCTTATGTACTACTGTAAGATCATTTGTACATGCTCTCAAAAGTTTATTGAAGATGTAAGGCATTTCCATTCGCTTGGGATAATTTCTCATGCATTTCATGGTTTTGATCTCACTTCTAATGGTTCAAAGGAGATCTCAAGAAACCATTTTTTCAAGTCTTGGATCTGATTTGGATTCCAAGCAATCACTATCATGTGATGGTTCTTTTGGGCATAATCTCACCTATGATGGTTCAAAGGAGAAAACAAAAGACTATCTACACATTCATGGATTTGATCCTACCTCAGCTGATTCGAATCATAGGTTCCAGGATCATCCTCATACCTTTGGATTTGTTCTCATCACATTCGATCTGAAGAGAAAGTACAAGCACATGCTTTTTGAGCATGATCCACTTCTTCCCAAGAAGAATATACCTCCAAACATATGACCAAGCATCACACCTGCTTGAGTTTGGAGCATTTATTTTGGTGTGCCCTACAGTCTATTTTGAGGGGGGGTATTTTTCCCATGAGGTTTTCCCGATTTCCTTGGTTTATGGACTGTTATTTATTATTCATGGTATTGGGTTACCTTTGGTCTTAGTTACCAGGGCCTAGGATGGATTAAGGGGGGGTGTTAGGATATTCCTATACTCCATCCTAGTCCTACTAGCATTTTCATTATTTTGCATTTCAGTCATGCAGGCATGCATCCCAATCATCAGGTTGGTGTCTCCTAGCACCTAGAGCTTAGTTTACTAGCCCCGGGAGCCTGTTTCTACTCAGTTCCAACCCTCCTAGTCAATAATGCACCCTCCTTTCACCTACCACATGAGAAAGGCACCCTCCCTCACCTACCAATAGTTACACTCAGTTAGTTGAGTGATTTGTGTATTTGTTCCTTGATTTGAGGATAGATTGGCTAGTTCACTGACTGAGACACTTCGATGGTCCTCCACTGAGCCTATATTGTCAGTTCTGACTCCAGTCAGCTCCTCTTGCGCCCTCCTTTGAGCCTCTTCACTACATTAGTGCACCATGCATGTGTTACACCTAATACATTCACTTAGACTCAGTTTGCCACCTGGTTGACAGTCACTTGTGTATTGATGACACTCCACTGATGATGATTAGGACTCCTAGTGGTGTATTGTTGACACTCCACTGATGATGATGATGACTCCTAGTGTAGATAAGCCATGCCCATGCAGTCTAATTCGAATTGCCACCTTGGAATTCGAATCCTCTCCACCATTGTATTATTTATTGTTCATATTGTGATTAATGAATTAGTTTGTGATGTTATTCTGCTTCTATTCGAGTTCTACTATATCATAATTATGTTGCTCCTTTACACTGCATTGACCACTCTTCTTCTATTTTCCTGCTTAATTTTAATCTTTCTTGTGAGGTATACATCAGCTCTTAGATCTGCTATGAGTATTTTCACAATACTTTAATTGGTATAATCGATTGAAGTAATGAAAGGCATACACTAAGCTATACCTTCCTTCGCCTTTTATATATATGATAAAGTGGTCTCATCCTAATGTTCTAGTAGACTAGTCCTTTTCACTCCGTGCTTGCTGTCTTACATGGATTATTATAAGTTAAATTAAAAGAAAAATCAACCAATGTATTCTATAAATCCCTGGCATAAAAAAATCAATTTCCTTAAGAAAACAAAAAACAAATAAGAGAAATTATCAATTACAATAAAAAAATTCTATCCCTCGGGGTGTAGATCAGTTGGAGATAGGGTGCAATGTTAAGTCACTCCTTGTGACGTCGCGGGTTCAAACCTCAAATAACATGTGCACCTCTATAGGGGCATTGCGGGTGCTCCTAGGGGTATTGTGGTAGTGGATGAGAATCAAACCTGTGTCACGCGAGTATGAGCCCCAACCCAGTTGTTGATTCCCCTATTAAAAAATTCAAACCTACCTAGGCCGGGTGTGATCCCCAGGTGATTTTGATGTCTTAGATGCCCTAGGTCATGGTTTCTTAGACCACATGCTAGTCCCTCAAGTCATGGACAAACTAGCAAACAAAAAAAATCAATACATGTTTCTCAAACTCAAGATATTGCAACATTGAAGAGAAAGGTGGTCATGCAAACCTATACTAATTTACTCCTCCAAATCTAACACGTGAACAACGGTGCATCTGTAATTAAGGAATGACTAGGATGAGATGACAACAACTCTTAAGGACGTCTCATATGCTAAGTATCCTATCTTAACTAGACCCATCTTAACTATGGATCTACCATGTGCCGAGAGGGATCAAATCCTTGAGGTGAAATTATCCCTTTTTAGAGTGCAAAACTTGAGGAGAAGTTTGCTCCTCAAGGGATTTGATCCCTCTTGGTGCATGATAGATCCAAAGTTAATATGGAACTATGCTGGTATATAGTAAAATAAATTCAATATACTTCATATTTATTGGAAATTAGGAGGCTCATGTTTCATAAATAAGATATACTTTTGGGTTTGAAGTGTGCTAAATCCATTTGTGGAATTATAAGAAACTACAATTAGTAGATCCATCTCAAATTAAACTACAAAGAGTAGATGATTATGATTATGCATGTGTATGTGTTTTAAATGAATGTGATCCTTTAAAATTTACTAAGTATAAAAACAAAACAAAACATTACTAAATTTACATGATTAAAAAGCTCAATAAAACAAAATAAAAATGTAGATCCATCTTAATCCAAGAATTTAACATCAAAGTGAATCTTATATGTACACATATCATATATTTCAATTAATTTGTTTAGTTTTAATTAAAGTGAATCTTCTATGTGCGCATGTGTGTGCGCACACGCACACACCCACACACACATGGTTTTAAACTTTAGGCTAGGGCCAACATTATAATATTTTGTTTAATTAATATTTTCTTGTTTAATTAAAATGCCATGTGTCAAATCCACATTGAGCATAAAATTACAATTCTCCCTCATACTAGGCTATAGAAAGCGCATGTTGACACAATAAGTCATACAGAGTTACAAAACTTGTTAACTCATTTTTTGTCGTTAAATAATGTCTTTTTAAAAAATAATTTTTATTAGTTGATCATATAATTTTCTATACAACTAAATTTTTTTAGCAAATTCTAACCAATCAAAAAAATAATCTTTTGACCAAGAAAACATATTTTGGATAATTAACTTAATAACATATAATATATGATATAAAGAGATAACAAGCTATAAGCTAAATTAGACTACAAGTTAACCAAGGTCTTATGTAAATCCCAAACCTTCAAATAAGCAATGGAACATATCAAGTCCCTTAAAAACATCATCAAGAAGAATAATGAATAACGTAAATATATAAAAGTGTTGTCAATCAATATCAAGGTATAGTGACAAATGGAAAGGTGGCCCTGCAAACTTGTACTAATGTATTCCCCCCAAAACTAACTATAATATCCCAATTTTGACCCCAATCAATGCATTAAAATGTAAATGATGTAATATTGTTATAAAATCATGGTGAGGAGCTCAAGGCCAAGGCCCCGCCATCGATTTAGTGATGCATACGGTTTACATGCTAGCCAGGCATGTTGGAATTGCAAATATCATGTAAATATGCATTTTAATAAAATACCCACAACTAGCTATGCAATGCAACAAGAGATGGGGGCATGTTTTTACAAGGAATTGGGAGGAAAATATTCAAACCCTTGGAGCCAATCAAGTCAAGCCAAGTGTCAATGAGAGAACCCATCAAACCCTCAACTACCCATGTTGACTTTTGTACCCAATCATTCATTTCTCCCAAGAGTTGGTTGAGGTAGTTAATGCCTTGGGAATCGAGAGGTATGGCTATCCAAATTCGAGTATGGGAAAGCCACCCTTCATGGAAAAACGTTTTTGGATTCCTTGGGAAGAAAAGAGCCATGAATTTTCTCCTCAAGCCATTATCCATCAATAAGCTTTTCTCCCACGAGTTTGGAGCTACCTGTTAATATTTAATATGCTAAGACTGAAAATAGCAGCATTACATTCCATTTCACAATAATAGCATATACAGGATCACTGAAGAAACAACAAGCATAGCATAAACATAAGAGACACAGATTTATCCTGGGAAACCCTCATGGGGTAGAAAACCCAGTAAAGCTTCCTCAATATAGATGACCAGAAATACACAAAGATGCAAACCAAAGATATGATCTCCTCCTCCACCATAGCATACCTCTCCTCCACAAGTGCGCCTTTCTCAAGTGAGTGTGTGTGTCAAATGAGGAACACACCTCCTCTATTTATACACTACACTGACCTGTATTTTACAAAGGTACACGTAGGATCGTATTTAACCAATGGGTTAAATACCCCACTACAACTGACTGGGCCGACCCCTCTAGAGTGGTCTAATAACCCTTTGACCCACATAACATATACAGGGCCGACCCCCACTAGGGAAGTCTAATAACCCGAGTTACCACATTCCGACGGAGGAATAAACATCTCCGGATATACAATAAGATCTTCACGGAGGAATGAAACATCTCCGGAATAATAAAGTACAAATATAATATTCTTTGAAGTTACAATATCTCAACACTCCCCCCTTAACGAGAAGGATATTATAACAACATCTGCACGAGCAAGGAGTCATCAACATCATACATGATACATCTATAAATCATTGGAAGCTTTCTCAACATCATCAGTAACTCAAGCAGTTACTGGAACATCTTCAATACTGGAACATCGACATCTTCAGTATTGAGTCTTTATCTTCTGTAGCACTTGAACAGCTACAACAATATCATCATCTGGATCCTCATGATTATCGTCATCACACGATCATCAGCATCGTCATCTCACGATCATCAGCATCGTCATCACACGATCATCAGCATCGTCATCACACGATCATC
This sequence comes from Larix kaempferi, assembly GCA_027924585.1. Classification (NCBI taxonomy): domain Eukaryota; kingdom Viridiplantae; phylum Streptophyta; class Pinopsida; order Pinales; family Pinaceae; genus Larix; species Larix kaempferi. Next base: position 3,925,676 of record BSBM01000571.1, on the reverse strand, counting down.
AGCATCGTCATCTCACGATCATCAGCATTGTCATCACACGATCATCAGCATCGTCATCACACGATCATCAGCATCGTCATCACACAATCATCAGCATCGTCATCACACGATCAACAACATCGTCATCTAGATCATCACGATCAGCAGCATCGTCATCTAGATCATCACGATCAGCAGCATCGTCATATAGATCATCACGATCAATAACATCGTCATCTAGATCATCACAATCAACAACATCATCAATACAAGTATAAATATCATTAATACAAGTATCCTCATCAATACAAGTATACACATCATCAATACAAGTATCCTCATCAATAAAAGTATACACATCATCAATACAAGTATCCTCATCAATACAAGTATACACATCATCAATACACGTATACATATCATCAGTACAAGTATCCTCATCAATACAAGTATACATATCATCAATACAAGTATCCTCATCAATACAAGTATACACAATAGCAGCATACCCTGCAACACACAAGATCCAATTACGGGATGATCAATCCCTCTCACTTTAGGACATAGGTCCAAGGATGATACAATCCTGATCCGCTTACGGGATGATCAGTCCCTCTCGGTTTAAGACAACTCTCATGTCCATGGATGGATGATGCAATCCAGATCAACTTACAGGATGATCAATCCTTATCACTTTAAGACACCTCACCATGTCTAGGGATGAGGCAATCCCAATCTATTTACTGGATGATTAGTCCTTATCACTTTAAGACATCTCACCATGTCTAGGGATGAGGCAATCCCAATCTATTTACAGGATGATTAGTCCTTATCACTTTAAGACATCTCACCATGTCTAGGGATGAGGCAATCCCAATCTATTTACAGGATGATTAGTCCTTATCAGTTTAAGACATCTCACCATGTCTAGGGATGAGGAAATCCCAATCTATTTACAGGATGATTAGTCCACTCAATCTCATTTAGGACTATCCTTCCTTTCAAAATTACTGGATTTACTATCCAAGATGATTTAATCCATTCAATTCATTTAGGACTATCCTTCCTTTTGAAATTACTGGATTTACTGTCCAAGGATGATTTAATCCACTCAATTCATTTAGGACTATCCTTCCTTTCGGAATTACTGGATTTACTGTCCAAGGATGATTTAATCCACTCAATTCATTTAGGACTATCCTTCCTTTCGGAATTACTGGATTTACTGTCCAAGGGTGATTTAATCCACTCAATTCATTTAGGACTATCCTTCCTTTTCGAATTACTGGATTTACTGTCCAAGGATGATTTAATCCACTTAATTCATTTAGGACTATCCTTCCTTTCGGAATTACTGGATTTACTGTCCAAGGATGATTTAATCCACTCAATTCATTTAGGACTATCCTTCCTTTCGGAATTACTGGATTTACTGTCCAAGGATGATTTATGTAATGTCCCTTATTAGGAATTTTATTAAATTGCAATTTTCCACTTTTTTTTCCCTTGTTCGACCTTTGACTAGTTTTGATCTCTAGGTCCCAAATTTGCCCCAAATGATCCCAAATCTTCTGAGAAGTGTATGAATGATATTAGAACTTGAATATGATGTTTATGGATGACATATGGCCACCAAAGACCTCTGAAAACTCTCTTAATATTCTGGACCAATTATGCAATTTTACTAGTAATTTGGGGTTCAAATCCCCCTGGGGTAAACAATGAAAATGGCTTCCCAAATGCCTCCAAACCCACTCAAATTTATGAAACAGAGGTATTTAATGTGTTAAGTATGTTATTAAAGTCTCATTATGCACCATTAATGGATTATTACAACTGTTCTCCACCCTCTCCCCATTCAACTGCAAAAATCCCCAATTCGACCCCTTGGGGAATGGCACTATTTCACCTCCCAATACAACTACACTGAGTAAAATTACTTCAAATGCTCAAGTACAGTACCTGAAACTTGTAGAAGACATCCATGGAAGTATATTTATCACAAATATATTAGAGAATCATCCATTCATTCGAAAATAATCATCAATACATTGGCTCACAACAAGGTAGTGGGGAAATGACATTGTTCTTCCATTAAAAATGAGATTTATACATTTCTACTTGGAATTTCGACCTGAAACTTTTTGGAGATGAAGAACAGAGTATTTACTTCATATTAAAAAATAAATGGGGCATTAAAAGCTTCCCCAAAGAGTACAATAGCTCACCAAAAACGCCCTCCCTCAAGGATCAGGAATATGCCATCAAAACCTGGAAATGGTTGAAGGAGTGAGCTGCAATAGAAGAAACCATGAGCTGCCCTGTAGCTTACACCTGCAAATAAAGACTCCATTAAAGCTCCAAATGAAAGGTCTGAATGGCCTTCCAATTACCCAACTGGATGGGAATCTTTCAACCCTCGAATTGGCTAAGGCAAGAAAACTAGTCATCCACTAGCTCTCCCTCTTCACAAATGCAATTGCAAATTCTACAAATGATCAAAAGCTGGTTTCATTCTTTGTTATTGACATTTATAAACTTCTAATGTCCTCCATGGGTCGAATTCATTCCAAGAGACTCATGCCAACTCATGTTGGGAAGAGATTCCAAAGAACGCCACTTGTACAACAATTCCTAGTCTCCCACTTCCACCAAATCACATGTGGAAGCATCTTAGGCTGCCCTAACACCCTTGAGCGCCCTCTTGGAGTCTATTTTTTAGCCCTGACATGTCATATATGTCATATTTCAGGCCTTCAGGTCTGATTTGTGTCATAGGTGTCATAGCATCTTCATCATTGTTGTCATAGAGCTAGGGAATCTAGCCCAAGTGTCTCACTAGCTCCAAATTGCCTCTTCCTCTTCCATGGGAGTTACTCTTCCTCTATATTTCGACCTTGGATGAGTCATGCAATGAATAATACCTTTTGGACTCCCCCAAGTATGTTACCATTCACCTTGAATTCGAATTGGTGAGAGAATGATGCCAAGTGTAGTGGGGAAATCTAGCCATATGTGGGTCCTCACTTCCTCCATGTGTCTTCATGATGAAATGCCACTTTGATTTTCACTTGTATATATTTATTTAGCTCCTTTATTAAATATTTATTCCATTCTATTGTTCAAAAACATCATTTATTATCCCCATTATTCCAAATCCCAAAGCTTCCACCCCAAACCTAGGAAACTAGTAATTTTCCTCCTTGGCAATTATTTGACCTTTAGCATCAATTTGACAAACTCTAATGAATAGGGCCAATGTGATTAGGCCATTGTGACCCAATACCAAATTTGGGACATGAAAAATCCTCCCTTCCCAATATTGCTTGTCCTCAAGCAATTTTAAACATGGGTGTTGAAGAACCTGCTTTCTGTATAATTCTTTGAAGTTGCCATTGAATTGCCCAACCTTGAGTCTTTGAGTTTCCATGAAGATTTTAGAGAGGAACCACCATGCTTGCTGCTGCACTACTCTGATAAAAATCACTTTATTAAGTGGGGAAATCCATATCCCATACTGCTTGTTTCCCCAAAAAATTTGAAACCAATGAGATAAAAATTAATCCAGGGTCCCATTGCTTGTATTGCACCCCAATAATTAAGAGTGCTCTCCAACCCACACCATTAGTTAAGAGGATTCCTGGATCCCATTTTCTTGTATGCATCCTTCCAAACATCATGAGTACCAAATATATATCATCAAAGTACATAACAACATAATGAAAATGTACATCAAGGATATGCTTAATCAAAGAGTCATGAAGGTGCTTATACCTCCAAGCAAGTAGACCACCATTTTCCAAGTGCATACAAGCTTCAAGTGACCAATCAAATCTGATCCAATGACATAGGTGAGGATCCCATGTCCTATAATGCTGCTCCAAAAGGATGTGATATGCATCAAAATATTCAACCATGTATTCTTTCATCCAAGAAGTGAATGAAGAATCTCCACTAAAATCTGAACCAAATAATGAGCAGAAAAAACAAGGAGACTTCAAATGACTCAAAGAAGTCTCACCCATACATCCATGAATGTGAGAATCATAAAGATGTAACAAAGTATGTGGCTGCCAAAAAAAATGTTCTCCCATCATAAATCTATTCACCCAAGTGTTGGATGAAGTTCCTCTAACATAAAATGAACCCAGTGTTGAGCAAGAAAAACCATGAGTCTTCAAGTGACTCAAATCCATATCATAGGTACATCCATGTAGATGTGAATCATCATAAAGTGACAAATGATGCTGCTGCAAATGTGAATAAGAATGTGCTCCAACCATGTCATCATAAAAGTTAAATCTAGGAGTTCCATGCTCCTCATGTGGCACCATCAAAAAGAACCCTTTCACCCATACTTCATTGAGACTAATGTTGCAAAACATGGAATTGTAGGAAGTAGGAGAATGAACTAACTCACCCAAATGATCAAAAAGTGCAGAAGTTTCATCATGGGAAGGATCCATATGGGTAGTATCATGCAGCTCCTTCAAAAGTGTGAACTCTTTGTCATAGTTTGGTTCCAATGTAGAGGAATCATGCTCTTCTTTAAAAATTGCATAACCTTCATCAAGAGGCAATTCAAATTCCTCTTCCACCACATCAAGTGTTTGGATCTCTTCAAGTTCATCTTCAAACATATCAAGAACATTCAAATTTTCACATTTCTCATGATCCACCATGTCATGAGAATCCTCCAAACAATCTACCATTTGACAATCTGAAACATAGGAGGAAAAACAAGTATCTTGCAACTTTTCAAGAAGTTGCTCATTTTGAATTGTGAGCTTATGAATATCCTCATTATTCTTCAAGTATGCATCATATAACAATTCATTAAGCTCAAACAAATGGTTTCTATCAAAAAGCAAAGACATGAAATTACCTTTGATGTGGCACATTGCTCTTTGAATCTTCTCCATGTCTTCAAGGAAGGATGTTTCCTCCAATGAAGTAGCTCTCCAACAAGAATTTGACACCAATGCTTGAGTGTCATGGAGAATGTTGAGGGACTCTTGGATCTTCTTTTCATTCATCTTTAAGGACCCTTCAAGAAAATGAGGCTCTTGCAAATGAACCTCCTCATCTTCTTCATTTTTTCTTGGACCAACTTCATGAAGCTCAAGTGGTGATGGGGAAGTTGATCTTGGTTCTTCTTCAACTGCTACAAGGTCTTCATTATCATGCTTAATGGAACTTGGGCTTGCAGCAACACTTTCAAAAGTGATCTCTATGTCACCAACATAGAGGTGTGAGCACCCATCAGTAGGTACTCCTTCATAGTTTAGGCATCCATCAGTAGATGCTCTTTGGTTCATGTATAAGCTAGAGGGTGTCTCGAAATGATCTTCCATATTTTCAATAGAATCTTCTTCATGCTCTTGTGATGTCTCTTCATTTTTCTCCTTCAAGCAAGCTGATTCATTTTTCCCCTTGTTTTCCTTAGGATCGGTATATTTGGAATCCCTTCTTGAATAAATCTCGAAAGCTCTCATCAAAGAGGACATCATTTCATGCACACATATATGATACTCGCTCCAAGGGTTCTTACAAGAAGGGCATAAACCTTTCTTCACTAACTCCACATCTTCATTTTTGGGCCTATTTTCAAAAACATGTTCAGCATAGTACTCAAAAGACATGGCATTTTGTGTATTTTTGCTCGAAGCAAGATATTCTTGATATTTTTTATATTGCTGGGGCAAGGTTTTATAATTTGCTCTCCATCTTTGGAACTCACTCATAGAATTATCCTTGGTTGGTGTGACACATTCATATTCATCAGATTTAAAGTCATAAGAATAATCTTCATTTCTCTTGAAATTGTAAGAAGTGTTGCATGGTGGCACCTTTTCCTCATACCATTCACATTCTGCTTCATATTGCTCATAAGCATATGCATATTCATCATAAGAATTGTACTCATAGGATTCATCATAATAGTAAGACATGGCTGCCAATTATTCTTGAATGTATGTACCTAATACACAGGTGCAAGGACCATGCTCTGATACCACTGTAATGTCCCTTATTAGGAATTTTATTAAAATTGCAATTTTCCACTTTTTTTTCCCTTGTTCGACCTTTGACTAGTTTTGATCTCTAGGTCCCAAATTTGCCCCAAATGATCCCAAATCTTCTGAGAAGGTGTATGAATGATATTAGAACTTGAATATGATTTTTATGGATGACATATGGCCACCAAAAGACCTCTGAAAACTCTCTTAATATTCTGGACCAATTATGCAATTTTACTAGTAATTTGGGGTTCAAATCCCCCTGAGGTAAACAATGAAAATGGCTTCCCAAATGCCTCCAAACCCACTCAAATTTATGAACAGAGGTATTTAATGTGTTAATTATGTTATTAAAGTCTCATATGCACCATTAATGGATTATTACAACTGTTCTCACCCTCTCCCATTCAACTGCAAAAATCCCCAATTCGACCCTTGGGGAAATGGCACTATTTCACCTCCCAATACAACTACACTGAGTAAAAATGCTTCAAATGCTCAAGTACAGTACATGAAACTTGTAGAAGACATCCATGGAAGTATATTTATCACAAATATATTAGAGAATCATCCATTCATTCGAAATAATCATCAATACATTGGCTCACAACAAGGTAGTGGGGAAATGACATTGTTCTTCCATTAAAAATGAGATTTATACATTTCTACTTGGAATTTCGACCTGAAACTTTTTGGAGATGAAGAACAGAGTATTTAATTCATATTACAAAATAAATGGGGCATTAAAAGCTTCCCCAAAGAGTACAATAGCTCACCAAAAACGCCCTCCCTCAAGGATCAAGAATATGCCATCAAAACTGGAAATGGTTGAAGGAGTGAGCTGCAATAGAAGAAACCATGAGCTGCCCTGTAGCTTACACCTGCAAATAAAGACTCCATTAAAGCTCCAAATGAAAGGTCTGAATGGCCTTTCCAATTACCAACTTGGATGGGAATCTTTCACCCTCGAAATTGGCTAAGGCAAGAAACTAGTCATCCACTAGCTCTCCCTCTTCACAAATGCAATTGCAAATTCTACAAATGATCAAAAGCTGGTTTCATTCTTTGTTATTGACATTTATAAACTTCTAATGTCCTCCATGGGTCGAATTCATTCCAAGAGACTCATGCCAACTCATGTTGGGAAGAGATTCCAAAGAACGCCACTTGTACAACAATTCCTAGTCTCCCACTTCCACCAAATCACATGTGGAAGCATCTTAGCTGCCCTAACACCCTTGAGCGCCCTCTTGGAGTCTATTTTTAGCCCTGACATGTCATATATGTCATATGTCAACCTTCAGGTCTGATTTGTGTCATAGGTGTCATAGCATCTTCATCATTGTTGTCATAGAGCTAGGGAATCTAGCCCAAGTGTCTCACTAGCTCCAAATTGCCTCTTCCTCTTCCATGGGAGTTACTCTTCCTCTATATTTCGACCTTGGATGAGTCATGCAATGAATAATACCTTTTGGACTCCCCCAAGTATGTTACCATTCACCTTGAATTCGAATTGGTGAGAGAATGATGCCAAGTGTAGTGGGGAAATCTAGCCATATGTGGGTCCCACTTCCTCCATGTGTCTTCATGATGAAATGCCACTTTGATTTTCACTTGTATATATTTATTTAGCTCCTTTATTAAATATTTATGCCATTCTAATGTTCAAACATCATTTATTATCCCCATTATTCCAAATCCCAAAGCTTCCACCCCAAACCTAGGAAACTAGTAATTTTCCTCCTTGGCAATTATTTGACCTTTAGCATCAATTTGACAAACTCTAATGAATAGGGCCAATGTGATTAGGCCATTGTGACCCAATACCAAATTTGGGACATGACAAATCCTCCCTTCCCAATATTGCTTGTCCTCAAGCAATTTTAAACATGGGTGTTGAAGAACCTGCTTTCTGTATAATTCTTTGAAGTTGCCATTGAATTGCCCAACCTTGAGTCTTTGAGTTTCCATGAAGATTTTAGAGAGGAACCACCATGCTTGCTGCTGCACTACTCTGATAAAAATCACTTTATTAAGTGGGGAAATCCATATCCCATACTGCTTGTTTCCCCAAAAAATTTGAAACCAATGAGATAAAAATTATTCCAGGGTCCCATTGCTTGTATTGCACCCCAATAATTAAGAGTGCTCTCCAACCCACACCATTAGTTAAGAGGATTCCTGGATCCCATTTTCTTGTATGCATCCTTCCAAACATCATGAGTACCAAATATATATCATCAAAGTACATAACAACATAATGAAAATGTACATCAAGGATATGCTTAATCAAAGAGTCATGAAGGTGCTTATACCTCCAAGCAAGTAGACCACCATTTTCCAAGTGCATACAAGCTTCAAGTGACTAATCAAATCTGCTCCAATGACATAGGTGAGGATCCCATGTCCTATAATGCTGCTCCAAAAGGATGTGATATGCATCAAAATATTCAACCATGTATTCTTTCATCCAAGAAGTGAATGAAGAATCTCCACTAAAATCTGAACCAAATAATGAGCAGAAAAAACAAGGAGACTTCAAATGACTCAAAGAAGTCTCACCCATACATCCATGAATGTGAGAATCATAAAGATGTAACAAAGTATGTGGCTGCCAACAAAAATGTTCTCCCATCATAAATCTATTCACCCAAGTGTTGGATGAAGTTCCTCTAACATAAAATGAACCCAGTGTTGAGCAAGAAAAACCATGAGTCTTCAAGTGACTCAAATCCATATCATAGGTACATCCATGTAGATGTGAATCATCATAAAGTGACAAATGATGCTGCTGCAAATGTGAATAAGAATGTGCTCCAACCATGTCATCATAAAAGTTAAATCTAGGAGTTCCATGCTCCTCATGTGGCACCATCAAAAAGAACCCTTTCACCCATACTTCATTGAGACTAATGTTGCAAAACATGGAATTGTAGGAAGTAGGAGAATGAACTAACTCACCCAAATGATCAAAAAGTGCAGAAGTTTCATCATGGGAAGGATCCATATGGGTAGTATCATGCAGCTCCTTCAAAAGTGTGAACTCTTTGTCATAGTTTGGTTCCAATGTAGAGGAATCATGCTCTTCTTTAAAAATTGCATAACCTTCATCAAGAGGCAATTGGATGGAGCCAACATCTTATCATGATTCTCTTCCTCTTTCTAAGAGAATTTTCTAGCCACAAGCCTTCTATAGTGTGTTTGATTTGTAAATCCTTTTGTTTGAACATCCATCGCTTGTTTAGTGTTCATCATTAATCATGATCTTTCCTACAAATAAAAATTAAGTACATGATTAGTAATACTTCATAATCATCAAATCATATTGACATGATAACCTATTATGCATACAGATATCATTTACATAGTTATGTAACTATTTTGACCAATACTTTGGCACAACACTTTCCCATATCCTGTATGCATACAGTGGTTATCTAGATACCTTCCATCTCTACCAGAACATACTATTGAGAGTGTGCACAGCTCTCAGCATGTCAGCAAAGAGGTTTCATTCTAGACAAGCAACAATGGAATGTTTGTCCAACTTACCAATCATATGCATATTAGTAGTATACTGTTCAATGCTCTATGAATGTTTACACTCAACATGATATATTCTAGGAATACAAATATGCATACAAGAAATATCATTTACTATTTCAAATAACAACTCAAATACTTATCTTTTATGTTTGTGTGGTTGCCTCCCGCTTGATCTTCTATATGTCTTTTGAACTTCTATTCATTCTGTACCACTGTGCATGCTCAAGTGTGCACTAGTGTCATCCTCATACACAGACATACATTCATTAGTATATTCTCAATATTATCAAAACATTCTAGTTCTAAATAATCTTTGAAAATGTATAGTCATGATTATAGATAATATTCAAGGTTTCAAGGAAGTCTTCTTTTACTTCTGCATATTCTTGTTTGATCACAATACTCTTCTGGTTAATTAGATCATCAAGATAAGAGACATAATATGCATAAACCCTTGATTACTAACTTTATGAATAAACATAACCAATCATACCAAGTATACTTATATAAGGGATCCTAAGGTAAGATTCTAACTTGTCATAGGAAAACATACCTGGATTAGTATATCTGCTTAGCTATGTACAACATACCTAAAAAATCTCTTCAATGATTTAGAGATCCTGAGCTAGAACCTGCATGTCTCATAGGTTAAGCATAATATAACAAAGTCATACATACCTCGTAAGTAGAACAAAGATTATGGATGAGTCTTTGTCTTCATGTTGTCATGTTTTAAGGAGCTTGATTTGTCTTTTGTGATGTACCTGTATCTTGTTAGCAAATGACATCAACCTCATACAACACCATAATGCATTAGTACAATCATATAGCCCTAATCAATGAATGTCTTCGATCATTCACATGCATTCATACTATTACTAGGGTGATAAGACAATTCTAACATTAATCAAGATTGTACTAATAAATAACATGAAGACAAACACATTATGAACTTAATCAAGAATCAGATTTCAAGACATACCTGAACCTCAAGTCATACCTGTCGAGACTTCTTGTAGTCTTCTTATGTAAGGCCTTAGCCTCAACTCCCCCTGAAACTTGATCTAGAGCTTGATTAGGGTTTGCTAGAGAAACCCTAAAAATTCAATCTTTGACTTTCACACTTCCGAATGAATGGAAGGATGTGTCTTGCTGAGCTGATCAAACTAGCATACTTCAATTTTGAAATCTCCAAAAATTGACCCCTCAAAATTGCCTTTCAAACTTCTAGATCTTCTTGACAGGATCCCGAACTAGGGTTTGATGAAGCCCACCCTTTTGCTCAATCAAAAGGTTTGATCCAAGGCTCAAAACTCTTATTTTTCTGAGGAGCTTCCATCCATGGATTCCGATTCCAAAAATTCTAACTTGCTCCGAAACCCTAAATTCCGGAAGCCATGAATAAAGGTGCTCCAAAAATAATTTTGTTTTGACAGAAATATGCACCTGATTGTTTCTGCTATAACTCTAAAATTTTTGCTCCACAGAGTCTGAAAACATTTTCTGTAGTATCCTGACCTTTCATCTTTCCATCCTGACAGGTCTGACCTCAATTGGATTTTCTAAGAGAGAGTTATGACAAGTGTCGCAACGTGACCTGTTTATGGGATAAAACAGGAGAGTGAACTTGTACGGCATGCCACGTGTCACTGTTTGACCTTCGGCCTCTGAAAACTTTTCCTGAGATATCTCGCCCTGTTATCTTTCTATCCTGATAGGTCTGACCTCAATTGGACTCTCTGAGAGAGACTTATGCCAAGTGTCGCAACGTGACCTGTTTATGGGATAAAACAGGAGAGCAAACTTGTACGGCGTTCCACGTGTCACTGGTTCACCTTCGGCCTCTGAAAAATTTTCCTTAGATAGTATAGTCTGTGTACTACCTTTCACTTTTTACGAAATTTCATTTGGAGCTTCCTAGCCCAAGTTATGACCTTTTTTCCAAGGTTACCTGATTTTGACTGAGATCTGGAAGAGACAGAAACCCTAACTTGTACTGATCATAACTCATAAAGGACAACGAATCTGAGGGTGCCCTTTGGACAAAAAGTACCTGGGGATGTTATCTTCGACCTGTAAACTTTTTAGACCCTGAAACTTCGCATAAATGGATTTATAGTGAAAGTTCCACGATGACTGGTTTTTGCTATGTAAAACCCTAACCTTCAAATTGTCGTAAGTAAAGCAAGTGTCGTAAGTGCCATACCTTGCCTTCCTTCAGGTTAGCTCTGATACCATGTTAATATTTAATATGCTAAGACTGAAAATAGCAGCATTACATTCCATTTCACAATAATAGCATATACAGGATCACTGAAGAAACAACAAGCATAGCATAAACACAAGAGACACAGATTTATCTTGGGAAACCTTCATGGGGTAGAAAACCCAATAAAGCTTCCTCAATATAGATGACCAGAAATACTCAAAGATGCAAACCAAAGATATGATCTCCTCCTCCACCATAGCAGACCTCTCCTCCACAAGTGCGCCTTTCTCAAGTGAGTGTGTGTGTCAAATGAGGAACACACCTCCTCTATTTATACACTACACTGACATGTATTTTACACAGGTACACGTAGGATCGTATTTAACCAATGGGTTAAATACCGCACTACAATTGACTGGGCCGACCCCTCTGGGGTGGTCTAATAACCCTTTGACCCACATAACATATACAGGGACGACCCCCACTAGGGAAGTCTAATAACCCGAGTTACCACATTCCGACGGAGGAATAAACATCTCCGGATATACAATAAGATCTTCACGGAGGAATGAAACATCTCCGGAATAATAAAGTACAAATATAATATTCTTTGAAGTTACAATATCTCAACACTACCTGGGCGTTTTTCTGCATGGATTTCCTGGTTTTCCTTCATCTTTCAAGCTGGGAGGGGCGTTTTTGTTTGGGTTATCAATGGGGAAGAGAACAGATCGTTTTGGGGTTTCAATGAGGCCATTTTGGCCATTAGAAACTCTCATAACCTATGGGAGAAATCGGGTTTGCTCCTTGGGATGAAATTCCCTTCCCACGGTTCGTTTTGGGTGAGCCGCGATTTGGGGAAAACCCATGGCCATCCTGTTTGTAAATCTCTTTGTTGGAAATGTGTATCCATGCCCAGTTTTTGAGTTTTTCGTCTGTAAGATAAGGTTGGGGTTGAGATGGGTATCCATTGTATTGGCTTGAGCTTGAGTGCAAGCATCCAAGGTTCATATTTAGCCTGATAAACCCATCTGTGGACTGGCTTGGCTTAGATGCAGTGATTGTTTGGCTGTGTATGAGTATGAATGTCCCATTTTCTTTGTAAGAATCATGCCCAGCTCGGGGATGGCAGTTGCGTTGAGAGAATTGATGAACAAAACTGGCCTATGGTTGGGTGGAACATTGCAGTGACATAGATAGTTGTTTGGGATAATTGCTCAATGAAGATAAGTGTTTTTCTGTCTATGTATTTACTTTTGAAATGTTTAAATTGATGATTGTTTTCGATATGTTGTATGCATATGATATGTGTGTGGATGAGTTTTTAATTTTGTTGTGCATATTTGTTTGATTTGCATTTGCACACATTTATTTAATTGCTATGAATCTAATGAATGGGCTGAGATTTATGAAAAGCCCCAGAAATTGGTATCATATTCCCTTCCCTGAATTGGGTCCACAAGAGGGTATGTGACACTAACACAAGATCAACAATTAGTATGTGATTAAGGAATGACTAGGATGAGATAGCAACTATTCTTAAGGAAATGTCATATGATAAATCACTTATCCAAGATAGTTATCAATGAGGACTTTGTGGGTTGAGTTGCTTCAAGTGTATAAATAAGCCATACAATCATGCACTTTTAGCAATTTCATCAACAAGATCAAATTAATATTGATGTTGGGAGATCCATAATTAATCTCACTAAATTGAAGAGGCGTTTTGTATCCAAAATAATTTGGAAGTCTTTGGGGTCATCAAACACAACCGATTTTGTAAAATTGACTCCCTTAGAGATAGGATTTACTTCAATGATCAATTTCTATGGTGGCATCTAGTGGTCCTTTAAAAGGGAAATCCATTAGCAAATAAATCTTGTTTCTCAGCCACCTCCACAAAAATAAGTCCAAAGATTGGAAAAATTGGGAGACCTTAAAAGAAAAATTCAATCTTAGCATAATATCAAGCTTCAAATTTGAAGCCTTCAGGGCCCTTTAGAATCCATTTTACACGTCATAGAAGGCCACTTCAAATTTTACGATGCAAAAAAAATTCTATTTCATGGTAATCCCTTCAACAATTAAATTAACCACTACTATTTAAAATTTCAATAGAAGGGTAGCTTCAAATTTCACCCATCGACAGTTTTTAGTGGGAAATTGGGAATGTGGATACTAGCTAGGTGACTTGGGAGTGGGACTCGGTTACTCTCCAATATCCATGTGTTCGATCATCCATGGATCATGGACCATTGGGCCTCTAATAATATCATTGACCAACTTACATGGATGGGCTTACACTGAGGAGCCCATGGCTTGAACGCTTCTAAGTTCTCGTGTTTGCAGTGAGCGCTTACCAAGTTACCAGTTATCATATGTGTTGTTGGTAGTGGGCTTACCAAGTTACCAGTTATCACATACCAATTCGTGAATTATGAATCAGTAAGTTAATTGAGTATTCAATGTATAATATATTATGTTAATCTGCCCCGAATTTGGCATTTCAGACAAAATCCACAATCTAGAAACTTCTAGTAATGTTGTAGGCTATTGCTCCTTCCCATGGCCCCTACCCACAGCCCTACGTTTGATTTGTTGTATCAAGTTAATCTTACCGTCTATGGCTCCCATCCTCACACCTCGTGTTTTCTTTGTTGTATCAAGTCAATCCTATGGCTCCCGAGTCCCACCTTGTGTTTTCTTTGTTGTATCAAGTCAATGCTCGAATTCCATGCTTCCATGGCTCCGGCCATCAATATATAATATTACAGGAATACAAACAATTTTTTTCTTATACCCCTACTCCACTGTGGTCGAGCTACTTCCAAGTTCCATCTACCCTATCTCCTCTAGTCCTCCAGGAGAGTTTGTGGAGTCAACCTGCCATAAACATATATAAAGAAATTTGTTTTCTTTGAGGAGCTCAACTTCAAGGCTGACTAGATTGCTGACATCCTATGAATTTACAGGTATGTACATCATTTTATCCATTCATGATCCCATCAATTATTTAAAAAAAAAATTATTTGATTAAAATTCTGTAACTTCAAAGTTCAAACACAATATTATTATTTGACTGAAATTTTGTTACTTCAAATGAGCCTTGAAGGCTTCAAATTTAAAGCATGGACTCGAGAGTGGGTTTGTCACAAATATTCATCAAAGGTTATTTAGAATGACATTTATCAATTCCCAACTGTAGCAACAACAACAATTGATTCTTTCTTCATATGTCCTGTGTATACGCATATGATTCCATGTGCTCCTTACCTTGCCCTATTTTCCATTATCGCTCAATCAAAGCTCTTGAGAATTTAGATGCCCTTTAACTTTCCGGAAATGGAGGGGACAAGGAAGACCATTGTTTTCACTCTGAAACTGAGTTCTTCCCTGTTCAGCTTCCACTGGTCACTATTGCATCCCTATGGGAAACAGGTGTGCGTAGTGCACCCTTGAGCTTTACCAAAAAGACTGGGGATTTGGGGAAGTTCCCACTCTGCCAGCCTCCATGCATCTAGTTAATGAGTTAGATCAAGAATCGAGACTTCATATCTAAAATTGTATTACATAAGCTATTTTCCCCAATCACTTAGTCGTTGAATCGACACCTTCTTCTAGTAAACAGTTTAATATCCAAGTGGTATTTATTAATATGAAGACCACCGATGCTACTACTCTTACAATCCGCATTCGACTGTACGAACTGGGACAAAATTGTTTTTGTAATCTTGATTTTTAGAACGACAGTGCTACTTTACCTTTTGATTTTGTTACCCTTATCGACTGGTCTGGAATAAAACAAGAACTTCAACCATCTATGCATCTCCTCTCTACTTGGTCTACCTACGTTTTACTTATGCTTCACAAGTTACAACCCATCCTCTACTCCATCATACCATAGATTTAGTATGTATAACGAGATCTAGGGGGAGGGCTATAGTGAAGAAGCATCCATGGTCCTTAATCAGCTATTGAGAACAAAATTTTCCTGGAGTTGGATAGTTCTCTTTGCTCAAACCATAACATATCATGTAACATGTAAGGAGTGCTTAAACTTATTCTATCCCAAGTACGTGTGGCATTCATAGTGTTGAATGAAAAATTAAAACATATATTGATGTCATTGGCATTCAATTTTGTCGTAGGGTACACAATTAGAGTGACAAAGAAACTTGCTATTAGTTTTCAATCCAATCCAACTTCTTTGTTGAAATGTTTTCTCTAATATATACTTGTGTGAAGGAGGATTATAAATGAAAACGAAGTTGTTTGATAGAGGTGCATGAAAGTGAATTATGGTCCTCAATTCAACAAAGTAAAAAAAAGTTACCATTCAGATTCTTTCCCTTCACCTTTTTTATGGCATTTCTACATACATCTCTATTGTTCACTAATTTTCTTACATTATCATTTTTTCCATTGTTAAGTAGGCTAGATTTTATGTAGGCTAGAATTTATATTAGTTTGAAGAATGTATTGATTCACAAATATTGAACTTTTCAAAGAATAAGCATCATGTTGCTTTTAGAAGAGTTGAATAACCCAATTCATCGAGTTTGTAGTGTTTGAAGCAGCCTAGGAACCCATTTTAAGAGGTATTAAATATTATTATACTAGTTAAAAGTTGGATTGGAATTGGGCTAGCAAGCTAACTATAGCTGATGCAGAAAAAAAGATCTATGAATTTAGTTATGGCAATTCACACTGAACATTGGAAAGTAGATTTTCTATGTGTCTCCTAAGTTATGTTTCACTAATAAATTCCTCATGTTCAAGCAGATCATGGAAGAGTAAAATAGAATTAATTTTGGATGTAAGGATGAAAGTTGGATTGGAATGGGGTTAGCAAGTTAACTGTATTATTATACTGGTTAATAGTTTAAGAGGCAAGATCAATTTGAGAAAATGCTAAGATGGAAAAGGTGGCATAGTGGCCTAGAGACCCATCCGCTAGATCAGGGCGAAGTATGGTTGTGTTATATGACATATATAATATTCAGTGCTGCTATATCCACTGCAAAATAAAACCTCTCAACTTTACTACAAGTAAACATTGAAATTTTGATGTACTAGTACATTTTCAAATGAAAAGAATGACTCATTTTTACATGGCAGCATTAAAGGGTTCAATATCTCATAGCCCTTCAAAGTGAAATGGGACCCTGGCCTTCAAATTTGATCCCTGCATAATATATAAATTATTCTAGATAAGTCTTAGAGACTAATCCCATACAACTCTTTCTAAAACTTTCTTATCACTTTATTATCAGGGGCACAAGTTAGGTGAAAATATTGGAGATGACTTTGAAGGAAATTTTCCATTAAGTTTAAGCCAACTAATTTATATAAATGCCTATCAAATAAGTTAGGATTGAAAGCAAGCTCAACAAAGTTTGGAGAAGAACTATATTTGTCGATTGAAATCCATATGAAAATTGCATTTGGAGCACTAAAAAATTTGGTTTTGTTTAGTCCTTAATACATGAAAACCTACATATAGAACAACCCTGAAATATTTGAGAATTATGTAGCTCAAATGTTGATAGTGTGGCATGATAGAAACCTTGAGACACTTGTTTGGGTATTGTAAATATGCTCACTCTACTTATGAATGGACATACAAGCTAATCCATTCCTTACCCCTATCCAATATTACCTAGAATGCAATAATGTTAAGATATTCTCACCATTAGCCCATGAATTTTCACACATGGTATTGGATTAAAGTTGATATTTTATATCATTAGAGAGTGAGAATTGAAGGTAATTTTCACACATGGTATTGGATTAAAGTTGATATTCTATATCATTAGAGAGTGAGAATTGAATGTATATTCACACTTGCAGAACATAAATTTTACCTTATAATATGGTCTCTAATAAGTGCCAATCTATTTTTGTTTCTTTATAAGGACTAGACACAAAATATGTAGGTGGATGTGGCCCACTTATAGGAGCTAACAAATTATTGGACAACCACGCATCATGAGAAGAGTTCCCCTTAAAAGGTGCTCTCTACTCAAATTATCTACAAAATCTATGGCATTAAATGGTTGTTGATGACAATATAGGTAGTTGAACGATCCATAAGAGATCATTATAAAAGATGAAAGAGGCCGGATCCAAACAAAAAACCTAAATGTCCCTAGATTAAAAAAATTACTATTATCTTTCTAGACATCTTAGAACAAGGACATATTAACTAACCCAATAAAAAAAATGGATAATTAACTATAATGATTGATTGTAAACTATTAACTAAAAGATGGGGACTTCACCCTAAGTACCAAAACCTATAATGTAAGAACCTATATAATGTCTATTCTATAGTGTCCTGATTTGTTTGCTTCATTTCATTTCACTAGATAACTTGTTTATTATGTGTTTATTACTTTTGCAATAGTGTCTTGATTTATTTGCTTAATTTCATTTCACTAGATAACTTGTTTATTATGTTTTTATTACCTTTTTCTTTGCACAATGCAATACTCTATGAGCCTTCATCATGAATACCAAGACCTATAATGTCTCTTTTGTTTGCTTCATTTTTTTTTAAGGAGAAAAAAATAGTACTCTTGTTATTTTAGAGAAATAAAAAAGTACAGTATCATAACTATACGAATACAATCCAAAAAACTATTATGCATATTCTAGATTATGTCTACTAGAACATTTACAATCCACTCTTCTAACATAGATAAATTCTAAAAATAACACATTCTTGAATCCTTCTAACCTATAATCCCATCAGAAAAGCATCAAAACCTGTTATAGTCTAAATAGAGTCTGCAAAAAAGAACATGGAACCATAATGAGTGTTGATATCATCAACCCATTCCTCCCAGTATAAAAAACCTGCTTCACCATCAAGTGCTTCTTTAGAAAGTGAATCGGTTGTGTCATTGAGCTCCCAGTAAATGTGATCAATTGTCAGGTCATAGAAACAAGACACCATCTTCTTAATTCTATCACACCAATGATTGTATTGTAGGATGTTTAGCTTGTATTTCTTTTGTGCCCAGTTGACAATAACCAAAGAATCGCCGAAAATTCTGATAGAGCCTAAACCACAAAGGATGACCAAGTTTAAAATTCCCCACAGTCCAAGCAATTCTGCATTGGTATTGGAACCATGGCCACATGTAAGTCGAAAATTGTAAGTAAGGTGATCTTCTCCACATTTGATGAAAAATCCTGGTCCACAATTCTTCTCTACCGAGGCACCATAAAAAACCAACTGCAAACTTTGACAAATCAAACATCAATTTAATACCTCTTTCTGGATTCAGACTTGAAACTTGGTCATTTTTATATGATTGAAAAAAGATCCAGAAACTATATAATGCTTGATTTTTTGAGAGAGCAGTATTTTGAAACAAGACTTTATTGCGACTATTCCATAGCGTCCAAGCAACCAGCCCCATAATATTTCTTAATTTGTGATGCTTTTGAATCCGTTCGTGATATGCTACTATAAAACTACAAACCTTCTTCCAAATATCTCTTGAGAAAGTATAGTTCATAAACATGTGATCCACAGTTTCACTATCATTTATGCATAGAATGCAGATGTTTGGACCCTATCTTCCTCGATGAATCAAATTCTCCCAAGTCAGAATTTTACCTTTAAAGGTGAGCCATAAGAAACATTTTATTTTTAGTGGAAGTTTCCATTTCCATAATGATACAAACCACCATTTCCCTTCACCTTCAATATGATCTTCAACAATAGTTTGATATGCAGCACTAACCGTAACTTGTCCAATACTGAAGTTTTTAGACCAGATAAGTCGATCCTTCTCATGTGTAAGTAGGATTCCGACAAGATTCAGGTACTGTAAATATCAATTCCATTCAATTGTCCAACTACCAACTAGCCCAAGATATTTCGAAGTAAGCCAATAAGAATCATCAGTAATGAGCCTTCTAGATCTTTTGAACTGGTTTAAAGTAAATAAATCATAATCAACAAGAAGATCCCATATCTCATTTGACAATTTAAAATATGAGTCAGTCCCCATGATTGGATCAATACCTACTAAAATATTTTTTCCATCTCCAACCTACCATGACAAGAAAGTACTGATCCAAGGGAAATTTTTCATAAAACCTCTCCAAAAATATCAAGAATTCTTGTAGTCACCTGTAGGTCTTCTTATCCAGCTGACAATATCATTCTTGATATATTTTACATGTAATATTTCAGACCAAATATTTTCACCAAATAGTCCCCACCATAGACTTTTTAGGGATAGAGCAATATTAAACCAGAAAATATGTTTAATGTTCCAGCCTCCATATTTTTTGGTAAGGATATAGTTTCCCAATTGGCTAAATGAAAACGACCTCCCTTCGCATTCCCCAACCAGATAAATATGAACATTAAACTTTTTAGCTTGGATAAAATGGCATGTGGAATTTGTGCCATCAACGCCCAGTAGACAGGTAAGATACTTAAAACCGAATTCAATAGGCTGAGCCTCCCTCCTAGTTAAATATATTTTAGACACCAAGAATTTATTCTTTTCTCAAACCTTCGAATAAGCCACCTCCAGTCATTTAATCCACAACTATTAGGTTTTATAAAAAACCCCAAATACTTGACTCCTTCATCCAGATTATTGCAATTATATGGAAGGAAATTTAATATATGTTGTGTTAAAGTATATAATTCCACATTGTTACTTACAAAACATGATTTGTTAATACTAACCTTCATGTCAGAAGCCTTACAAAACGTCTGTATAATCTCCATAGAAAATTTACACTCCTCAATAGAACCTTTTCCAAACAGGACCACATCGTCCACAAAGAGTAAATGATTAATGGAAATTTTCTTTGAGAATTTAATCCCTTTTAATTTACCTTCTCTTCTAGCAACACATATCATTCTGATTAGTCCTTCAATGAACAATAAAAGCAATAGGGGTGATAAAGGACAACCCTGTCGAAGTCCCCTATTTCTTTTGAAGAAGGGCATTGGATTACCATTAATCAACACAGAGTAGTTTGTTGACAGAACACATGCCATTATCCAGTTTGTAACCAACAGAGGAAGGCCAATTTGAAGTAGCAAGACTCTTAAAAAGTCCCAATTTACCTGATCATACGCTTTGACCAGATCAATTTTAAGGATCATAGCACTTTGTTTTCTAGCTTTAACTGAATGTAAAACTTCCTATGTAATGCCAACAACATCAAGGATTTGTCTATTAGATACAAACCCAAATTGTTCTTTCGTCATCCATTCTAAAAGCTTTGGTTTGATTCTGTTTGCTATAATCTTGAAAACAAATTTATAAACCAGATTACAAAGAGCTATAGGTCTGAAATCTCCAAATGAAACTGGCTTATTGCATTTTGGGATCAGTGTCAGGAAAGTATAATTAAAACCTCCAGTGATCCAGCCTTCCACTCTTGATAAGTCAATCATCTATAACAGGTTCGAGTCCATGATATCAAAAAACGACAATAACAAGACCACTGACCACCCATCGGGCCCTGGGCTCTTATCTTTTTTGAAAGCCTTTAACACATTTTCAACCTCCTCTAAGGTCACGGGTCTTCCAACATCGTTCCCTTCCTCCGCCGAAAAGAATGAGGGATATTTTGTTTTAATACATTGAGTTGATTATCTATTCTATTAAACCCGGGATCATTAAAATGACTTTTAAAATGATTTAGAGTGATTTCTTCAATCTCCTTTTGATCACTTACCTCATTTCCTTTACTGTCTTGAATATCCCAAATTGAGTTCACATTCCACCTATGAGTAGCATACTTGTGAAAAAATTTGGTGTTACCATCCCCTAGTTCCACCCAGGTAGCACGACTTTTTAACCTCTAGGTACTTTCCTCTATCTTCAGAATTTCATCCATTCTATCCTGTAAAGTCAACAGAGAATTCCTATCTTCCTCAGAAAATATGCCATTCAGATTAATTTTATAAAGTTGCTTCATCTGACTTTTTATAGTAATAAGATCCTTCTGGTCCTGTTCCTTTTTTTTCCTTTCCCATGCTTTAGTTTTAACCTTCAATCATTTTAATTTGTAGATCAATGCATCCATAGGGTTAAGTCGTGTCGGAACTTCAACCATAGCCCAATAATTTCTGACCAAATCACAGAAATGTGAGTCCCTCAACTAGGTACTATTAAATCTAAAAGGTCTTTCAGCCTTATATGCGAGGTCTTCAAATTGAATTATAATCGCATGGTGATCTGAAATATTGGAGTGTTTTTATCCAGGATCTATATTTGTGGAACTCTGAAGCCAATGATTCTACAATTAGAAATTTATCAAGTCGTTTATTGATACATTGTCATCCTTCTCTCTCATTACACCAAGTCACCCCCATTTTCCTGGGCACTACATCAATCAGATGATACCTCTGAGTTAAATCTTTAAAAAACTCGGCCGATACATCAACTAAATTCAACGAGCCCCATACCTCAGCTGCCGATAATGTGAAGTTGAGGTCACGTGCAACAATAATATTATGGCTATTTAGAAGATTTGTGGCTTCCAAGGCACTCCAGTAATTCTCCTTGTCCCTATAAGGGCCATACATATTGAGAATAGATAGGTCATAAGAATTTGAGAGAAAACAACCTTCCAATAAAAGACCCCCTAGTGTCTTATAAGCCTTGAAAGAGGAAATAGAAGGGTTCCAGCCTGACAAAAGACCTACAGACCAAATGAGTCAATATCACTGAAATACCATCCTGGCATATATTTTGAGAAAACCTCCACAACTTGGGACACCGAGCACATTGTTTCCTGAATAAGTATCAAATCAAGGCTAGTAGCTTTTAAAAAATTGAAGAGGGTCCTAACCTTTTTAACCCCTCCAATTCCCTGTATATTGAATGAGAGAATATACATTAAGACACCCTCTGTAAGGGCATCTCTTCTCTAAGGGCCTTGGGGGAAGGAGAGTTTTCACTTACTGACAGAAAATCAACATTTTCTAGATGTTTGGACAATGGAATGAAGGTTTCTCCTATTCCTTTATCCTTTAATTTCTTCTCTTTCCTTATTGTGACATTCAAACATCGAATAGACGAGACAACATTTTCCTCTGCGGAACTAGGGTTTTGAGAGTAAACCTCTAGAGGAGATTTGAGTGCTCCAGACTCTGACCTCAAGGAATTTAAAATCTTATTATCAACCTGAGGATTTGAGTTTTTCTCAAGAACAGTGCTTGTGACAAAATCCATATCCCCTCCCTGAACAGATTCTACGTCTGCGGAAAAAAGAACAGGGTTTTCACCCCCATCATCAAGAGGGAATTTTTCCACAGAGTTTAAGTCCCCCAAAATATTCCTAGCTAAAGGTTTAGAGCTTTGTTTTTTCAGGTCATGAGCTTTTTCCATCAAAAGATAAAAATCCAGTTCAGCTTTTGAAACACCCTTATAAATCAAGGAAGGTTTGTCTTTGGACATACCGTGTTTATCTGTAGAAGCTTGTTCTCTTTGAGAAGTCTCCTCGGTGGTGAATTCAGGAGAAGAGTCTGTAAAAGAGGCACGCCCATGAAGAAAGGGACATTGCGCCTTAACATGTCCCGTGTTACGGAAGAAGAAGAAGAAAAAAAAAAAAAAAAAAAAAAAAAAAAAAAAAAAAAAAAAAAGAAAGAAAGAAAGAAAGAAGAAAGAAGAAGAAAAAAAAAAAAGGAAAAAGAAGAAGAAGCACCTGAACGGTATATTTTTGTAGTCAAACTTCTGCTTGAAAATCTTATCACCCCACATAATATCAACCTTTGCAGGTAAACCCTTCGATATGTTGAACTCAATCATCATAGAAGCCATTCTTTTGTTTATACCATAGATCATATTTTTCTCCAGTCTTATAAAACGACCCAAGAAGTTTCCCAAACCCTCAAAAACATTTTGTGTCGAGAGTTCGAAGGGGAATCCTGGCATGAGAACCCACAAATGCCTTCTGTTCATATGCTTTGTAATGGGATTAAAATTTGTGTGCCAATGCTTTAGGATTAGGGAACCATCCTTGATAATCCATGTTCGCTCCAGAATGGTAGGTATAATTTCCTCACTAGGAAACATGAAGGGAACCCATCCTTTTGATAACAGACTTGTTCTAGGAGGAAGACCAAGTTTTGGAGTCCATGTTTGGTTTACCCATTCCACTAATTCCATACGGAAAAGATTAGTACCTTCATTTTTTCCCACTACTGCCCTTTTGGAGAGAATGCTAACTCTGTCTAGATTCACTGATTGATCAAGGATAAACACTTCCGCTTCAGTCTTGGCTTTTAGGGTTTTTAACCTCCTTCTGTTTCGAGCCGCTTCTCCCATCAAAACGTTCAAAACCCTACCATCTTTGTTTCCCGGAAGAGATGGAACTGTAGATATGGAGTAATTTGAATTACCAAATTTGTTTTTACTAGAAAGGAGAGAATCGCGATTTCCTGGTGACCCCACTGCCATTGAGAGCATAAAGGACAAAACAAAAAGTCTTATAAAAACTGACACCACAACACAGTTTACCTATTGACACCGTAGCTTAGCATTAAACAAGTTATATGGCTACTCTACACTACAACAAACTTAGGACAGTATCAAAAAAGTTCCACAATGTTCGAATGGATCATTTTGCAGCATATAAAAACAAAATTCCCATTTTTTTTTCCTTGGTACTAAGCCAACCTTTCGATTAACTGGACTCCAAGTTGATGCAAAATTTATCCCTCTTACACTGTAAAGACCTTCCAATATGAAAACCTTAGCGGTCATGCTTCCAAACCCTCTTGTTTGGGTCATTTTACTTGTATTTATTAATTTTGTTTTACACAATATAATATTTTATGCACTCTAATTAGATTTTTTTTGTCTTATAAGATAACTATTTTTTTTATAAAAAGTATAGATTACTTTTTGTATATTAATAAAAACATTAATCATTTTTTATTTTTAAATTTTATATACTATTTTTATATTAATAAAAATATTAAACATTTTTATTAAAAACTTGATTGTTTTTAAATTAAAAAATTTACCATCGTCCATCATGGAGCACCAATGACATATTTCATTCTATTTTGGAGCTAACCAGAAAAAGAGTTCACCCATGAAAAACTTGGTATGATTTTAAATTTGAGAGTTTTCCATTTTAAAAAAGGGTCACAATCGATGTTTTAAAAACTGAAGTATAAATGTTTAGAGTACATTTAGGTTCTAATGGCCTTTCTATTTACACTTTATTTCGAAGGCGGCCCAACAAGTGGCAGAGAAGGATAAGAACGTGCATAATGCTCTAATCACTTTATTTTCAGTCGGTTCATAAAGAATAACGGACTTCAAGAGGCAGACGATGACAAGAACGTGCACAAAATCACGGAATCCGGATAAGAATTGGACACTACACCAAGACACAAACCAGGTTGAAAGTGGATCTGACAACGAATGACTATAAGTTTATGGGTGAATATTAGCCATCTGTTGTGTACAGGGTCGTTCTGTCAAATGGTGGGCGCCCTGCTGCTACGACTGTTTTACATACAGTCTAAGTCAAATTTGGTTGACAGCTTCATCCTGAAACTCAGCAGTCAATACATGGCACGCACTCCACATAAATTCCACCTCACCTCATACCCAACGAATGGCGAAGGCATCTGTAGCCTTCACCGCTTTCGTAGAGAAAACGCGTTTCCCTGTGCCTTTAAAACGCCTTCGAGGGGAGCACTCGAAGATCTGTATTCTCTTCTTCGCCTTCAATTATTTCTTCACTCTTCCAGAGTCATCCAAAAAAATGTCCGGTTCGTCGCAGCTTCGGCTCAGTTTGTTTATAATCACCATTGCCATTATATTGGCAACTTTGAGCCTCAGTTGCATTGGCTCGTCCACTACATCTGGGCCGCCGCAGTGTGGGGCTGGAGACCTCAGGGCACTGCTGCGCTTCAAGGCTGGGATTATCGATGACCAGTCCCGGCGTTTGAAGTCATGGAACGTTTCCAATTGCTGCCAGTGGGAAGGAGTATCCTGCAATAATCAGACTGGACGCGTCGTGGGGCTTCTGCTGCCGGGGCTCTACACCCAGGATGACTCCATATTCGATGTGTATATGAAGGGCACACTGTCGGAATCATTGGGAGATCTGGAGTTTCTGGAAATTTTGAACCTAGAGGACACGAAACAAATCACGGGCTCCATTCCCTCGTCACTCGGGAAGCTCCAGCGGTTGAAGCAGCTCATTCTCGACACTAATAATCTCACCGGTTCGATCCCTCAATCTCTGGGAAATCTCCACAATCTCCAAGCATTGTATTTGTCGGATAACGGGCTTAGCGGAAGCATTCCGGATATTTTTGGAAGTCTCAAGTATCTGAGCGTTTTGGATCTGTTCAACAATAGGTTGACGGGTCCTGTTCCCACCTCTATAACCCGTCTCAGCAAGCTCACTACTCTCGATCTCCATGCCAACCTTCTCAGCGGCTCCATTCCTTCGTCTCTGGGGGAATTGCGTTCTCTGCAGACGTTGGATATGTCTGGGAATAGGCTCACGGGAAGCATACCGGATTCTATCGGTATGTTATCGAGTCTGTCCAGCCTGTTCCTCTATACAAACAAACTCAGCGGCAGCATCCCGCCTTCAATGGGTGATATGGCGTCTCTTGGGTTTCTTCGTCTCGAGGAAAATGAATTGAGCGGAGTTCTTCCATCTTCTATGGGAGGTCTGATCAATCTGCAGCGCGTTCATATGGAGAATAACATGATTGGCGGCCCCTGCATTCCTGCTTCGTGGGGTAACCTATCAAGCCTCACGGATCTCTATCTAAATGATAACAGGCTATCGGGTTCGATTCCCAAGTTTGTAGGAAATCTTTCTGGGCTTCAGTTTCTTTATCTCTCTCACAACAATCTCTCTGGGAGCCTTCCCAAGGAATTATCAAAGCTTTCTTATGTGCAAAACTTAGATATTTCATTCAACAATTTCAAGTTTGTTAGTGTGCCCACTGTGATATCGAACCTCACTGGATTGCTTCAGCTTTCTCTCGCTGGTTGCGGCATCAAGGGAGGAATTCCCGAGTGGTTGTCGACAATGCCGGCCGGTCTTAATACGCTTGACTTGTCAAGCAACAGCCTCAGCGGCACCATACCGCCATGGGTGGGCAACATGACGGGATTATATTCTCTCAACTTGTCAAACAACGCATTGACATCCACGATTCCAGCAGAGATTCGCAACCTGCAAATCCTAGGCAATCTGGACCTCCATTCAAATTACCTAAAGGGGCCTATAACTGCCGTATTCTCCATGAAGAGCAGGTCTCCAGAGGGGAATTTTGAGATTGTTAACTTATCCCACAACAAATTCACGGGTTCAATACCTCTGAAGGTGGGCGTTCAAACAGTTATGGAACAGTTGGTTTTGTCGCACAATTCTTTGAGTGGATCGATAGCCTCTTCAATCGGCATGATACAGCGATTGAAGGTGCTGGATCTCAGCTCCAATACACTGTCCGGCAGCATACCCAATACGCTTGGGAATTTGGCACAACTGAACACTCTGGAGCTGAATGACAATCGCTTGAGCGGAGAAATTCCTAATGCGTTTCTGAATCTCACGTCTCTGTTGCAACTGAACTTGTCGCATAATAACCTGTCGGGAAGAATTCCCCATGGGATCCTGCTTCAAAATTTTCCAATATCTTCCTATTCTGATAACGGCGGACTCTGTGGAGATCCTCTTCCTAATTGCTGATTATTTAGCTCGAGGATCGAAACCATGCGGGGTTGCTGGCGTCTTTTTGTCTCTATGTTTTCTGTTATACTGCGACTGGTTATGGCTGTGCCATGGTATTACTTTTAGACTTTCAATGTTTGTGGAGGCCAGTGAAGAATTCTAGTCTCCTCTGATATCCTAATCTTCAAATCTGACATACCAAGCCTGCTGCACTATACTATGGCTGTACTGGGTAGTTGATGGCGTAGAATAAGTCGGATTTGTAATAATATCTACTTAATGTTTTGTTCTTATATAAGATTTGATAAATTGTTCCATCATGGATTCATGGTATAAGTAGAAAATGAGTAATAGCCATTTATAGGCTTAAACACCCAGGATTAGGATTTTATGGAGCAAAATTGTGTATTTCATGTTTTGTAGATGATGGTCACTTGGAGTAAAGTAATCTCGTTGTTCATAATAAAAAATTCTAAAAAACTTTCTCAGATGGGACGAGACTGTAAAATAAAGCATCGTTTTTCTGATTACACTAATAATCACTGTGCGTCACTCTTTTTCTTCAATAATAATCAATGCACATCACATTGTATTTTTTTTCATTTAAATAAAGGAGCCGATCACCCATGAGTGACGCTTGAAACAAACCCCCCCCCCACAAGCGAAACTTTTGATTAACAAGAACAAATTCGTTTTCATTACCTCTTCTCGGGTGCTTTCGACTCTTCAATCTATCGGAATCTGATTTCTCGAGCAAGCAATTAATTATCTTTTCTTTAGAGTATGATCATCTCGCTCTCCCCACAATTCTATACTAAAAGAATCTGGATATCCATCTAGATACCAAACATGGGTTCTTGGGAAAATGAATCATACTGAATACAAATTGAATCGACGACACTTGAAATCATTTCAACCATGACACATTCTCCGGTGTTTGTATAAATTATGTGGCTACAATGAAGGAAGGGCTTTTGGTTCCCTTAGTTTAAGTTTGTGTAGTTGTAGATAGGGAATAAAGGAAGAATCCAAAGACTAAGAATTGCTTGCGAATGTAATAAAGCCAAATAGTAATGGTTATTGAGTTAATAAAAGATACTAGGGTCTAAGTTCATGATTATTTTGCTATTAAAGATGTGACTTTCTTTTGCAAGCTATTAGGAACTGTAGCGAATGGTATCAATGAAAGGTGATTCGTTCTTAATTAAGACTCCTTATTGTAGTAAACAATTCCAACAAAGAGTGAAGCACTATGCAGAATTGTCTCAGACGAGGGAGGAGAATTGTAGATGTGTAAGAAAAGATAACACGAGCATCTTTGTGAAGTGGATGAAGACAAAGCAGACTAAATATCCATTAAGCATTTGAATGAAAAATGTAGTATTTTTAAGAGTAGATCTACATTTGAGGTAAAAAATGTCTATTCAGCATTCCATAATTAAACAATTCTTTGTTAATTTTGATCTCAAAATTGGTTATAGTTTCTTCTATTACATCACAAACATTACATTATTCATACCTTTACCCTTGCAATCACTATTACCTAAATGTCCTAAGATAATGCCATTTTATTGATGTTTACATGAGTCCATATATCAATGTATTTATGTCATTTTGATTGTATCCATGTCAAAAGGACAAACTTGATTATATGATCATTTTCCATTATCATCTCCTCTTCTTGGTATATTCCTCCTCAATAGTTTCATTGGCCATCCTCATTTATTCAGTATGCCATAGCTAAAATGTATAATGTTACACACAATAAAATTGATAAAAAACCAACATGTAGGTCATTTTACCATATGATCAAATAGTTAAAACCACCTAAAACTAAAATATGAGGCTACTATAAATTGTGTAATTGAGTAAGTATTGAAACCAATTATGCACTACATGGGTGAGCAATAACCATCTATGCAAGGGATGTTGCAACAATCCTCACTACCATAATGTTATCCTACTCTCACTTGCCCTCTCCTTCAAGAGTACTTTTTTAAAATTAGGGTTTAAGAAATTTCTTCAAATGTTTGTTACTCAACTTCTTACTACTTTGTTGAGCTTGAATAAGGCTTCTTGTAACAAGTTTTGGATTGGTATAAATTGCGGTCACAAAATTGACATTGTAGCTTAGATTGTCTCAATTTGTGCTTTCCATGGCTATCAATGCATCTTTCTTATATGTAGGTATGCTTTATTTTATATACAAGTTGCCTCTTTGTTCTTGCAAAATTATTTTATTCCATGGGAAGTTAAGGTTATAGTGACTCTCCAAATGGAGGATCACCACACTCTTCATAATCATGTCGCATGTTATTTTCATTATCATAGTTACTTTGTCTTTTGTTCCACTAAACATCCAATAATGGTTTGCTGACCATCCCCTATAATGATTTTCTTTTTACATGTCTAGAGAGATACCATCCTTGTACACTGTCTTGTGGGGAAGTTATCATCTTTTTTCATAGCCCTATGGATGCCTTGTTTAGAGGCCACATACTACAAAAAAAGAGATGTTGTTGGCAGGTGGTTTGGATGAGGTAGCATCGCGGATGCTGCACAAGGCCGAAAGTACTGTGAAAGGAGGAAAGTGGCGCGCAAGTCGAGTAGTTTATGTAGTTTTGTGTCATTTGGACTGCATCATGGGTATTTTGGGTCATTTGGACCACGTCATGGGTATTTTGAGTCACTTGGACTGCGTTATGTGGGATTTTGGGTTAGTCTTTTTGTAGAATTTGTTAGACAGTTGCCTAAGTGGACCGCAAATGTAAAGGCGTAAGCCTATAAATAGACTTAGCATTATAAGTGTTGAGACACCGAGAGATAGTGGAGAATTGAATATCTGGAGACTGAGTTGGAGATACATGAGTTGATGAATCTGCCTGTTATTGTCTGTTAATCTGGGTATGCGACAGAAGGATTATCTTGTTGTATATGGGTTTTTGCAAAGATGAATATGATATGACAGTGTTTTGAGCAGAATCATTATGTCTTTCATGTTTTCCATATGATGAATGCATTATGCGATATGAATCTGTGAATGATGCGATGTTTCCTTGCTGCGATTAATGTTTTATTGTTATATCTGTTGCTTATTTATGGTTCTGTCAATGATAAGATCAGTTGAATGATGTTGCAATTATGCTTAATGCCTAAGTTGAATGCTTAAGATCTATTTTTGAATGTTGCAATAAGTTGATTAGTTGATGCACAACATCCTCCTTCATTCGGCGGAAACATGGTTCCATCAACTCTCCCTTGAACATCTCGGGTGAAACCTCATCTGCTCCGTAGGTGTTGCTGGACAGAGTAAAAAATGTCTATCCAGCATTCCATAGTTAAAAAATTCTTTGTTAATTTTGATCTCAAAATTGGTTAGTTTCTTCTATTACATCACAAACATTACATTATTCATACCTTTACCCTTGCAATCACTATTACCTAAATGTCCTAAGATAATGCCATTTTATTGATGTTTACATGAGTCCATATATCAATGTATTTATGTCATTTTGATTGTATCCATGTCAAAAGGACAAACTTGATTATATGACCATTTTCCATTATCATCTCCTCTTATTGGTATATTCCTCCTCAATAGTTTCATTGGCCATCCTCATTTATTCAATATGCCATAGCTAAAATGTATAATGTTACACACAATAAAATTGATAAAAAAACAACATGTAGGTCATTTTACCATATGATCAAATAGTTAAAACCACCTAAAACTAAAATATGAGGCTACTATAAATTGTGTAATTGAGTAACTATTGAAACCAATTATGCACTACATGGGTGAGCAACAACCATCTATGCAAGGGATGTTGCAACAATCCTCACTACCACAATGTTATTCTACTCTCACTTGCCCTCTCCTTCAAGAGTACTTTCTTAAAACTAGGGTTTAAGAAATTTCTTCAAATGTTTGTTACTCAACTTCTTACTGCTTTGTTGAGCTTGAATAAGGCTTCTTGTAACAAGTTTTGGATTGGTATAAATTGCGGTCACAAAATTGACATTGTAGATTAGATGGTCTCAATTTGTGCTTTCCATGGCTATCAATGCATCTTTCTTATATGTAGGTATGCTTTATTTTATATGCAAGTTGTCTCTTTGTTCTTGCAAAATTCTTTTATTCCATGGGAAGTTGAGGTTATAGTCACTCTCCAAATGGAGGATCACCACACTCTTCATAATCATGTCGCATGTTATTTTCATTATCATAGTTACTTTGTCTTTTGTTCCACTAAACATCCAATAATGGTTTGTTGACCATGCCCTATAATGATTTTCTTTTTACATGTCTAGAGAGATACCATCCTTGTAGATTGTCTTGTGCGGAAGTTATCATCTTTTTTCATAGCCCTATGGATGCCTTGTTTAGAGGCCACATACTGCAAAAAAAGAGATGTTGTTGGCAGGCGGTTTGGATGAGTCAACATCGCAGCATCGCGGATGTTGCGCAAGGCCGAAGGTACCGCGAAAGGAGGAAAGTGGCACGCAAGTCGAGTAGTTTATGTAGTTATGTGTCATTTGGACCGCATCATGGGTATTTTGGGTCATTTGGACTGCATCATGGGTATTTTGGGTCATTTGGACTGCGTTATGCGATCATTATGTCTTTAATGTTTTCCATATGATGAATGCATTATGCGATATGAATCTGTGAATGATGCGATGTTTCCTTGCTGCGATTAATGTTTTATTGTTATATATGTTGCGCATTTATGGTTCTGTGAATGATAAGATCAGTTGAATGATGTTGCAATTATGCTTAATGCCTAAGTTGAATGCTTAAGATCTATTTATGAATGTTGCAATAAGTTGATTAGTTGATGCACAACATCCTCCTTCATTCGACGGAAACTTGGTTCCGTCAACTCTCCCTTGAACATCTCGGGTGAGACCTCATCTACTCCGCAGGTGTTGCTGGATAGGGTAAAACTTGTCTGGGCTTGTGCTCAGGGAAATTGTGGTGGGTTGGATGTAAACAGACTGAAGAACCCCTGTCGACTGGGTTTGTTTCAACAAATGGTTCCGTTGCCGGGACCGTAGCGCGAAGTGAAAGGAGGATATGTTGTGGCATCTGACGAGACCGGAGATTCAAGATTGGTTTGACCTAAAATTGTGAGAGTTCACTGAAAAAGAAAATAAGAACCCTGGGTTGTCGACAGATTGGTGGTTGGCAAAGTACATTCATGACGGTCCACACGAATATTTTTTCTGCAAGTTCCCAATCATCCTGTATGAGTGGTTAGCAAAACTGACCTATCAGAAGAGGAACTTCCAAGGTGGTGAGCCGATAGCTTGGACCCCATAACTGATCCAGGAGCAGCAGGAAGTCGACAACAAAGCATCGTGGGTTTTTGAGGTTTGGGTCGACAATATACTAGAAGGATATTATCATTGAGTTTTCGGTTGATACGACAAAGTCTTATAGTGAAGCAGAAAGGGAATTCTTCAAAGGACCAAGAGGTAGGTTTCTGTTGTCACTACAATTGTCCATTAAGATGCTCACTTGCGAAAAGGGCATACTGAAGATGCACCTAGACCAGTAAGAACCTTGGTGGGCAGAGGCTGTGGAAATCGCCGCGGTGGGGGGGGGGGGGGGGGGGCAGTACATGGAATGATAAGGGGTAGATGGGTGCAGTTTAGGACGAGACTCTGAAGGAAGTCGAGGAAGGGAGTGGTATTACAAGGGGAGGAGAAAGGTTTCGACAGGAGAAGGTCTTGTTGTGATCGAAACGCAAAGCCGCGAAGGAAGACCACACAGGATGAAGCGACCTCACAATGCTGACAAGGAAAACTAGGCTATGCCCAGAATATAGGACCAAACCCCAGCAACAACGTGCCTACACCTCCGCTCACTATCTCTCAACTAGGAAGAAATATAACTTTGACACCACCGTATTCATTGTGTCAACAGAATTTGATTGCTGGTGGCTCAGCGAATGTAGGAAGGAATCCTAGGATGGTGGGCGAAGATGCAAAGTTGTCGTTGTTCCATGGAAATGGAATAGATAATCCGAAGCAATACTGGTTCTGATGTGAAGCAGTCTGGACTGTTAAGCAAATTACTGATGATGAGGCTAAGAAAGGACAATTGGTGAAAACTCTTCGAGGTCGCGCATTGGACTGGTTTATGAAGTTTGTTTAGGTTCCTGTAGGCACCCCAGAGAAGACGCTGGAAGAAGTCAGAAAAGGATTGATTGCAGAGTCAGAAAACCCAAATCTGAAGCGCAGTATATTACAAAACTCAAAGAGATTAAGCAATATCACAATGAAACTGTGTGGGATTTTGACCAACAGTTCAAAACATTGATGGCAAGGGTTAGCTTTGACACGAGCGATGTCCAACAAAAAGAATGGTTCATCGCGGCATTGCTACCTCACATTCGAACCGCTGATGCAACAAAACATTACAACATCGAGTGAAGCTCTGGAGATTGCAATGTGGTTAGAAGCTTCGTCGATTGGTGAGAATGCAGCGGGCATGTCGCACATTCAAACGAAGCTGGCCAACTTGACAATACAGTTGCAAGACCTTAAGAAGGGTAAGGAACATCATGAGGAGGCTTGGTGTACGTGATGTCATGCAGAAGGCCATACTAAGGATAGCTGCCCAGACTTTCGCAACTACCTGGTATCCGGAGCACCAAATCCATTGAGTGGCGAAGGTATGCCGTGGTGTCGCATATGTCAGGTATATGGGCATCACTATGAGGAGTGTCAATATATGTAGAATATGGTCACAAAACCTATGAATTTGTATTGTACATTCTACAAATCCGTGGGACATGAAGATAAAGATTCTCATGCCTATGGCTTGCTTCATGAGAGAATGTACGACGCATTTAATGTAAAGGACGACCAGCGTGTCGTACAACAACCGCAACCGCAGCCACAGGTAGCCTAGCCGCTACCTCAACTGAAGATGCAGTTTGCACCACATCTGCAACCACAACAGTTTATACCACAATATACTCAGATGCCAATGGCTCCACAGCAGCCACAGTACTTTCATCTAGGACAAGGCATTCAATTGCAACAAAATCCCATGCAGCAATAGTTTCCTCAACCACAATATCAGCAGCAAGGGGGATTCCACAGAGGATTATGGGGAGGACGCGATGGAGGCTTTGGTTGCGGAGGAGGATGAGGTTGCGGACCTATCCAATGTTACAATTGTGGAGTGCTGGGGCACTACTAGAGAGACTGCCCATAATTGCAGACACAGTGTACATTTTGTTTTGTTACTAATCACACTATTGAAAACTGTCCACAGTTGATTGCGCGGTGGCAGGCAGGAAATATACCGCAGTTGCAGAATCAGAACCAGCTTCCAAATCAGAATCAGCCCCAAAACCAGAACTAGTGTCCGAATCAGAATGCCAACCAGAATGTGAATCAACCTACAAACCCACCACCGAACTAGAATCAGGGACCAACTGTTGCGACAATTTCAGCAGAGCCGAGGACACAAGATGTTGTTGTTGCTGTTATTACTCGCGGAGGTGCGGCAACAGACGAAGATGGTTCACATTCTCTGATCTGGCTGGCTGGGAAGAAGAAGGTGCAATTCAACATTGATGCGGAGTGTGATGCATTGTTCCAAGCATGTAATGCTATGGAAAAAGATCGCGGTAAGTCAATTTTTTATGATATGCCCTCAGCTTTTGACTCGACTTCGGAAGCAGGACCATTGTGTCAATATGGTACTCTGCAACACTTCTTTGAAAGTTGTTTATCGCTGGCATGCAATCCCGATGCACCTGTTGAGCTCGAGAGTTTGCTGCATCGATCGACTAAGGGACGGAGGGATTCCACGGTGAACTCCTTACAGAGAAAGAAGACAGGCAAGAAATGTGCATGAATGTCCAGATTGGGGATTATGATGTCGATTCAGTTATTCTAGATCTAGGCTCTGATGTTAACATATTGACAAAGCATGCATGGCAGAAGATGGGGAGCCCAACACTGAGCTGGTCTCCCGTGCAGCTCCGATTGGCTAATTAGGCCAAGCTGACACCCATTAAGAGGGTTCCACGCCTTGTTGTGGATATTGAAGGGATGAAGATGTATGTAGATTTTGATGTCATTGAGGTTGTTGAAGGTGGAAGCTCCTATCCTGCGTTGCTGGGGATTGGATGGGCTAATGACAGTGCAACATTAATTAACTTTAAGAAGCGGATGATGACTTTTGAAAATCGCGACCTCAGAGTCATAGCCCCGTTGTATCTGGCTGAAGGTCACAAGTATGTTGAACCCGTAAAAGATGAGGTTGCCAGTGGATGGGACCATGAGTACAATATCTCAGAAGATTACATTCATCCGACTGTCGACGGTGATCTTGGGTGGTGCAGCTCCAGTTCTGTGTCTTTCGACTATGATGACGCTTTAGAGAATTGGCAGAATCGCTTACATGAGGTGTCACTTCGCAAGTGTGGGTTGATCACGCAGTCATTATGCCGTGTTGCAACTAAAACTGTTGCACTGCCAGTATATGAAGGGCTTCCCGGATTGTCTGAATTTCTCGTGGCATTTGAGGAAAAGGTCTCAGAACCACAACGATTGCTGACATTGGAGGAAGCGCTAAAAGCTACTCCCGCACGGTGGTGGGCGACCCATAAGAAGTCAATTACTGGTTGGTCGCAATGCCAACAGTTGATGACGATTCTCTTCAGCACCAAAGAAATATACCACACTAGCTGGTATGATGGGAAGAATGACCTTGGCAGTCATCTGATGGAATGTCAGACGATGTGGGCATCATGACCAAGCGACGAATGGGTCCATTCCTTTGTCCATAGTTTGGACGAGATGCCATGATAATGGTACGCTGCAGCTGAATTGCGAGGGGAGATTACTACTTGGTTAGAGCTGACAGTTCACTTTACTCATACCTTCAACTTCGTGGATGCCAACCCAAATGTCTATAATGCTTTGCAGCTCATCTGCAATGTTGTTCTGAAGGTTGTTCCAGTGGCATATCCTATGGATCTGCATATGCATTGTAAGCTGCAGTCGATGATGGAATGTTATAATATCAATGGCAGGCCAGAGGATGGTGATGATCCGCGGAATGTCAATATCCCAGAATCAGAAGGAAGTCGCGATGTCATAGCACCTGATGCACCGCCCGATCCGATAACACAGCCATTAAAGATTAGGAAGATCACATTGGGACAGAGGAGAGACCAAAGTTTGCGAATGTTGGTGACTACTGGGATGAAGACATGATGGTGAAGGTCACAAAATTGTTGCATGAGTTCCAAGACTTGTTCCCTACGAAGTTTTCTGAGATGATGGGAATCTTAGGGGATTTGGGGGAAATGAAGATCCCGTTAAAACCAGATGCAAAACCAATAAGGCAATGACCGTATTGAATGAATCCACGCCACAAGGAAAGGGTCAAAGTAGAACTTGACCACATGTTGGATGCTGGCATTATTGAACCGATTGAGGAATCAAACTGGATTATTCCTATAGTGGTGTAGGATAAGAAGACAGGTGAAGTGCGCATTTGTGTCGACTTGCGGAAGCTGAATGATGAATGTCTGCATGATCCATTTCTAACCCCGTTCACTGATGAGGTCTTGGAGGGAATGGGTGGCCAAGAGATGTATTCTTTCACGGATGGGTTCTCTGGATATCACCAAATTAGAATCGCGAAAGAGGACCGCCGTAAGACAACATTTGTGATAGAATGGGGCTGTTTTCAGTACACAGTGATGCCGTTTGGGATAAAGAATGCACCTGGGATATTTTCTTGGGTCATTATTGCTGCTTTCAGGGATTTTATGCAAAAAAAATTTCAAGTGTACATGGATGATTGGACAATTTATGGATTGATCAGTGATCATCTGGAAAATCTGTGACTGATGTTGGAGCACTGTCGACAGCATCAGATATCGCTGAACTTGAAGAAATGCATCTTATGTGCACCATTTGGGATATTCCTGGGTCACATTGTTTGCAAGCAGGGATTGTTGGTTGACCCAACAAAGATTGTACTCATTCTGAGCCTAACACCACCTACCAATGTCAAGCAGTTGAGAGCGACGTTGGGACACACCAGGTACTATCGCAAGTTTATACGGGGTTATGTAGCGATCGTGACCCCTATGGTGAAGTTGTTGAAAAAGGATGCGGTCTTTCAATGGAGTCCAGAATGTCAAGTCAGTTTTGAGACACTGAAGTCTAAAATGGCTTCAGTGTCGATATTGGTATTTCTGGACTGGAGCAAGGAATTCCACATCCATATAGATGCATCATCAATTGCGCTGGGAGTAGTGCTCATGTAACCAGGGGAAGGGGAGTTGGATCACCTAATCGATTTTGTGAGTCGGAAGTTGTCGTATGCAGAGAGGAACTATACCACTACAGAGAGGGAAGGCTTGGTGATGGTATATGCGCTACAGAATTTTAGGCATTACCTGTTTGGAGGTCACTTTAAGATGTTCACGGACCATTCTGCATTGAAATATATGGTCAATAATCTTGTGTTGGGGGGGAAGATATGTCGGTGGCTGCTTATTTTTTAGGAGTTTGATTTTGAAGTGATTGTGAAGCCAGGTCGATTGAATGCAGGGCCAGATCATCTATGTCGGATTGAGACAAGGGAAGAACCAACGAACATTGAAGATTGGTTTCCAGACACGCAACTATTCAGGGTTGAAGTAGCTGATGACTACTATGAAGAAATCATTCAATTTCTGGCGACAGGAACCGCACCAGAGGGGTTCACCACCAGTCAGAAGAAGAAGCCGGTGGTTAAGGCTGCAGATTTCCAGTTGATTGCTGGATAGTTGCACAAACTGGGATTAGACGAGATCTTGAGGCAGTGTCTCCTACCTCATGAGCAAGGGCAGATCTTGTCGAAAGCACATGCAGTAGTGGCTGGTGGACACTATGGCAGTCGTGTGACTGCCAGGAAGGTGCTTTGCACAGGGCTTTGGTGGCCCGTTCTTCACAATGACGCGATGGATTATGCGCGAACTTGGGATGTTTGTCAACGGACTGGGAAGCCCTCCAGGAGGGATGAGATGTCGCTAATACCTCAAGTGACACTGCAGCCATTCGATAAATGGGCAGTGGATTTCGTGGGGCCTATCAACCCACTTGGGAAATGTACTGGTGCACGATACATAATCACAGTGACAGATTATTTGACAAGATGGGTAGAAGCTGCACCAGTCGTAGATTGCACTGATGCAACAACAGCGCGTTTCTTGTTCGACAACATTGTCACTCAGTTTGGTTGCCCGAATATATTGATGAGTGATTAGGGGATTCACTTCATTAATCACACCATCAATGCATTGACAACAGAGCTTAAGATACAACATAAGAAGAGTACGCCATATCATCCGCAGGAAAATGGCATGGTGGAAGCTTTCAACAAAGTATTGGAGAATGCACTGACCAAGGTTTGTAATGCGAACCACGATGATTGGGATTTGAGGATTCTAGCAGTCTTGTGGGCATATCGCACCACCTGTAAAAGGTTGACGGGAAAAACACCCTTCAAATTGGTGTATGGGCAAGAGGCGGTTATGCCTATGGAGTACATTGTTCTGAGTCTATGCATAGCGGAAGCCACATGAATGAATGATGAGGCAACGTTGGCAGAGCGACTGGAGAAGTTGGTACAACTTGAGGAAGATCGCTTTATCGTAGGTTTTCACCAACGCGTGGAAAAGGATTGGCAAAAGGCTATTTCCATATCAAGAACAAATAGTATTAGTAGGGTGACTTGGTGCTGTTGTATGACACCAAGTTCATGAAGCATCCAGGGAAGTTACAGATGCATTGGCTTGGTCCAGTTGCATCAGTAGCATAACTTCAGGAGGCACAGTACAGCTACAGTAGTTAGATGGAGCGATGCTCCTAAAGTTGGTGAATGGTAGTAGGTTGAAGCGCTACAGCATGGGCTCGGAGCAGCACGATGCCTGAGTTGCATTGGGAAAAAAAAATGCAGGATGCTAGGTGGCAGGATGGCGCACCAGCAGGGACAGAATGCGCAAGTTGGAGCACTTGCCTTGCAGTTTAGGTGCCGGGGCCGCGACAGCTGCAGGGTTGCGACCTAGTCAAATCGACAATAAATTCATGAAATTAAAGATAGTTAATTAAGCATCGCTTGTTGAAATGATCGGCATTAATGATGAATAAGGCCATTGGATCGACAAAGTCGATGGCGGATTTGGGTAATTAAGGCATGATTTGGTCATAATGCATGGGTTGATTTGGTAATGATGGTTAAGGACACAATTCAGCACTATAAGAAGGGGCTGGCTCTGGTCGGAAGGGACCATTGCACAGAGTGTGAAGGATAGCTTAGTGTTGCATTGTTGAGTCGAGTTTCCGAGTTACGTGTAGTGTGGTTTCTAGCAGTAGGTTGTGCACATTGCTCACTGTTGAAGGGTGAGGAACTATTGAGACGAGAGGGGCCCTAGTGCGGCATGCCGAGTACACCCATGGTCGAAGTTTCCAGTGGTGTAGAGTCGCCAGCTAGGCCAGTAAGCATTGACGAAGAAGTTGCTAGCATGTTGGGTGGATCGACGTTCATAGGTATCCCAAAGAAGCAAAGGGGGGGCCAGTAGTCCAAGTCCCCGTAGAGAACACAAAAGCTAAGATCATCCACAGCTGTTTTGGAGGAGGTCCCCGTCGAGTTGGGACAGTCGAGCCATGGAATTGAAGATTTAGTTTCTTGGGTAGGAATATCTGCTGCGGATATCCATGGGTATGTATCCCCCTGTCGGCCTGGTATACCACCTCGAAAGCCCACTAAAAATCAGAAATACCCAATGTGGATGCCAGCAGGAATGGAGTGCTCTGCAGATATTGTGTCGACATTGATGCACATGAAATATGATGACCACGACATGGTGGCATACAAGGAAATTAACTTTGATCCCTATGTGTCGGGGATGCCACTTGGCGACAAGCCGTTTTCGCAATATTGGGTGCGTGGGTTAGACAAAGCGGGATTGCTCAGTCTCATCAACATGACACACTTTGGGCGATTGCCAGAGGTCAGTGCGTGTGTGAAGCAGTTGCTGGCCTGCTTCCACGGTGGAACATTGTGGTTGGACAGAGAAATTACAGTCACTATTGATTTAATTGTTGAGATCACCGAGTTGCCAAAGGATGGAGTAGACCCTTCGCAATACTTCAGAGGGAAGGAGAATGATAAAAAGAGGGTAGCACAGTTGGTACTACGTTATGGACTGGAATGTGACCACCGTGCCTACCACAATGGAAGCATTAACGATAGGGCGGTCCTCACCAGATAAAAGATACTGTGTTGCAAAGTGGTGCGGAAGAATTGACCCAACCAGTGTAATTCGGGGGTCATGGCATGTGTGGAGCAGTGCGCGAAAGGCGTACAGATGAATTGGTCACTATTTTTGTTGAACCAGTTGGCGGAGGACACAGCAGCTGTCCAAGATGGGAAGGGAGCATTCACGTATAGCTGGCTCCTAATTTTGATCGCGCTTGTCGCATGGAAGGAGCCCGACACTTACCAAGGAATGGAAGTTGATGCCGCGAAAGACCGTAAGGGTGTGCGTTATCAGAATCTGTGGTGGGTGCAAGAACCCGAGCACCTTAAGGAATATGCAATGCAGTTTTGGCTCTAATCGGAGATGACACAAGAAGCAGCGATGAAGGTGCCTCACTTATCTGAAGAATTCATGACAAAATACAAGTAGATTGCACTGTTTGCGATTCGGCCTCATGCTATTCATGTGCAAGCACGGCATGACCCTGCGAAGCAATGGTTGCTGACCCAGTAGAAATTGTCTGAGGAGGAGCTAGATGGCATTGTTAATGATTGGCCTATCGAATGGTGGGAACCAATTAGTCTGGTGGAGATTGAGGTGGGACCACCAACGACGGGCCCAGATGATCCACTTTCTGTGCAAGACCAGCAGAGTCACCATGACTCGGATCAGGTATCAACGAAAATGCCCACGGATGATGACATAGACCGTGAGTTTGAGGAGGGAAGAACGAAGGCTCATCATGAGCATTGTATGATCAGTGGGG
Source organism: Larix kaempferi (assembly GCA_027924585.1). Lineage (NCBI taxonomy): Eukaryota > Viridiplantae > Streptophyta > Pinopsida > Pinales > Pinaceae > Larix > Larix kaempferi. Next base: position 3,884,168 of record BSBM01000571.1, on the reverse strand, counting down.
CCTCTCCAGGGATGGAAGCACAATTGGGACGACTTATAGTGGCTGTCACCAATGCAACAAATGTGGTAGCTCGAGCGATGACGGCACAGACGAAAGCAGGTTTCAAAGAGGTAAACATTCACCTTGATTCTTTATGTGATATTGTTTCGCAGTGAGTACTGGAGGTAGCAACTGGGCAGGAAATTGGCATAATTAGCATTGAGCCATGGGGTCGGAATGTGAACATTCCCCCAACTACGATTGTGACTGACAACGAGGCTCTCTAGGCCTTGCTGCAGCAGTTAGAAACTTTGACCGTTAACATCAATGAGATGCCCAAGAAGGAGTTGACAAATATGCAAGCGATTGCCAGCCAAGAAATGGCGAACAGGATACAAGAGATCAATGGTTAGTTCCTGCGATCGTAGGAAAACAAGGCAGCAGCCGAGCAAGAGGTCACAAAGTTAAAGGAAAGGTAGTAGCGGCGTGGGAGGTCGTCGACGAGTTGGAGGATAAGCTAGAGCAGATGATTGCTGAGAAATCTCGAGCAATATAGGAGTTGAAGAAAGAGCAAGATCGCTTAATAGTGGAGAAGGCCAACCTATGGGATAACAGTGTGCGGTTGGAGGTAGAAATCTCTGAAGCTTGTCATTATGTATCGGAGCCCACCGTGAAGTTGGATCTGGTCGAGCAAGCGCAGTGGCTTGGGGTTGTCATCGCCCAATTACAGTGTGACAATGTGGAGTTAACAGCTCTAAATAACCGAGGCACACCCGAAGAGAAATTAGATGAACGGAAACACGCCATCGAGGACCTGGAAACATAGATGGGAGAGATGGAATAAGCAGTGACGAAGATCACTGCAGAGACTACATAGTTTTGGGGCAGCATTGTTCAAGATGAGCAGTTAGAACAGCTAACCAAACTACGACAAGAAGCAAAAGGGAAACTGGAAACATTGAAGGTGTCGCTAAGAACGCTACCACCAGTTGCTCAGGTCACCAAACTAGCAGAACTGAAAGAATTGCAGCAACGCATCGCAAAGGCTGAAGAGCGTCAGAAGAAGTGCAGCGCACAGCTAGAGGAGTTCCAAGAGGTTGGCGGACAGTTTTTGATCAAGGTGAGTTCTGCACTACAAGCTGTGCAGGAGGGTTGCCGGCAAGTGCTGAGAAGATGAGTGAGCATCCATCCGCGTAGGATGTGACCGAGAGTCAGGCGGTGGCTGTGGTAGTGAAGGAGCAAGTCAAGGAGGTCGATCAGCAGTACGAGGACTTTAGGCTGAAAACCATTGAGTACACCATGTCTAGTTGATGTGGCTCAAGGGCGAGCCACAAGATTGTGTTGGGGGCCTATTGGCAGGTGATTTGGATGAGTCAGCATCACAGATGCCGCGCAAGTTCAAAGGTACCGCGAAAGGGGGAAAGTGGCGTGCAAGTTGAGTAGTTTATGTAGTTTTGGGTCATTTGGACCACGTCATGGGTATTTTCAGTCATTTGGACTGCGTCATAGGTATTTTGGGTCATTTGGACCGCATTATGTGTATTTTGGGTTATTCGATCACATTATATGGGATTTTGGGTTAGTCTTTTTGTAGAGTTTGTTAGACGGTTGCCTAAGTGGACCGCAAATGTAAAGGTGTAAGCCTATAAATAGACTTAGCATTGTAAGTGTTGACACACTAAGAGATAGTGGAGAATTGAATATCTGGAGACTGATTTGGAGATACATGAGTTGATGAATCTTCCTATTATTGTCTATTAATCTGGGTATGCGACAGAAGGATTATCTTATTGTATCTGGGTTTTTGCAAAGATGAATATGATATGACAGTGTTTTGAGCATAATCATTATGTCTTTCCTGTTTTCCATATGATGAATGCATTATGCGATATGAATATGTGAATGATGAGATGTTTCCTTGCTGTGATTAATGTTTTACTATTATATCTGTTGTGCATTTATGGTTCTGTCAATGATGAGATCTGTTGAATGATGTTGCAATTATGCTTAATGCCTAAGTTGAATGCTTAAGATATATTTCTGAATGTTGCAATAAGTTGATTAGTTGATGCACAACATCCTCCTTCATTCAGTGGAAACATGGTTCCGTCAACTCTCCCTTGAACATCTCAGGTGAGACCTCATATGCTCCGCAGGTGTTGCTGGGCAGGGTAAAACCTATCTGGGCCAGTGGTCATGGAGATCGTGGTGGGTTGGACGTCGACAGACTAAGGAACCCCTGTCGACTGGGTTTGTGTCAACAGATGTGTCCCACCAAGTTCCATACATAACATGATTATAGGAGGTTTGGTATTTACCTTCCATTTAATAGGAAGAGATAAGTCCCCACTCCTTCAAACAATTGAACTAACCATAAATGTACTTGGGCATCATTCCTCTAGGCGCATACATTTTTTTGTAACTAGAAATGATTTGGATAGTGTTGATATCATCACATGGCTCACTATAATTATCAATTGACCCAATGAACGGAGATGTGTTGTACAATTTAGAACCAAACTCAGTTGATTTGGTTTTCAACTTTTCAAAAACAAGAAAAGGGAAGAGCTCCTACATGTATTTTCTCTATCACATATTAGGTCCAAGTAACAACAATGGGGGTTATTAGTCCTTCCTCTTGGGGTAGTCAATCATTCACATAATGGGACAATGTCACTTCTGATTTTTTCATTACCGATAGTTACATATGTTTAGGTATTTTGGTTCCTCTCCTTTATTGGCTATATTAATATTCATTGAGTTATCTACTCTATGTAAATTTTGTAGATATTTTGGTTCATTATTTATTTTCTTAGTATGCATATTCATGTAATTCTTTGAAATAGGGTGATCTTTCTCTTCTACTAATATTTTAAAAAATAATCCTTCATTACCTCATGGAGTATTTTCTCTTGCAAATTTATGCATGGGCTGGTGCAAGCTAATGTTGGCCACTCATGACGCATTAGTCGCAATGGACTCCTGCAAAAACATAAATCTGAACGTCAAAAAGCAATATTAGAGCTACCTACGCAACTTTTTGGAATATGGTGCAAGAATATGAAACGTAGACAATCGGATTGCCTTCTGGAATATAAAAATATTATTTATGGAAATTAAGTATAACTCCCAAAAAATGGGGTTCTCCTAATGTTGGTATGTTATTTTTTAAAGAAAACATGATGAATATGTTTGCGTTAGTCCCTTGGTTTGGTACGCAAATAGTGGAATTTTGTGAAAAAAATTATATACAGTCGTAGATAACAGGCCGTTCTAGTGCAGCGCTATTTTTCCATATTTATTTATGTTAATTTTATTTTATTTTTTAATTAAGGAAGTCAGCCAAGCCCTAAAATGACTAGGTCGAGCGTTAGTTCACGACATCATCATCTTAACATAATCAATGAACTTTGTTTTTCTTTTTAGGATGTAGGTCTTTGTTTGTATTTGTGCAGGTTCTTTTCCATTTTCAAAATAGGTGAGCCAATCAAAAGTTATAGATGAAAGAAATAACCTACTTTTTGTGTAAGATTGACGTTAGTGCAATTAAAATTAATTAAAAAATAGAAACAAATAATAGATTTAATAAAAAAAATTACATTTTCGAAATCTGCACACATAGTTCTACAAGTGTGTGCAATTTCATTAGCAGTGGACTAGTGTAGCATACACAGAATCATGCTCAAAACATAAGAAGTTATAGAATAAGATATATTTTGTTATAACACAATCCAAGCCACTTGGTTTGGAAACCCGAACCTAAAACCATAGCGGCCAAGTCATCCACCACGTTGGTGGGAAAGGAATTTCCCGCCAAAACTTAAAAATTTAAATGGCACGTGCGCGTTATTTTAAATGTGCGTACACATAAATAGCACGTATGCGCTATTTAGTGCGTATGCACTATTTAGTAAAATCATACCAAACCATAGCTCAAGCACATATGCATCCATACAAAAATCCTATTGAATGAATGAAAACATAGGCATAAGAGTGATTGTAGTGTATGCATTTATTAGTATTCACATACACCTACCTACTTAGAAGTACTAGGGTGTTTCCTACTTCCATTTCCCTGATATACATGACCTACCCATTATTAACATTGATATTTTTCTCTCTTCATACAAAGATTGTTATGTGCTAGATAAATATCTATTGAGTCACTTTACCTTACCTTATATGCATGAATTCCTTGTGATGTCTAGTGCTTAAGTAGGGTTTTATATTGCCTCCTCTTCAATATTATAACTTTAATCATTAGTTTGACTCTACTAGACCCTTTGGGGAACCCTCCTACTTACTAGGTTTTGTCTTGGCATCCAACCTTGTGATTTGGCCCATAGTTAGTTGGAGTGCTTAATTTTGGTTCATCAACAACATAACTCTAGGAATGATTAAAAGGGGTCACTCTAGGTCAAACCTTGATTCCCCCTTCTTGATGATGATGCTGATGATGATGACGATGATGACGATAATGATGATGTTGATGATGAAGATGTTGATGAATATGATGACCAAGATGATGAGGAGGAGGAGGAGGAGGATGAGGATGATGATAAGGAAGTGGGTGATAATGATGATGATGATGATGATGACGAGGATAATGACGATGCTGAGGATGATGATGCTGATGACGATGATGATGATGATGCTGATGATGATGATGATGCTGATGATGATGAAGATGATTATGATGATGATGATGAGGATGAGGATGATGATGATCATATTTATTTGTCATCATATTCATCTTCGTTCTCATCTTCATCATCATCCATCATCTTCATCATCATCATCATCATCATCATCATCTTCGTCATGATGAGTTGGAGGAGGAAGAGGGTGATGACATTGACGACGACGACGACGACGACGACGATGATGATGATGACGATGATGATGATGATGATGACGATGATGATGATGAGGAAGAGGGTGATGAGGATGATGAGGATGAGGATGATGATGATGAGGATGATGATGATGATGATGATGATGATGACATGATGATGACAACGATGATGATGATGAATCATGCTGAAGATGACGAATATGATGATGATGATGATGAAGATGATGATGATGATGTTGATGATGATGTTGATGATGAAGATGATGACCAAGATAATGATGATGATGAGGATGATGAGGAGGAAGAGGGTGATGACGGAGATGATGATGATGATGATGATGATGATGAGGATGATGATGATGATGATGATGACAATGATGATTATGATGATGATGAGGAGGAGGAGGAGGAGGAGGATGATCATATTCGTCATCGTCATCATCATCATATTCATCTTCGTACTCATCTTCATCATCATCATCATCATCATCATCATCATCATCATCATTTTCGTCATCATCATCATCATCCATGATGATGATGAAGATGAATATGATGACGATGATGATGATCTTCATCATCATCTCATCATCGTCATCATATTCATCATCATCATCATCATGGATGATGATGATGATGACGAAAATGATGATGATGATGATGATGATGATGATGATGATGATGATGAATATGATGACGAAGATGTTGATGATGATGATGATGATGATGGTGATGAGGATGATGATGAGGATGATGATGATGATGATGATGACAACGAATATGATGTTGATGATGAAGATGATGAAGATGATGATGATGATGATAGTGATGATGGTGACGACGATTATGATGATGATGATGATGATGATGATGAGGATGATGAGGATGATTAGGATGATGATGATGATATTAGTCATGATCATGATCATCATGATCATGATCATCATCTTGTTTAAGACATGAAATGTAGCCTAATCATGGTATATGTATCCCTCTACATTTGCTAGAGATACCCCACAAGGGTTATGTGTGGTGGTTTGGAGATGCATTCAACATCGTATCCTAAGAAGCTTCTTGAGTTGTAGGTGTTGTTCATGGTGCTTGAGCTTGAGAAGCTTCATTTAAGGCATGAGGAGCTTCTTGTTGTCCATATACATTGGTTAGACCTCGAGACCCATTTTTGGTTCACAACTAACCTAGTCATGGCACACATAACACACTTGAAGTTGACTAATACCCTATAGATTTCATATGTGGTGGTCCAGGGACTCATTCATGGTGTTTGTGCCTAAGAAGCAAGAGTTAGTGTTGGAGGCTCTTGTTTCCCTCTACTAGCCATGGTTAAGGAGCCAAGATAAATCCTTGATGCCCAAGACATTATAATGGCAGAAATATTCAATCCATATCCAAAAGAATACTTGTAGAGGGATAGTGTCATGGATTCTATTTGCTATTGATGACGCTCGAGGTCTAGAATTTTCAATTAAGGCTCAAGTGGAATTCAATTGAGCTCAATATGCTTCAATAAGATCTCGAGGAACCTGTTTTCATTCTTCGATGATGTTCAATGCTTTGCAACATATCCATGGTCTTGCATGGTAATATGAGGATGCATTCATGGAATTTGATCTTTACAAAATATGTTTTTTGTCAAAATGAAATTCAAATTGCCTCTTTGATGAGTCGTCCTCTACAAGGTTTCATTAATTGCATGAATGTCACAGACTCACAAAAACTCTAAACAACACTCAATGGCATGAAAGTACAAATAATGGCATGCAACTATAACCACAAACCAAGTAGAGGTTGATTTATGCATTGATATAGAGAGGTGGCAATAGGCACACAATATGGAGAAACAATGAGTTAGAAAAAACATTTGGACCAAAGCACCACAATGGTTATTAATAAAATTAAAAAAAACAATTTTTGGCTCAGGAATTGTCTTCAATTTGATGGGTGGCATGATCATGATCATGTAATCTCCCTCCATCCTTCCAAACATATGTGATTTATCACCACGTTTCTCTTCGACCCTCGCCACCAAAATACATATAAAAATAGCATGTCTTTACATCCTCTTCCATTTAAATCCTCATTGCATAGTCATAAATATGGATTATTATGCATGCACATCCTCACCTTAATATATCAATTGGGTCAAGGCTCATAGACAACCATAAATTATCAAACGTGTCAAGACGCAAAGAGTAAGCTCCCAAGACAACTATAAGTAAGTCTTATATTAAATTTAGCATATAAGTCTTTAATTGACACTATCATTTGAGATTTGACATGTTGGATTGTTGTGATCTTCTTATCACTACTTACCAATGTGATTGTAAGGCTTCTTTGATGGTGAAGTCCATAATTTTAAGTCGTATTCCTCATTCTCATGCCTTTTGGTAAGACAACAAGGAGGGTACTGGCCCTCATCAGCATGGAAAACAGTTTCGACATAGAGGTAGATACATTAATTCTTTCATTAAATAACTTAAATTTCATGCCAATGACTATGAATTCACTGAATCATGGATTGGTAATAAACACATCGACTTTTAGAGCCTCGAGCTCTTAATTACTCATGTATCTAGAATTTTTTCAAATCGAGCCATTAATAAACTTCTTTTGTTATTTTGGTTCAATTTAAAAGGTAGATTGTCGAGACTCAAACATGTAGTGAGCCGCAAGGCTCCACTTGACATAGGATTGATTCCATTTCCCCTCCATCCCATACCTATATGTTGTCGTGACAAGTCTTGAACAACAAAATTTGATGTCAATGCCCCTATGATGCTAGCGTTTCTAACTTGCTTGGTATGGAGGATTTTGTTTTAATGGTTTTTTGAGCTATGTATTATTTTTTCTTAGGCACTTAATGTCCATCATTCTTACATCTCTCAAGCTTGGATGATTGGCCCCTCTCCGGTTTGAATTAAGGTTTTGGTTGGTTTTATATGTATATTTTGGTTGTATGTTTATTATAGCCTCGTTTTGCTTAGTGGCTTGTTTTTGTACACAGTTAACAATAAGTAATTTTCTCATGGTTCTAGTTTTATTTTAAGACTATATCTAGTTACAACGTCTTGCACTATGCATAAGATCATGCAGATGACGCAATATGGTTATTGCGTAGTCTAAGTAGTCTTATGTACAATGAAGTGTGGTCTAACCCAAAAAAATACAACAAAACAATTGTTAATTTAATGAACTGTAAAATTAATGTTACATATATGTCAAATTAATGTGTTCAAATTCGGTTTTATTGAAAAGATACCATTTTATCATGTATATATTGAGTGCTCAATTATTTAAGATTGTAAAAATTTGGATGGGCAATATTTGTTTTTTGCATTTTTTGGGGGGAAGGGTTTAGTTAATGTATACTTGTCAATTGAAGTACAATTATTTAAATTTCCCTTCATCTTTGAAGGACTCCAAGAACAAATTCCCTTCCAATAAAATTTAAGACCCACCCTTCAAATTTCATCACCGAGTCCAATTTATGCAAATATTTTTTAAGTGGGGGAAGGTTTGGCATTAAATGGTGTAAACGTTATGCAGGGCCACGTGCGCGCTAGTGACGTGTACGTGCTACAAACACACATGCACGCGTTTAATCACAAGTGCGTGTGCCTGCTGCTAGTTAAAAAAAACAGAGTTCTCTGTTCCCAGGAATTCTACCAAAAACATGGGTTTTCTTTCTTTCGTGGGTTTCAATCTCTTACAGGTTGCTTATTGGCTCACACTCATTGATATTTTGGACACTCATTGATCTATTGGACACAAAATCACCCTTGGAATCTAACAAACATCTTCAGTGGTATTGGAATCTAGTGGATACATTCAAGCTACCAGTTTCCGTTCCAAGTGGAGATCATTTCTATATGTATGGTGAATTGTAAATAATTCTTTTCATTCACACGATTTGATATTATCCCATGCCTTTTTGTTTTTATCATATTCCTACAGCAATATCCATGCATAGACAACAATGAATTTGACAACAAGAATTCCCAAGTTCACATCTAAAAAAACTCATATGAACACTAGACAAGATGAAGTATGCAATGTAAACCAATAATTATTACCATGAATATATTTTGATTTCACACAAGGATGGTATGGATGAGGTTCTCTCTTGAGCCTCTTCAATTTGAATAAAATCCTAAGAAGCAATCATGAGAGAGGGTCCATATTGATTAGTTCATGAAATTTTTTCCATGCTCTCATCTTCATGCTATGTTTATTTGATGTAGAAAAACTATCAAAATATTTCCAAGGCATCTCTAGCATAAACTCTTTTTCATTTGAAAAAAATACAAATAAATGGTTTAATAAATCTCCATCTTTTACACATTGTACACCATAGCAAAACCTATAGCATAAACTATCAAACTATTCCTCCCCCACACATTCCCATCTATGATGAGGTTCTCTCTTGAGCCTCTTCAATTTGAATAAAACCCTAAGAAGCAATCATGGGAGAGGGTCCATATTGATTAGTTCATGAAATTTTTTCCATGCTCTCATCTTCATGCTATGTTTATTTAATGTAGAAAAACTATCAAACTATTCCCAAGGAATCTATAGCATAAACTCTTTTTCATTTGAAAAAAATACAAATACATGGTTTAATAAACCTCCATCTTTTACACATTGTGTACACCATAGAAAAACCTATAGCATAAACTATCAAACCATTCCTCCCCCACACATTCCCATCTATGATGAGGTTCTCTCTTGAGACTCTTCAATTTGAATAAAATCCTAAGAAGCAATCATGGGAGAGGGTCCATATTGATTAGTTCATGAAATTTTGTCCATGCTCTCATCTTCAAGCTATGTTTATTGTAATGTTTCGTTAATATCGTGCCTTTGAGCTTGACTACTTGCCTCTACCTCATTGAATTCTCCTTCCTTGGGGGAATTTGCAACCTCCTCATTGTGTAATTAGTAAACTTATTCTCTTTACCTTATTTGATGTAGAAAAACTATCAAACTATTCCCAAGGAATATCTAGCCATCTCTGTTGTAGGGTGTTACTACCATAATTTTTATGAATTCATGGCTAGGCAAGACACTAGTTTTTCCACTCTACACTTGACCAACCATTATCTATATTGATTGGAATTGTAAGGGATAATTATGTTTATTCGAACACAAATAAACCAACATAGTCTGTAGTTGTATGTGTTAATTTGTAAAGTGGTAAGTTATGTTGGAATGTGTCAAGTTCATTGTATAATGGAACTAATATCTTATTTGTTGTTTCTTTTGCAGGGGTAGGCCTGATAGTTTTGTTAAAGAGACTTTTGGAGATGGGAAACTCACGCAACAAAACAAAAAAATATAGAAGGAATCTGCCCATTGAAAAGGTCAATGACTTAAGAGAAAAGGCTAGGTTGGGAAGGGAAAGAGTGAGACATGGTCCTATCATTGCCCCAGATCCTGCCACTGATCCTAACACAGTTGTTGACATGACAACCTATTGTTCAGAACCACAGGTAAAGCGGTCGCGTCCAACGGACCCAACTCAAATTCCAACATCAACACAATCTCCAACCAACAATCCATCAACGAGTCATGGTGAAGTTCCTCATGACATAGGAATATTGGGAGATGCTGCAAGTGCAGAGATGGACACACAAGCCTTGCTTAATTTGCAATCTCCCCAAGAAGACCACAACCATGTCAAACACACTCCCATTATGGCCCAATCTGTGAACGAAGCACCACAACAAACAAGCTCCGGTATTCATGTCTCATGTCCATCCTCCCTACCTTGACCGTCTAGTGCAAAGAACTCGTAGACGTATTCATGTGGATGAAAGTGATATGTTGGGGCTTGAAGGTAAGTTTCCAAAATGCACTATCAAATGCCAATGCAACCAAATTTTCAAGGAATATTTTGAATCCAAAGGTGATGCAGGTAAATGCCAATTATTGCTATGTTTGTTAAAGTCACATTGTTTAGCTGTTGCTAGGAGAATTTTGGGCATAAAGATAGTTAAAAGTTCAGAGGCTAGCAGTCATATCATTAGAAATCTCCAATCTGCATTTAATGCGATTGGGAAGACATCTCGTACAAAAGAACTTTGTGCGGCTCATCATGTTTTATCGGAATCAATTGTAAGCAAGTCCACAAGGAAACGTCGCCTGCTATCACACACTTCTCACATACTCAAATTAAATAGAAAAAATATTAAAAGGTACTCTGTTATAAGAGAAAATGTTGACACTCCGGGTGGAAACAATTGTTGGGATTTTGTTGGTAGGTTGCCTTGTGCAGATAGGAAGCTAATTGATGGTGTTAAGGAGTTAGTACAAAAGTTTTTGCATGATCATACTAGACCTTCATCAAACCAAAGAGACGTGCCAAAGATGAGAAAAAGGTTCTACTAAACGTAAACCCCATGTTAAACACTTCCTTGACACCACACAGACTGAACTCTATGAGAGATTCAGGAATGAGCACACACAATTGAACCTGGTCCAAAGGTCCCTTGAGAAATGCAAACCATGGTACATTCGTATATGCATTGATCAGAACACTTGTTGTTGTAGATACCACATAGAATATGAATATTATTATGACACATATAAACATATATTTTGTGATTTGCATACTAATATTGTGTAGGGCTGCAATGAATCCATACTACCACCGAATGCATCAAGAGACTTTATCCACAACATCATGTGTCCAAGGCCCAAAGGACAAAAATATTATGAAAAATCGTGTCTATATGGGACATGTTCTAGGTGCAGTGGGTTTTCTCTTTTGAACCATTGCATTCATGAAAGCAAGGAGCACCAATTTGGAAGGATGGGCGTGGAGATGCAGAGCTTCAAGTACGTAATCTATCAATTAGATAGTGCCCGGGAAAGTAAAAATATTGCATTAGTGAAGTCACAAGTACAAATGAATATTGCATATTTTTCATATTACACGTTGAATTTATGACATATACATTTTTCCAAAAGCCACATTGTAATATTTCCCTTGTTTTCATGGTAACAGGTACTGGTATGTGACTTCTTGACGGATTTCTACAAGAAAACAGTGCAGTATGTTCAAGATGTGCATCTAGCGCGATGGCAAGATGAGCAGTACAGAAAAATGCAGGGACACATTTCCTATTGGAACCATAGTATCAATTGTGGATTTTGTAGAAAATTACACCCTTCGGCCACAAAATGAAATCCAGAGTCAATACTACCATTCAGACCAAGTCAGCATCATGGTACATATTATGTATAGGCATGGGCTAGAGAGTAGCAATGACAATATGATAATACTGAAGGAGACAAACTTTTACATCAGTGATGATAGAACCCATGATCTGCATTATGTGCAACATTGTTTTTGAATTTTCTATGATCAGTTGAAGGAGAGAGATATATAGATGGATCAGGATTGGATATGGTCGGATGGTTGTGTGGGCGAGTTCAAAAATGCCCGAGTATTCCAATGGATGAGTATTTTGCATAAGACTTATAATGTGCCACATATCTGGAACTATTTTGAGACCAGGCACAACAAAGACGAGCATGATGGGGCCGGTGCATGCATCAAGACTGCACTACGAAGGGAAGAGATGAGTTTTGACAGGGAACCTCATATCCGAGATACAGAATGTCAGACCGAGCAAGAGATCAAAAAACATCATCAATGGCAGGATGTGTGGTAAGAAATTTTTGGCGAGTGGTTGACATAGATCGATCGCGTTCCTATAGTTGCGGCATAGTACAAGGAACACGTGGATTTCATTTAGTTTGAAGCCCAAACAAACCCTTATTTGAAAAATGGATGTGAAATATTGCTTGCTTTTGTAGCCCTTGCAGCAGTGGCGAATGGGATGAATGCGATACACGGACTGGGTTGATGAATGGGATCGTGTGTCACTTGCAGCAGACCAACGTGCAATTGTTGAAAAAACCTAGTTAGAGGAGGGTCAGTCAGTGATTTCGACAAACTATGACCATATCTCAGATCTTGTACAACCATGACACATATACGCAGTTGTTGCCCCAAAATACAACGAATGGGGCACAGATTATTGGTTGGCACGGTGCATCCAAGGTAAGAAAACCCTCTACGGATCATTAATCAATGATGAAGGCATTGAATTTCCTATTGGATCGATGGTGGTTAAGGGGGAATATCTGACACTATATGGGAAGTCAAGAAACACTAGTGGGCATGTATTCATGAATTACAGACCAGGTTCAGTGGTGTATCACTTCACAAACTTGATCGTTGGCACAAACATCCATCTTCAGACAATGTCAAGCAAGAGCTCAACCAAGGTACGCTACTACCTGCCTCATTCAAAGCATGAGAGACTAATGGAGACAATTAGAAACATAGAGGATATAGATGGATTTATTGAATGAAGCCAGTCAACTTTACATAAGAGAAAGAACTGCATCAAAGAATGTTATGTTCTACATCGAGGTATGTGTAGTTTTATGTTATTTTGTTGGTACATGCATTTTTTGTCGATACATACATACATACATGTCTTTGTCATACTGTTGTGGCCACAACAGATCCCATGCTTAGCTGAAAGAACGGGAACCCCATTTTGAATAAACAGAAAGGTAATTTGGTGAGTGTACTCTGTAAATATGAGAATTTGGGTTTTCACTTGTTTAGATCTCTCACCCATACTTTTTTCCTGTGTGTTTCCCTCTTTCTGGATGATCTCTCACTATTTGGTTTGTTCAAATCCTCAAGTTTTGAGTATTTTGTCTTTGCTTCAATCAACGCAAAACCCGACAATTTTGGGTTGCGGGGTGTTTGTTTTGCAATTTTGAAATTTGGTCAACCTGAAACCCACAACCCGCAACTCGACGGTTACCGGTTGCGGGTTCGTCTTGTAATAATCTTCGAAAACTATCATCCCGAAACCCAAAACCGTAAAACCTGCAATTGCGGCTTTCGGCTTTCGCGCTCTATCTTTTACTTATTTTGTTGCGTTTCCCGAAACCCGCAATCCGCAAGTGTCGGGTTGTGGCTTTCGGGAAGTTGTTTTCGGTTTACGAGTGTGTCGAAACCTGCAACCCACAAGTGTCGGGTTGCGTCTTTCGGGAACACCTTCTTCATTTTTCGATTGTGATTATTCCCGAAACCCGTAATTGCGGCTTTCAGCTTATGGGAATTCTTTTCCGCCTTTTCCATTTGCGCAACCCCGCAACCCGCAACCAGCAATTGTCGGGTTGCAGCTTTCGGGATCCCTTAATAAATTTTGTGAATAAAACTTCCGCGCGACCCCGCATCCCGCTTCGGTTTATCTCGATTGTCCATTTGTTTTGATCCTACAGTCTTGTTTTAATCTGGTAAATATAATACTTGGGGATTTTTCAGTTTTATTTTGTTATTTTTACTACCCAAAAATTATCCCGCCGCATTGTGGATTTCACTGCCGAATTTTTACCAGAGGACGTTTTAACTTATTTTCAGTTACTTATGGTTGGATTGCTGCCTTTGCTACACTCGGTGTTTGATAGTTCCTATTTTGTTTTGACACCTTTTTCGTTATTTGTTTCTACTCCTCAAGGTTTTATGATGTTATGCCTATTTCGGTCTAAAAGGTTCTTCCGATTATTCTATTAAATCCGATCACCCAAATCTGGTTTGCTAGGTACGCAAGAGTTGCTGGTCCATGTACTCATGATTTTATTTCAGTCATTTTGCAGTCAGTTTTCAAGCCATAATTTTCATTATGGTCACGAATGCGAAGTCATGATTGCTAATGTGAAAATGCTTGTAATAATGAGCTTTTCAAACTAGTTTAAGACGTGCGAGTTTCGATTGGTTTTGTACTTCCAAACAGGTTTTATCCAACTAACGCATGTCCTCGCTTGCGTTCATCACAGTTTGGATAATTGTAGTGAATTGGCCTTATAACTTCAATCATTGTTATTTGTCCTGCCCAACATCTGTTATCTTATCTGTTGGCTTTAAATTAGCAACAAATATGAAACTTTTAGCTCGTCCTTCGCATTCTTTAAGAGGAAAAATTCCGTGTGATAGTCTTGCAATTTTTCCTTCTAGACGTATCTAATACGAGCAATATGCAGATAGGCAATGCTTTCCCAGAGGCACGTTTTAAAGCTGAAGAACTCTTTCCCTTACTATATCAAGAACCTATGTCACCACCTTTTGATGCAGGTGTTCTTGGTTTAAGTAGTGATAGCGGTGAAGAAGATTTTGAAGTTTTTTCTATCTGCATGCAATTCCCCGAGGAGAAAAGAAAGAAAATTCCCGAAGAACTGGCTGACCTCGACGACTCCATTCTACAATATTATATAGTTAACCAAGAACTTGATGTCCCGCCGACTTCTTGTGAAATAGATCCTTTAATGGATTTTATTGTTTTTGAGAATATAGTCTCTGATCCAGAAGTTCCTGCGGCAAATTCTCTACAATCCGAATCATCTGTTGCTGATAATGAGAAAGTTGGGGTGGAATTCTTGTTGTGCTATGAGGATATTTTTTAATAAAGAATGTATATTTAATAAACTATTTTGAAAGGTGGTAGAAATCATGTAGACCAAGGAATGGCAAGGTTTCTCGGATTGGTAGTTTTGATCCGATTTTGTAATCTCTATTTTCTAGGGATCTCCATTTTTGGACTCTATTGTAATTATTTAAAGAAGGATACCTCTCATAGTCAGGGCTTGGTAATTTTGGAGTTGTAAGTCAGTAGAAGACTGGATTGGAAATACTCTGTTAAGCAGAGCTTTTTTGTAATTTTTGTACAAGACCTCTTCATACAGTAAAGTTATCTATTAATCTATCTTATGTTATTCCTCAAATTTCTTTGAGAATTTTTTATTTATGGTTAAAATTGTCATCTATTATGTATCTGATCTTTTTCTAAACATTTGTTAGTATATGAATCTATTGTATTGATTTCTCTATATGACTAGTTTATGTTTCAAAGTACTTCATTGAGTTTTTTCAATACAAGTACTTTCATGTTTTATTTCTGCAAATGATTTGGTGCTTATAAATTTATATAATCATTGTTAATTTTTAAATTAGTAGAGTGATTACAGACTAGATCTTGAATGAGCCTGAATACTTGAAAGATTGTCATTTAATTTTCATTAACTAATAATAATTTAAGTAAACAAGTAATTAAACTAAAGACATTTCTGTTGAAGCTGTTCAATTACTTGTGTAATCATATCTCAAGACCAATCTGCACATAAACAAGCTTTCATTTTAGAATAGGATTAACTTAGACTAGTTTCAGGTTAGGTTAGCTTTGCATTACTATATTCACACCTTGGTTTTACTTGACTGGAAAACTGATCTAATAGATCAACTCACCAACCCTTAGAGTGCTAGTAGAGGCCTAATATCCGTGGGGGATCACCATACCAAACAGGTTGGGGATAGAACTGCCCTTGCTTAGGGTCTTTCGAAGCCTTTCAACTTGGGTTTTCTTCCTCTGTGGAGTGTCTTGGAACATTCCAGCACCCTTGCATCTAACCTGCACAATCGAGGCATCAACAAATGGCACTAGAAGGAGGGCCAATAGTGCAACATGCCTAAACAAGCCACTAAGAAACATCCTCCAGCAAATACTTCAATGGTTCAAACTCGAAGCCAATCAAGGGCTTCAACATCTGAACAACCAATAGAGTCACAACCAATGGTTGTCCCTATTACACCTGCTCAACCCACGGTTGTCCCTGTTACACCTGCTCAACAAATTGCTGCACCTATTGTATCTACAGCACAACAGGAAAATAGAGGGAATATCTTTATTATATCACCTACTAGAGGAACCCTCTCACTAGAGCAAATATTGAAAACATCAGCTGATAGGGTCATTAGGGCAGAACAAAGATGTGCTGATCAATGAGGACGCGGTTTTGCAGCGATCAATTTAGAAAATTTTCTGTAGGCCAATAATCAAGAACCTCAGCCAGACACAGTTTCACAGATCAGTGATCCAATCATCCAACAGACAACTGATCAAAATATTGAACATCAACAAACAGTTAATCCACAACCTGAAAATCAAGAATCGGTTGGTCAATCAGGTTCCCCTGAATACAACCTTAGTCAACTTTTTCAGGAAACACAAGATCAGCCAAAATTTGGAACTGGTGGACCACCACCATCTCCTCCTTCATCCTCATCCTCTTCCTCAGAAAGTGAACATTCTTCAAGCTCTTCGTCAGAAGAAGAAGAAGAAGAACCACCGATGGCTGCAGAAGGCCAAAACAGACCATGGCTCGACCAAGATGTAGTATGGGTACTTGGAGACCAACATAGGCTACCCAAGAACCCTGAGAAGTAGTTACCCAAGCTTAACCCAGATGACAAATCACCTGCCCTAGATCATGTTAAAACCTTCATGCAGGCTATTAGGCTTAGAAGTGTCATTCACGAGGATGTGGTCTGTAGACTCTTTCCTTATACTTTTGAAGGAAAGCCAGCTACATGGTATTTTTCCTTTCCAGCAAGGTCCATTGTTTCTTGGAATGAGTTTGAGAAATTATTCATCCAAAAGTTTGGAGATGAAAAGACACCACATGATCTTGTTTTGGAATTATCCTCCATGAAAATCCAAGCGAAAGAAAGGGTTAAATATTTCAACTAAAGGTTCTCATACTTAAAAATTAGAATTCCCATCAACCTTCTTCCTATTGAAGAATTGTTGATAGCCTACTATGAAAAAGGCCTTCCTGCTTCAATTTCAATGTGGGTCAAACGAGCACAGAAGGGAACTTTGCTGGAAGTGTTTGCTGAAGCAATACAAGTTGAGAAGGAAATTTTTTGTCTCAAGGACAATCCAGAAATCTCAGAAGAACAGCCTTCAACTTCCAGGAAAAGGAATGATAGTGTTCCTAAATCCATTGCACAAAACAAGGATCCATTTGACATAACTGACATGAAAAAGCTCATCCAAAAAATGTCAAATAAGATGGTGGATTTGAAAAGAACTAACAATGAAAATCAAAACCAGAATAGAAGTTTTGTGAGACCACCTTTCAGGAGACCTTATCAACCTCCACCGAATCCACCACCTCCTAATCCAACAGAAGTCCTCACGAATGAAGAAATTTATTCTATTTTTAGAGCCCTAGCAACAAAATCTCAAAACACCCCTGAAGTCCCCAATAATCAAACTGCTCCAGACCCACAATTACTTGAGGAAGAAGAACATGATCATGAGGATCCACAAATCAACATTGTAAGTTACTTTTCAGAGCTTCCTATGTGTGAAGAAGAAGAAGAACCTGAGACTATGTTTAATGTCCATCATCCTTATAACATAAGGTCTAAACCTCAACCCCTCAGGAACCTTCATCCTCCACACCAGTTCCTAATAAAGGAAAGACTGTCCCTCACAAGGATATAGTCATCCTTGAGATGGAGTACAATTTAGTTGAAGATCTTAAAAGAGTGAAGGAAAATATCTCTTTGTTTGAATTATTGAAAATCCCCTCGATGAGGGATACTTTACCCAAAAGCATGGTGGTCAAACAGCTAAGAGAATTGCAAAATAATAACCTTGACTCTTTCACTAAACTAGATGATCAAAAGTCTGGTAGCAGAAGCACACCTCCTTTTCTTCTTACCTTTGATATTTTCAACCGAAACATACATAACTGCATGATAGACTTTGGTGCCTCATCAAATGTGATGCCTCTTTCTGTCTGCAGAAAGTTGAATGTCACATGGGAACCTTGCCCTACTCAGATAGTACAACTTGACAGATCAAAAGTCCGAGTAGTGGGAAGGCTCAGAAACGTTTTAATTACATTATCAGCTGATCCTCAAATCCATCAAACAATTGATATAGTCATTGTTGATATCCCAAAAGCATATGGTATGTGGCTTAGTAGAGACTGGTCAAAAAATCTAAAAGGTTATTTTGCTACTGATTGGTCCCATTTTTGGTTACCCTACAATGGTTAGCCAAACAAGATCAAGATAAGCAGGGAGCTTTTCATGAAAAAGACAGTCACAGACTTAAATGACTCAAGTGATCCTATGGGTTATTTCAACATGCACATTGAACACTTTACCTTTGATACCTTTTTCAGGAATTTATCAGCTGATGTTTTGCCACAGGAGAATGCATAGAACGTATCTCAGGTAACTCATCTCACTTCTCTGTCATTCTTAGGAGACATTGTACATAATGTTTTCAATGTAAATACAAATTTTAGATTAGATCCCATTGCTTGGACATTGTTTTTTGACGGTTCTAAATCTAAGGATGGAGCTGGTGCAGGATGTGTTCTCAGAGATCCAAAAGGGACAAAAACTATGATTACATGCAGATTAGAGTTTGATTGTACTAACAATGTGTCCCAACTGATGTTTTGTCACAGGAGAATGCACAGAACGTATCTCAGGTAACTCATCTCACTTCTCTACCATTCTTAGGAGACATTGTACATAATGTTTTCAATGTAAATACAAATTTTAGATTAGATCCCATTGCTTGGACATTGTTTTTTGACGGTTCTAAATCTAAGGATGGAGTTGGTGCAGGATGTGTTCTCAGAGATCCAAAAGGGACAAAAACTATGATTGCATGCAGATTAGAGTTTGATTGTACTAACAATGTGGTTGAGTATGAGGCCCTGATACAGGGACTGAAAAAGGCTATTGAATTGAAAGTATAGGTCATCCATTGCTTTGGAGATTCATAAATTATTGTGAAACAGGTGATGAATAAGATACACTGCTTGTCCCCCCGCACATTGAATTATCAGAAACTGGTAAGAGATCTTACCAGCTCCTTTATTGCATTCAATATTAATTTAGTCCCTAGGTCTCATAACTTTGATGTTGACTTGTTGGCAAATACAGCTTCTAGATTGATTCCGCCAGAGGGCCTATCTCCTCAAACATTCTCAATAGAACTAATGTATAGGCCTTCCATACCAGATAATGTGACAAACTGGAAGGTATTTGATGATGATCAGCAGATACTTGATTTTCTGACAAACCAGGACACATTCCAGGATATGGCCATAGACAAGGATGAACATGAAAAGTCTCTCTTCGATTCCTTGAATGTCATCCCAAAGTCTGTGATCAATTTGGAGAGGTTCTACGATTTGTAAGACAAATTCAGACACAAAACCAATTGTAAAACACAGATCTCTTCACTTAATTACGAGCAAGTCAATTTAGGCACCGAGCAAGAAACCCGTTTTATCAATTTAGGAATTGATTGCACCCCAGAAGAAAGGCAAGCTATCATTAAACTATGTAAAGAATATAAATATGTCTTCGCTTGGACCTATGATGAATTGAAAACGTTTGACACTAGCGTCATCTACCATAATATACCTATGAAGCTGGAAGTTAAACCATACCAACAGAAACTGTGGAAAATGCATCCCAGTTTAGAGCCTTCTATGAAAAAAGAACTGGAAAAGCTACTCACAACCCGAATTATTTTTCCAGTGAGTCATACACAGTGGATAGCCAATTTGGTGCCTGTATGCAAGAAAAGTGGTGAAATCCGATTGTGTGTCAATTTCAGGAATTTGAACTGGGCCTCGGAAAAAGATAACTACCCTCTTCCACCCATGGAACATATTCTCCAAAAGGTAGCAGGGTCAGAAATGTTTTCTCTCCTAGATGGCTTTTCAGGGTACAACCAGGTTATGGTTTCCCCAGATGACCAATTAAAGACAGCTTTCAGAACCCCTTGGGGCACCTTCGTCTACAGGTGAATGCCTTTTGGTTTAATTAATGCAGGAGCCACTTTTCAGCGAGCTATGGAGATATCTTTCCAAGGTTTAATGCATAATTTTGTCGTGGTTTATTTAGATGATATTACCATATTTTCAAAAAAATGACATGAACACCTATTTGCTCTTAAGCAAGTTTTCGAACGTTGTAGGAAATTTGGCATTTCCTTAAACCCCAAGAAATCCATTTTTGCAGTCACAAAAAGAAAAGTTGTTGGGCTTCATCGTTTCAAAAGAAGGTATGATCATCGACCCCGAACACACAGATGCGATTTCAAAAATTGGCTTACTAGGTTCGCGTAAAGCAATGCAGTCCTTCTTGGGTAAGATCAACTTTGTACGCAGGTTTGTACCTAATTTTTCTCAGATAGTTAAAACTTTACAGCATTTAGTTAAGAAAGATGTATAGTTTACATGGTCACAAGAACAAAAATATGCATTCGTGGAAATTCATAAGGCTATTGCTGAATCTCCTGCTCTCATGTCCTCGGATTTTGATAAAGATTTTATTCTCTACACTTTCACCACTGATTTCTCCTATGCAGCTATTTTGACACAGAAACAGGACAGCGATACAGAGATCCCAATCTCTTTCATGAGTTCAACCTTCAAGGGTGCAGAGCTCAATTATTCACAAATTGACAAACAAGCCTACGCAGATTATAAGTCCATCAAACATTATAGGCCTTATTTGTTAAAATCTTGAACAAAGGTCATTGTCCCGTATTCTGCTATTAGAAATGTGTTGATCCAGAAGGAGTTGGGTGAAAAAAGGGCCCACTGGATGATTGCTCTGCAAGAGTATGATTTGGAAACAAGGCCAGCCAAAATTGTCAAAGGACAAGGCCTTTTCCTTCTTATTGCTCAATCTAATGATCCCTTGTAGAAGCAAATCGAATGGGAATGGGAAAAAGACATTCCTACAAGTTTTGTCAATGCTATTGATATCCCGACATCAGAATGGTATGATCATATCAAATTTTTCTTGAATAATGGGTTTTCCCTTGAAACCTTGGACTTTAAGAAACGAAGAGCCTTGAGATTAAAGGCTGCCCCTTATAAGTTTATTAATGAAGTTCTGTTTGGGAAAAACTATGATGGGGTTTTTCTTAGGTGTTTAGAAAAACATGAAACTGATGACATCTTATTCCAATTTCATGCAAGACCAGCTGGAGGTCATTTTTCAAGCGAGACAACAAATCATAATATTCTCAGAGTTGGGTATTACTAGCCTACTGTCACATACCCCAATTTTATTAAAATAATGTAATTATTTTTAATATTCCTGAGAACATTATGTTAAATTTAATGCTAAGTAGGAATGGATGACTCAGCAGAGTCTCCAGAAATGGAATGTAAATTCTGAATAATTATTATTAATAAATAAATTATGGAGACAACAGCATGGGAGAGCTGTTAAAAGAGGTTACTGGTCTAACTGGTGGATGGAATTAGGTGGAAGGACAAAAGACAAGTGGCAGCATCCTCAAACACTTCCTGAGTTGCAGGTGGCAACTTCCCTATATTTTGGGGTCATGATTCCCCAAGAAAGTGGAATCTGAGCAGGTGGCTCATTAATGACAGTTAGCCCAACTAAGACCTAGGCAATCTTTTAAATACTACTCAATGAACTGAGCTGGGGGTTCAGCAATGGTTCTAGAGGGAGAATACATTCAGGTGAATGCTATTCAGGAGTCCCATTGAGGAAGTGGGAAAATAGTAAGGAAGTGTTTTGAAGCAGGAAGTTGCAGTAACTTGGTTCCAGTATAGCTGTTTTGGCTGAGGGAATTATTGGCCGTACTTAGATTCCAGCCAGTTAGACCAGAGCAAGCTCGGGGGTCCTGAGAAGTGCTGTCTGGGCACTCTCCAGGAATTGGTAGGGAGGAACAGCCTCCCATTGCTGTTATTGTCTACCATAGCTACAGGTTCTGTCACTCTTCCTGTTGTTGGTTTATTTAATTTTCATATGAGATAGACTAGTACAACTATGTTTTGACTGTATTCAACTTCAGTAAATCAGTCTCTGCACTTTCTTTTGGTATAAATTTCAGAACGCAGATGTTATAGAAATTTCCTATTTTTATTTAAATAGAGTATTTATCTTATACAGAACCTAATCGTTACTGTTACAGTTAACAATTATCATGTTTAGGCATATTCTAGAATTCCTGTTAATGGTTAAATAATAGACAGAAATATTAAACAATAGATATTCCAGTAATCTACCTGTATATATATATATATATATCGCATATTATAGTCAATTTTAGTTACAGGTTACTCTTATATCAAGTTAGAAGATAAACAAAACTCCTTTTAATATATTGTTTATACTCAGAATATGTTTTGACAGCTATTGATTAAATAAATGAGGAGACTGTAACAACATTTCATTGTTACAAGCATCCTTATAATCTTATTTATTAACACAGGAGTCAAATACAAACACTTAGCAACTGTATAGTATTATTTCCCTTCAACCTAGTATTATAATACATTAGCCATGCTTATTATAATAGAATTAACAGAGTTGTTTTAAACAAAAACAAACATATTACACAACAGAGAAACTGTCGACGAACGCAACCATCCTTGGCTGTTACAAACCATCTTAATTATACACAGTAATAATATTTATTCAGTATAAATGTTCTTCCTCAGGGTAGTCCACAAACTCTACACGGCCGTAGCCTTATATTATTCCTTCGACAGAGTGAAAAACAAATGAAAGAATGCCTTATATGGCAGACAGAACCTACAACATCTTTACACATAGTTCTATGTATATATTATTCTACCCACAGTTTCATTTAATAACTATACAAGAATCAAAATAAACATTGTTATAATTCATTCCCGGTCGCTATCGAGTTAACAAAGTTCATACATATTTGTTGAACACAAAACAGAACCTCAACTCGCCTGAATAAACCCTATACTATTCAACTATTACAGTCACAGTCGAGGAACATCCACCATCTTTTATTTAACACTCCAAATCGAAGAAAACGCAGAGAGACAATTATAGGATTTCACTATAACAGAGTTATCATCCATTGCAGGTACCGAAGAACCCATTTATCCTTACATTCAAACACATTCTAATAATTTAACAAAACACAAAAATGAAACATGGCCATGATAGGCCCAGTAATATATTAAGTATAAATTTTATGCAGCGAGGATAGAACCCTATGCCTAGCCAATACGAGTACCATAACAGAAACCTTGGCCTCATACAGTCTGAGCCGTGAAGGGCTCTCCAATAAACATAACAAGGTTTCAACCCCTTTCTTTTCAAACAAAATAACTCATACAGATGACTGCAACCATGAACATCAAGTCGTCAAACGACCTCACTACACAGGAGTTTTCCTCCATGACACAACCCTAACCACAAAACCAGCAAAGGAAGAAACAGCCGTGGATAACCAGGCTTACCCGGATGAGCCAGCGTTGGAGATAGAACCCTGTACACCTTCAGACCCGCGTGACATGCACATTCAATGCCGAGAGATGTTAATACACATTCAATGCCAAGAGTTGAATATATAGTAAACCTGCGCTTGCTTGCAAAACAAAAACTGCAAAAATAAAGTATTACATTACCTGAGCAATGTAACCGTGGATAACCTGGAAGCCACCGGTGGAAGCAAGCACTGAAACCCCATCACCCTCGCCGGTTGAAAGAGTAAGGGAAATCATCATAACAATTATAGACAGCCGAGACAAGATAACATTTCCGACGAAACCCTCACGCTGGGATTGAACCAGTCCAGAAGCACACCCAAAACCCAAATGCTTCAACCCTCTCATAACTAAAAGACAGTGACAAAACCCTGTCTCATATCCACACCAGCACAGTGAAGGACTGTAAGTAGCTGGGACTTCAATCAAGAATGAACAACAAAGCCACGAAACAATGAAACTATAGCAGACAATAGCACCAGAGCCGAGGACATACCCTACTACAGAATGAAACCACGAGACCAGAACCACAACACTTTGCACTCTGTTACAGTGCCCCAACTACGAAACTCAGACAGGGAGGGTTTCATCCTTAGGACCCGAGCCCGAAGGCAACTACAATAACCTGGTAGGGTTTTCGATAATAGCTTATATATCACCAACTGCATGGAGGAGAGTCAACCACGTAGCACCCAAATATATCAACATAAAATGGGTCGAGACCATATAGTTCAAATTGCAATCCAAATCATTATTCACCGATTCCAAAATCATTACATATATGTAAGTCAAACGTATAAGATAACATATGATATACAATCATTTAGCATATAGTGCATGCCTTGCAACTGAATCGTCGAGAATCCCAAGCACATGGGATGTATAATCCCTACAACGATAATAAGGAGACATAGTCAACATCAAATATGGAGTTCCTATTAACTTAGTATGGTGGTTAATACCTTAACACAATGTTGATTATAAATCTTATCCATGGTATGGGAAAAACATTATGACTATGGCAAAATCATGATGATGTACATTTATATTGAAACCAAGGCATAGGTTAATGCCATGAGAATATCACATTTCTTCAATCAGTTAAACAGTGTGGTGGTCAACTTTCAAAGGAAAATACCTTGTTACTTACCAAATTCATATGATGGGGCACACTTTCGCCATTATATACTATCATCGCATTTCTACCGATATTATTTGTTAAACAGTAAGCAAATAGGTAACATAGGTTAAAATTTAAAGTAGACATTGAACATTGCAGTATAGTCGAATATAATGGAACAACGCTAGAGGCGCCACATTTCCCAACTCACATTAATAGTCCGGAAATACAGCAGTAATCACCGGTATTAGTTGACAACATATCACATGAAGTTAACGTCGCTTATGCAGCCAATAATTATGATACAACAATTGTACCATTGATAGTTACAGCAGTAACGTAGAGTATTAATCATAAAAACATAATTATAACTGAAACAATGTAATCTATCGCAAAACCTGAGGATGCTATCCTAATAAGAAATATCATGTCGAGGCAGACTATCAATCTTAATTCAAGTGTAAGTTCATGAGAATAACTTCACTGTCTTGCACTCCAACTTGCATTAGTAAATAAATCTGCTTTAAAGTTTTAAAGTACAGGGAGTATTGATGCTTACCAAGTTTAAAATACAGTGATCCCTACTTCACCGGCGTACCTGGGACACGGAAGACAACTTATGCATTAGCTCGTAAGCTAAGTAAGCCAGTCAACTACGACTAGCTCTTCCCTTGCGGTTCGAAAACAAAACAGTCATTAATTACAATCACCGAAATCAAAGTTTTTAATTAAGACAGAGTCTTTAAACAGATTATGTTAGTTATTTAAATTAAAACAAAATCAGAAATACTATCTAGTTAACATTTATTGTTATGAATAAAAATTTTAAATTTTTCAGAAATATCGGGTTCTGACATGTGGTATCAGAGCCAGGTTCAGACACTAGGCTTGGATGGGACTCCACTAAACTTCCGCAAACAGTGACCATAAAAGAAGATTTTTTTTTTTATAAAACACTAACATATATTTCGGTTTCATGAACAGAACAGAAAATTTTTCTTTTCTGAATTTTACAGACAGGTATGGAAAAACTGGGAGAATATGCTGAGGAGGAATCTCCCAATGCTGTGACAAGACAGATGTCAAAAGAACTTGAGACAGAAGAAGAAACTGCTCACACCACTGAGCTGATGCAGACCATAAGAGGATTAAAGACAGAAATGGAAACAGTTAAGAAGGATAATGAAAGAATTCTAAAGACTCAGGAACAGCTAAATCAGCTATTGATAGAAAAATTTCAGACTGACGGAAGGAGCAAACCAGCTGACTCAGAAGAAGTTAGTCATCCAAGAGGGTCAAAAAGGACAAAACCAACTAAATCTGATAGCAGTTCCTCATCTGAAGAAAGAAAGGGACAACTCAGTTATCACACTAGCAGTGACAGCAGTGAAGCTGAGATGCACAACCGAAGGAAAAATTACAGGCCTTATGAAGAGATTTCCGGGGAGTTTAAGAAGATAAAGCCCCCAACTTTCAATGGAGAAGCTGAAACTGGAGAAGAGGCAGAATCCTGGTTATCTGGGATGAGAAAATATTTTCAGATCTATAACTACTCAAATCAGCTAAAGGCACGAATGGCCATCTACAACCTCTCGGGAAAAGCAGACATATGGTGGCAAGATCTGAAAAGGGTCAAAGGGATTAAAGAAAGAGAAGTTAATTGGAGTACCTTTAAAAGATACTTCAAGAAGAAATTCCTGTCTGAGCAGTATTATGAAGAAAGGGCCAAAGAATTCTATGAACTGAAACTCGGATCTATGACGATGAAGGACTTAAACAGTAAATTTTTAAGTCTATTGCGTTATGTACCGTATTTTGTCGAAGAGAAACCAAAAATACAGCGGTTTCTTAGTTGCCTGCCCTATCATATCAAGGACAGAATTGAATATGACAATCCAAAAACACTGGAAGAAGCTATGCGCAAGGCAAATTTCTGTTACGAACAGAATAAAAAGAAAGAGGGGATAGTCAGCTGGAAAGCCAAAAAGAACAGCAATCTGATCGAGTACAAGAAAAAGGAATTTGTTCCCCATAAAAGTTTCAAGAATGGCAAAAACGGGAACCACTTTAATAGTAAAAGTTTCCAAGGAAACAAAAATGGAGCTGTTAGCCATTCAAACAATTACAAAAACAGCAAAGAGACTCCTAATAACCATGGAAACTACACCAAAAATTTCGAGCGAAAAGAACCTGTCAAGTGCTGGGAGTGTAATGGGCCACATTATGCTTCAGTCTGCCCAAACAGAAAGAAACAAATCAGCAATATTCATACTGTTCAAGATGAAATGACAGTTGGAGATTTCACAGGAACTATGCCTCGAATCAATGCAGCATTGGAAAACCGCCAGGCTGACTACCAAACTTCCATGGTGGAAGTAGGAGGTATGATTAACAAAACCCCAGTTACTATATTAATAGATCCAGGTGCTAGTCTTAGTTATATTTCACCTCAGCTGGTAGAAAAATGTAAATTAACTGTTGAAAGGTTTGATAATTCATGGTTTGTACAATTAGCTACTGGGGCAAAGAGAAAAGTAAACTGCTATGTAAAAGAATGCATCTTAAACATGACTGATTTTAGAACTACAGTTAAACTGAACGTTTTACCACTTGGCTCTTATGACATACTTATCGGAATGGACTGGTTGGAACAACATAGGGTCATTTTAAACTGTTTTGACAAAACTTTTAGGTGTATAAACAGTAGTGGACAGCCTGTAACTGTTAGAGGTATCCCTAGGAAAACAGTAGTTAGGCAAATTTCTGCTTTACAACTTAAAAGAGCAGTCAGAAAAGGGTGCAAGACTTATGCTGTAGCTATTACAGATGAGACAGATAAGTCTGAAAACAACCAGAAAACAGTAGAGAACATTCCTGTCGTCAATAAATTTATTGACATTTTTCCTGAGGAAATCCCAGAATTGCCTCCCAAGAGAGAGCTCGACTTTACAATTGAGCTGGTACCAGGTGCTGTTCCCAGTTCAAAAGCCCCGTATTGTATGAATATTTTGGATCTTAACGAGTTCAAAACTCAGTTGAAGGAGTTAATAGACAAGAATTATATTAGACCCAGTGTATCCCCTTGGGGAGCACCAGTGATTTTCGTTAAAAAGAAGGACGGAACTATGCGACTTTGCATAGATTATCGTCAACTAAACAAGATGACGATCAAAAACAGGTATCCGTTACCTCGTATTGATGATCTGTTTGATCAACTACGTGGCGCTACGGTATTCTCTAAGATCGATCTGAGATCGGGTTATCATCAGGTAAGAATTAAAGAGGAAGATATTTTCAAAACAGCCTTTAGAACAAGGTACGGACATTACGAATTTGTCGTAATGCCATTTGGACTTACAAATGCCCCAGCTGTTTTTATGTGCTTAATGAATAACATAATGCACAAGTACTTAGATAAATTTGTTGTTGTATTTATCGACGACATTTTAGTCTATTCTAAGAGCGAGGAGGAGCATAAAGAACACTTACGAATCGTTTTACAAGAACTGAGAGAACAACAACTTTTTGCGAAATTTAGTAAATGTGACTTCTTCAAAGATGAAATCCAGTACTTAGGACATGTAGTCACTAAGGAAGGGATTTCAGTGGATCCCGAAAAGATTCGGGCGATTGAAGAATGGCCAGTACCTAAAGATGTGACGGACGTTAGATCTTTCATGGGAATTACCGGTTACTACCGGAGGTTTATTGAAGGCTTTTCAAAAATAGCCAACCCAATCACTTCTTTGCAGAAGAAAGGCAAGAAGTTTGATTGGAATGCGAAATGTGAAGAAAGTTTCAAGAAACTTAAGACCTTATTGACAACTGCACCTATTCTTAGGATAGCGGATCCAAATAAAGATTTCATAGTTTGCACCGACGCTTGTAATGATGGTTTAGGCGGAGTGCTGACCCAAGAAGGACATGTCATTGCTTACGAATCTAGGAAGCTGAAAATCCATGAAAAGAATTATGCCACTTATGACCTAGAATTAGCTGCTGTAATTCATGCTTTAAAGATGTGGCGACACCACCTAATAGGCAGAAAATTTACCTTACTAACAGATAATAAAGGTCTGAAATACCTTTTAGACCAGCCAAATTTAAATGCAAGACAAGCCAGGTGGCTGGCATTCCTAAGTGAATACGATTTTGAAATCCAACACATAAAAGGGAAGGAAAATAAGGTGGCTGATGCCTTGAGCAGAAATGCAAAACTGAATTTTATATCAGCTAGCAGCACTTATACCTCTGATTTAAATGAACAGCTGGCTGAAGGGATAAAATTAGATGAAATTTATCAACATTTACAATTTACAGCCAAAGAACAGTCCACAGAAAGTTTGATAAAAGGGTATAGTTTAAACGAAAACGGTTTTTTGTTGTTTAAGGACAGGCTGTATATCCCTAATGCACCTACAGTTAAGCTGTTAATTTTAGACGAAATACATAAAACCCCTTATTCCGGGCATCCTGGCTATCAAAAGACTATCACTATGTTGAGAAAAGAATATTTCTGGCCTAACATGAAATCTGAAACTGCTGAATATTTAGCTAAGTGTTTGGACTGCCAACAAGTAAAAACAGAACACCAACATCCAGCTGGATTGCTGCAACCTTTACCTATTCCTAGCTGGAAATGGGAAATAATCAGCCTGGATTTCATTACGGGTTTACCCAAAAATCAACATCAGAATGATTCGATTATGGTAGTGGTAGACAAATTAAGTAAATCAGCACATTTTATTCCTGTTAAAACCACATACAAGGCTGCAAATATAGCAGATATCTTTCTAAAACAGATTTTTCGGTTACACGGTATTCCAAAAGTCATTATATCAGACAGGGATCCTAAATTCACAGGAAATTTTTGGAGATCCTTGTTCAAAGGATTAAACACCACTTTAAATTTCAGCACCTCTTTCCATCCTCAGACTGATGGACAAACGGAAAGAGTTAATCAAATATTAGAAGATCTGTTAAGGATGTATGTTAAAGATCAACCAGGTAAGTGGGAGGATTATTTACACTTAGCCGAATTTGCATACAATAACAACTATCAATCATCAGCTAAGTTTAGTCCTTTTGAGGTTTTGTATGGACGAAAATGCAACACTCCTATCTCTTGGAGTAATCCAGTAGATAGATTAGTGTTAGGACCTGATTTATTGAAAGAAATGGAACAGATTGTGAAACAAGTGCAGGAAAACTTGAAGATTGCCCAGGATCGGCAAAAGAGTCAAGCAGATTTGAAAAGAACTCCTAAAGAGTTCCAGGTAGGTGAACATGTGTTCATCAAGGTAAGACCAAAGAAAAGCTCCCTAAGATTAGGAAGTTGTGCAAAATTAGCACCACGTTACTGTGGTCCATTTGAAATTTTAGCTAGAATTGGTCAAGTTGCTTATCAGTTAGCATTACCGCCAAATTTAAAAGTACACAATGTTTTTCATATCTCTGTTTTGAAAAAGTATGTTCATGATGCTACTCATGTTATTGATTGGAACATTGTACAGGTAGAACCAGAAGGGGAAGTTCTGGTAGAACCGGATTGTATCCTCGGGAGGAGGGAAATTACTCTACGGAACCAGATAATTGGACAAGTGAAGGTGCAATGGAAGCACCTTAGTCCTGAAGAATCTACCTGGGAGCTGGAAAGTAAGATGCGGGAAGCATATCCCCATCTATTCCAGCAGGTGGCTGAAGACGAAGAATAAGTAACATCGAGGACGATGTTACATTTTAAGGGGGTGTGTATGTCACATACCCCAATTTTATTAAAATAATGTAATTATTTTTAATATTCCTGAGAACATTATGTTAAATTTAATGCTAAGTAGGAATGGATGACTCAGCAGAGTCTCCAGAAATGGAATGTAAATTCTGAATAATTATTATTAATAAATAAATTATGGAGACAACAGCATGGGAGAGCTGTTAAAAGAGGTTACTGGTCTAACTGGTGGATGGAATTAGGTGGAAGGACAAAAGACAAGTGGCAGCATCCTCAAACACTTCCTGAGTTGCAGGTGGCAACTTCCCTATATTTTGGGGTCATGATTCCCCAAGAAAGTGGAATCTGAGCAGGTGGCTCATTAATGACAGTTAGCCCAACTAAGACCTAGGCAATCTTTTAAATACTACTCAATGAACTGAGCTGGGGGTTCAGCAATGGTTCTAGAGGGAGAATACATTCAGGTGAATGCTATTCAGGAGTCCCATTGAGGAAGTGGGAAAATAGTAAGGAAGTGTTTTGAAGCAGGAAGTTGCAGTAACTTGGTTCCAGTATAGCTGTTTTGGCTGAGGGAATTATTGGCCGTACTTAGATTCCAGCCAGTTAGACCAGAGCAAGCTCGGGGGTCCTGAGAAGTGCTGTCTGGGCACTCTCCAGGAATTGGTAGGGAGGAACAGCCTCCCATTGCTGTTATTGTCTACCATAGCTACAGGTTCTGTCACTCTTCCTGTTGTTGGTTTATTTAATTTTCATATGAGATAGACTAGTACAACTATGTTTTGACTGTATTCAACTTCAGTAAATCAGTCTCTGCACTTTCTTTTGGTATAAATTTCAGAACGCAGATGTTATAGAAATTTCCTATTTTTATTTAAATAGAGTATTTATCTTATACAGAACCTAATCGTTACTGT
Source organism: Larix kaempferi (assembly GCA_027924585.1). Lineage (NCBI taxonomy): Eukaryota > Viridiplantae > Streptophyta > Pinopsida > Pinales > Pinaceae > Larix > Larix kaempferi. Next base: position 3,852,354 of record BSBM01000571.1, on the reverse strand, counting down.
TACAGTTAACAATTATCATGTTTAGGCATATTCTAGAATTCCTGTTAATGGTTAAATAATAGACAGAAATATTAAACAATAGATATTCCAGTAATCTACCTGTATATATATATATATATATCGCATATTATAGTCAATTTTAGTTACAGGTTACTCTTATATCAAGTTAGAAGATAAACAAAACTCCTTTTAATATATTGTTTATACTCAGAATATGTTTTGACAGCTATTGATTAAATAAATGAGGAGACTGTAACAACATTTCATTGTTACAAGCATCCTTATAATCTTATTTATTAACACAGGAGTCAAATACAAACACTTAGCAACTGTATAGTATTATTTCCCTTCAACCTAGTATTATAATACATTAGCCATGCTTATTATAATAGAATTAACAGAGTTGTTTTAAACAAAAACAAACATATTACACAACAGAGAAACTGTCGACGAACGCAACCATCCTTGGCTGTTACAAACCATCTTAATTATACACAGTAATAATATTTATTCAGTATAAATGTTCTTCCTCAGGGTAGTCCACAAACTCTACACGGCCGTAGCCTTATATTATTCCTTCGACAGAGTGAAAAACAAATGAAAGAATGCCTTATATGGCAGACAGAACCTACAACATCTTTACACATAGTTCTATGTATATATTATTCTACCCACAGTTTCATTTAATAACTATACAAGAATCAAAATAAACATTGTTATAATTCATTCCCGGTCGCTATCGAGTTAACAAAGTTCATACATATTTGTTGAACACAAAACAGAACCTCAACTCGCCTGAATAAACCCTATACTATTCAACTATTACAGTCACAGTCGAGGAACATCCACCATATTTTATTTAACACTCCAAATCGAAGAAAACGCAGAGAGACAATTATAGGATTTCACTATAACAGAGTTATCATCCATTGCAGGTACCGAAGAACCCATTTATCCTTACATTCAAACACATTCTAATAATTTAACAAAACACAAAAATGAAACATGGCCATGATAGGCCCAGTAATATATTAAGTATAAATTTTATGCAGCGAGGATAGAACCCTATGCCTAGCCAATACGAGTACCATAACAGAAACCTTGGCCTCATACAGTCTGAGCCGTGAAGGGCTCTCCAATAAACATAACAAGGTTTCAACCCCTTTCTTTTCAAACAAAATAACTCATACAGATGACTGCAACCATGAACATCAAGTCGTCAAACGACCTCACTACACAGGATTTTTCCTCCATGACACAACCCTAACCACAAAACCAGCAAAGGAAGAAACAGCCGTGGATAACCAGGCTTACCCGGATGAGCCAGCGTTGGAGATAGAACCCTGTACACCTTCAGACCCGCGTGACATGCACATTCAATGCCGAGAGATGTTAATACACATTCAATGCCAAGAGTTGAATATATAGTAAACCTGCGCTTGCTTGCAAAACAAAAACTGCAAAAATAAAGTATTACATTACCTGAGCAATGTAACCGTGGATAACCTGGAAGCCACCGGTGGAAGCAAGCACTGAAACCCCATCACCCTCGCCGGTTGAAAGAGTAAGGGAAATCATCATAACAATTATCGACAGCCGAGACAAGATAACATTTCCGACGAAACCCTCACGCTGGGATTGAACCAGTCCAGAAGCACACCCAAAACCCAAATGCTTCAACCCTCTCATAACTAAAAGACAGTGACAAAACCCTGTCTCATATCCACACCAGCATAGTGAAGGACTGTAAGTAGCTGGGACTTCAATCAAGAATGAACAACAAAGCCACGAAACAATGAAACTATAGCAGACAATAGCACCAGAGCCGAGGACATACCCTACTACAGAATGAAACCACGAGACCAGAACCACAACACTTTGCACTCTGTTACAGTGCCCCAACTACGAAACTCAGACAGGGAGGGTTTCATCCTTAGGACCCGAGCCCGAAGGCAACTACAATAACCTGGTAGGGTTTTCGATAATAGCTTATATATCACCAACTGCATGGAGGAGAGTCAACCACGTAGCACCCAAATATATCAACGTAAAATGGGTCGAGACCATATAGTTCAAATTGCAATCCAAATCATTATTCACCGATTACAAAATCATTACATATATGTAAGTCAAACGTATAAGATAACATATGATATACAATCATTTAGCATATAGTGCATGCCTTTCAACTGAATCGTCGAGAATCCCAAGCACATGGGATGTATAATCCCTACAACGATAATAAGGAGACATAGTCAACATCAAATATGGAGTTCCTATTAACTTAGTATGGTGGTTAATACCTTAACACAATGTTGATTATAAATCTTATCCATGGTATGGGAAAAACATTATGACTATGGCAAAATCATGATGATGTACATTTATATTGAAACCAAGGCATAGGTTAATGCCATGAGCATATCACATTTCTTCAATCAGTTAAACAGTGTGGTGGTCAACTTTCAAAGGAAAATACCTTGTTACTTACCAAATTCATATGATGGGGCACACTTTCGCCATTATATACTATCATCGCATTTCTACCGATATTATTTGTTAAACAGTAAGCAAATAGGTAACATAGGTTAAACTTTAAAGTAGACATTGAACATTGCAGTATAGTCGAATATAATGGAACAACGCTAGAGGCGCCACATTTCCCAACTCACATTAATAGTCCAGAAATACAGCAGTAATCACCGGTATTAGTTGACAACATATCACATGAAGTTAACGTCGCTTATGCAGCCAATAATTATGATACAACAATTGTACCATTGATAGTTACAGCAGTAACGTAGAGTATTAATCATAAAAACATAATTATAACTGAAACAATGTAATCTATCGCAAAACCTGAGGATGCTATCCTAATAAGAAATATCATGTCGAGGCAGACTATCAATCTTAATTCAAGTGTAAGTTCATGAGAATAACTTCACTGTCTTGCACTCCAACTTGCATTAGTAAATAAATCTGCTTTAAAGTTTTAAAGTACAGGGAGTATTGATGCTTACCAAGTTTAAAATACAGTGATCCCTACTTCACCGGCGTACCTGGGACACGGAAGACAACTTATGCATTAGCTCGTAAGCTAAGTAAGCCAGTCAACTACGACTAGCTCTTCCCTTGCGGTTCGAAAACAAAACAGTCATTAATTACAATCACCGAAATCAAAGTTTTTAATTAAGACAGAGTCTTTAAACAGATTATGTTAGTTATTTAAATTAAAACAAAATCAGAAATACTATCTAGTTAACATTTATTGTTATGAATAAAAATTTTAAATTTTTCAGAAATATCGGGTTCTGACACCTACGTTGTTTAAATATGCTTATGCCTATGTAAGGAGGTGTGAACCATGCCAAAAATGCATTGGGAAGTTCAAGAAACCTGCTTTCCCTTTGCAACAAGTCACTGTTCAATTTCCATTTTAGTAATGGGGGCTGGATTTTGTTGCGCCCATAAATCCTACCTCATCCCTCCAACACAAATACATTCTCACAGCAACTAACTACTTCACCAGATGGGTGGAGGCAGTCCCACTTAAGCAATGTAATGCCAGCCAAGTCATATCTTTCCTAGACAGTCAGATACTCTCACGATTTGGTACTCCAGAATTGTTAGTTTTTGATAATGCATCCTATTTTTCTTCGATTGACATAATTGAATATGCTTTTGAAAAGGGGATGAAACTCAAATTTTCTGCCAATTACTACCCATAGGGTAATGGGTTGGTTGAGTCTTTGAACAAAAATTTGATCAACATTCTGAAGAAGACTGTGGCTTCTCACCATAGATATTGGCATACACAACTCAATAATGCTCTTTGGGCAGATCGTATTACTCCAAAGGCAGCAATTGGAAATTCTCTTTACTGTCTAGTGTATGGCAAAGAGGCCATTCTTCCTACTAATCTTACCATCCCTTCACTACAGTTATCCCAGTCTGTCCAAGAAGATGATTCTTCTCCCCTCCATCAGAGAATTGACACTCTACTTAAACTGGACGAAGATAGAGAAGTGGCTAGAAACAAGTTATATCATCATCAGTAGATGGTGAAAAGATGGTTTGATGAAAAATCTTCATCTGACAGGGAATTTTCTGTTGGAGACTTGGTTTTAAGATGGGACAAACAACACAAAGATAAGAACCAGTATACCAAGTTTCAACGCCTCTGGCTGGGACCTTTCATTGTTACAGAAAAGATGGGTCCTGCTACTGTTCGATTACAGACACGGAAAGGAGTTGTGGACACTTATCTAGTGAATGTTTCACTCCTCAAAAAGTATTTTGTTTGATTAGGATGATGTACTTGTACATAGGTTTGTTTTGCTATTTCTTTTCTTGATTGGATTGTCTGCTTTGTTTTCATTTGTTTGATTTAAACTCCACACATTTGGTGTTACTCATTGATTAGTTTCTCTCTTGGTGATGATTTCAGCTTGGTTTTTATAACTGTCTACCATTTGTCCTGTATCGGAGGTTGTTCAGCAAAAGACATTTAGCTAATGATTGCAGGACCCTGAATTGATATCTCTCCACAATGGTCATTATCTTACACATGTCTTATTTGTTTAATTGGGGTCTGGAGAATAGCAGAGTCTCCATTGTCTCATGTTTCATGGTTCAAGCTGCAGATCATAATAACCTGCCTAGCTTGTTCTACTCTGGATAATTTTACAATCACCTTGGTAATAAATCTCTTAATAAATGTAAATTACAAGGTGGGAAGTCTTGCTATCAAGCCAGCCCATTAGGTTCATAGGTGCTAAGAAGAATGACATCTTCACATCAAGCCACCACACTTGGAAGATGACTTTCAGTTTTACTGGGAGTTGGAAGATCCTATCACAGGTCGGTCCATTCATGATCAGCAAAGCATTGGTGAGTAACACTACCAATATAAGGTCACCAAGCCATGGTAGTGCCTTGTAATTTTCAACCTAATAAAATTTGGTTTTCTCCTTTTAAAGATGCTCGTGCATATAGGGACAGTGGGGTCTTATCCCAAGCCATCCCTGCCATGATCATGGGTTTAATTTGGACTGAAGCTATCACAATATGGTCACCAAGCCATGGTATTTGCTTTTAGTATTGCAACTGGAAGACAAGGAGTCTCTTTATCGAGCTAGCTTGATCAGTTTCTAAATTATGCTTGTGAACGGCATTGCTTATATTTGATCACCAAGTTAGGGCAGTGGTCTTATATACACAGTCTCATATTTTAATCTAAAAAAAAAAAAATCTCATGAATTGTTGCATGTAAATAAAATCTCAATAAATCAAGGTGATGTGTAATTAGGATATCCAGGAGCATTTTCAAGTATGTGCCTAGGTTCAACACAAGCTGCTTCTCCATGATTACATAAAGGTGAAGGATCTCAGTTGTTTCTTCAACCCCCTTATCAGATTTCCATTATTCTCAACATGATCATATATGGGGATTTATTAATTTCATGTTCCATGCTCATTAACTGTCTCTCTTGTGATCAATTTTTGGAAAAAATCAGGTTGAGAAAAGTGATGTGGCTGACATGTTTCATTTAGCTGAATTTCATTGTAGAGATAACTGGTTCTTTCCAGCCGGTCACCATTTGTTGTGGCCACAACAGATCCCATGCTTAGCTGAAAGCAAGGGAACCCCATTTTGAATAAACACAAAGGTATTTTGGTGAGTGTACTCTGTAAATATGAGAATTTGGGTTTTCACTTGTTTAGATCTCTCACCCATAATTTTGTCCTGCGTGTTTCCCTCTTTCTGGATGATCTCTCACTGTTTGGTTTGTTCAAATCCTCAATTTTTTAGTATTTTGTCTTTGCTTCAATCAACCCAAAACCTGACAGTTAGGAGACCCGAAACCCACAACCCGACAATTTTGGGTTGCGGGGTGTTTGTTTTGCATTTTTGAAATTTGGTGAACCCGCAACCTAACGGTTATGGGTTGTGGGTTCGTCTTGTAATAATCTTGGGAAACTATCATCCTGAAACCCGAAAACCCACAATTGCAGCTTTCAGCTTTCGGGCTCTGTCTTTTATTTATTTTGTTGCGTTGCCCGAAACCCGCAACCTGCAAGTGTCGGGTTGCGGCTTTCAGGAAGTTGTTTTCAGTTTATGAGTGTGTCAAAACCCGCAACCCACAAGTGTCAGGTTGCGGCTTTCAAGAATACCTTCTTCATTTTTCGATTCTGATTATTCCCGAAACCCGAAACCCTCAATTGCGGCTTTCGGCTTTCGGGAATTCTTTTCCACCTTTTCCATTTGTGCGACCCTGCAACCTGTAACCCGCAATTGTCGAGTTGCGGCTTTCAAGATCCCTTAATAAATTTTGTGAATAAAAATTTAGCGCGACCCCGCATCCCGTTTCAGTTAATCTCGATCGTCCATTTGTTTTGATCCTACGGTCTTGTTTTAATCTGGTAAATATAATAAGTGGGGCTTTTTCGGTTTTATTTTGTCATTTTTACTACCCGAAAATTATCCCGTCGCATTGTGGATTTCACTGCCCAATTTTTCCAGAGGATGTTTTAACTGATTTTCAGTTACTTCTGGCTGGATTGCTTCCTTTGCTACACTCAGTGTTTGACAGTTCCGATTTTGTTTCGACACATTTTTCGTTATTTGTTTCTACTCCTCAAGTTTTTACGTCGTTATGCCTCTTTCGGTATAAAAGGTTCTTCCAGTTATTCTGTTAAATCCGGTCACCTGAATCCAGTTTGATAGGTACGCAAGAGTTGCTAATCCGTGTACTCAAGATTTTGTTTCAGTCATTTCGTGGTCCGTTTTCAAGCCATAATTTTCATTCTGGTCACGAATGCAAAGTCATGATTGCTGATGTGAAAATACTCGTAATAATGAGCTTTTCAAACCAGTTTAAGACGTGTGATTTTCGACTGGTTTTGTACTTCCACATAGGTTTTATCCAAGTAACGCATGGGGCCTTGCTCGTGTTCATCACAGTTTGGATAATTGCAGTGAATCGGCCATATAACTTCAATCATTTTTATTTGTCTTGCCCAACGTCTATTATCTTATCTGTTGGCTTTAAATTAGCAACAAATATGAAACTTTTAGCTTGTCCTTCGCATTCTTTAAGAGGAAAAATTCTGTGTGATAGTCTTGCAATTTTTCCTTCTAGACGTATCTAATACGAGCAATATGCAGACAGGCAATGCTTTCCCAGAGGCACATTTTAAATATGAAGAACTCTTTCCCTTACTATATCAAGAACCTATGTCACCATCTTTTGATGCAAGTGTTCCTGATTTAAGTAGTGATAGCGGTGAAGAATATTTTGAAGCTTTTTCTATCTGCATGCAATTCCCCGAGGAACTGGCTAACCTCAATGACTCCGTTCTGTAAGATTATATAATCAACCAAGAACCTGATGTTCCGCTGACTTCTTCTGAAATAGATCCTTTAATGGATTTTTCTGTTTTTGAGAATATAGTCTCTTATCTAGAAGTTCCCGTGGTAAATTCTCTACAAGTCGAATCGTCTATTGCTGATAATGAGCAAGTTGGGGTGGAATTCTTGTTGTGCTATGAGGATATTTTTATTAAAGAATGTATCTTTAATAAACTATTTTGAAAGGTGGTAGAAATCATGTAGACCGAGGAATGGTAAGGTTTCTTGGATTGGTAGTTTTGATCTGATTTTGTAATCTCTGTTTTTTAGGGATCTCCATTTTTGGACTCTGTTGTAATTATTTAAAGAAGGATACCTCTCGTAGTTAGGGGTTGGTAATTTTGGAGTTGTAAGTCAGCAGAAGACTGGACTGGAGATACTCTGTTAAGCAGAGCTTTTTTGTAATTTCTGTACAAGACCTCTTCATACAGTAAAGTTATCTTTTAATCTATCTTCTGTTATTCCTCAAATTTCTTTGAGAATTTCTGATTTATGCTTAAAATTGTCATCTATTATGTATCTGATCTTTTGCTAAACATTTGTTAATATATGAATCTGTTGTATTGATTTCTCTATATGACTGGTTTATGTTTCAAAGTACTTCATTGAGTTTTTTCAATACAAGTACTTTCATGTTTTATTTCTGCAAATGATTCGATGCTTATAAATTTATATAATCATTGTTAATTTTTAAATTAGCAGAGTGATTACATGCTGGATCTTGAATGAGCCTGAATACTTGAAAGATTGTCATTTAATTTTCATTAACTGATAATAATTTAAGTAAACAAGTAATACAACTAAAGACATTTCTGTTGAAGTTGGTCAATTACTTGTTTAATCATATCTCAAGACCAATCTGCACATAAACAAGCTTTCATTTTAGAATAGGATTAACTTAGACTAGTTTCCCTTTTCTGAAATAGGTTAGGTTAGCTTTGCATTACTATATTCACATCTTGGTTTTCCTTGATTGGAAAACTGATATAATAGATCAACTCACCAACTCTTAGAGTGCTAGCGGAGGCCTAATATCCGTGGGGGATCACCATACCAAACAGGTTGGGGATAGAACTGCCCTTGAGTAGGGTCTTTCGAAGCCTTTCAACTTGGGTTTTCTTCCTTTGTTGAGTGTCTTGGAACATTCCAGCACCCTTGCATCTAACTTGCACAATCGAGGCATCAACACATACATACATGCATACATACATAGAGATACATACATACATACATATATACATACATACTTAGTTACATGCCACTAACACTTGTCATGCTTGCCAAATTCACTTTGCTTGTTTTCCTAGTCAACAACATTTGTCATGCTTCCTCCATGTCAACAAGTCATCCTCATCATGCATGTTAACAATATATGTCATGCTTGTTTGACATGATCTCATGCTTGCTTGATCTTTGCATCATCATATTGTTGTCCTTGTCATACTTGGCGATCTTTGCATCATTATATTTTTGTCCTTGTCATACTTGGCCACTTGTCATACTCCTTTTTCATCCTATCAATCTTGCTTAACTTGGCATGCTCCTTTGTCGAGTCATCAAGAATTTTTCATTAATGTGTTGTCCATTGCTTGTCCTTCATGTCATCTTGTCCATATTCCATGTCATCATTTCACCCTTTGTCATTAATGTTTAGAAACCTAATCTATCCCTAGAAACTTAGTCTAGCCCTAGAAGCACTAATATAACCGTACAAACCTAATCTAGCCTTAGAAATCCTAAAAAGCTAAACTAACCCTAGAAACACTAATTTAACACTAGAAAACTAAGCTAGCATACTATAAACCTAATCTGGTTCTAGAAACCTAAACTAGCCCTAGAAACAATAATCTAACATTAATCTCTAGGAATCCCTCATTGACTTCAACAACAAGCTTATGTTAATCAATGTCTCCCCACTAGCGTGATTATCTTTATTAGGGTTTAAAAACCCTACCCATGTCACGCCACACAAGTACACCACTAGAGAAATCAACTTATAGAATCCAAGTCTACATGTCCATCTTGGTATTTCAATCCTCAAACCCTAGGTCTTATACTGTTAACAATCAAATTGACACCCTTAACTAAGTGAAGGAGCAACATATGTTTACCATGCACCTGCGACAGGAAAGTCATGACACAAGTTCAATCAGAGACGAATCCTCTCTGAGAAATGCATTAATTGTGTTTAAAACATCCTAAGTGGAGCAAAAAGCCTAAAAACTATTCAAAAGTGGCTTTTCACTTGAAAATAATCAAAATGAGGAAAATGACTAATCCCACATTTAGAAGAGAAACCTAAGGCTCATCTCCCAATGCTAGATAAGAAAGTCATGGGAGTCATGGTAAAGAGGAGAAAAAAAGAGCAAAGGCATGCTGAGGAGATTCTGAAGGAAGGAGAAGAGCTCCAAGTCTTCAAAAGCAAGGATGAAGGAAGGAGAATTTATGGAAAGGGAGGAAGCACTCACACCAGGATTCCTGGTAATCATGTATCTTCTCCATTGTTTTAGCATGAATTGATTCAAGTTTCTGCCATTTATGAGTTTTTTATGATTATCATGCATGATTTTAATTCCTAAATGATTTTAGATCTTAATGAGTTTTAATTAATGAATCTAGATCTGTAGAATCTTGTAATAATCTTTTCATTTCTAACGTAGAGACTCACCACTCTTAGAAAAATAGTTAAGCTAGTGTAGACACAACCCTGCACTAATTACTATTATCATATACTCTACCATCAAACCCTAATATGCATTTGGTTGGTGATAAGAATGAGATGATTTATGCTAGGATTGAATTATTTCAATATTTAGGCCTCTCACACCTCTGCAACTTCTTCCACTACCATGATCTCATATTTCAATGATGTCAATGGCTTGTGATTATATAAATATAAATATTTATATTTCTTGGAATGTTGGGGTACATGCAAGAGAACATGGACATGTTAATATGAGATATATCATGCAAACCCTAGCCATGTCACATCACACAAGTGCTCTAGCATCGCACAAGATAAATCTCTACAAGAACATCCAACATGTCTATCTTTCCCTTATCTTCTCCACTGGTTATATCTTCGTGATCCATAAAATTTAACTCCTAGGGTTTACTCATTAACCCTATAATCTCCATGATAGATAAGAAGTCCTCATCAACCAAGCTCATTAACCCTATGTCAATCAAACTCTCGCCACTAGCATGATTCTCTTTCTTAGGGTTTACAAACAGTAGCCATGTCACATTACACAAGTACATGGCAAGACAATGCTATTGATAGCACCCAAAATCATGTTAGGCATTATCTCCACTTTGCATGTCTTCTATTAGGGAAATGACCTTAGTGTTAGAACAAGATGCTCAACTTTTGACCTAATTTGTCACTTTCTCAAAATTACTTGGAATTTCCTTTTGTGAGGCCTTTTACTTGGGGCTCCCAATTATCTCACATACTCTTAGACCCTTAACCATGGGCACACAAAAAATATCAACTCTACTCTCTGTCGATGGATATCACACACATCTAATGTAAATCAATCCTATGTCACAATCACTTTTGTGCTTTAGTGAATTTGCATGGAGCCTCACAAAAATATCCTAGTTCTTATATTAGATTTAGTTGCATTAAAAACTTATCATGCATAAAACAAATTTGAAAACTCACTCTTACAACAATTATAGCAATAGTAAAACAACCGTTATTCAATGATGATGTCAAATCACTCAACAAAATTATCTTTTACTTGTGATAAATTAGAAATACATATATAACTATAAATTACAATTCAAGAACATGCATGAGAGACTTATCACAAGGCTAGTATGATTCACTAGCTCTCCAAAATACTAGCTAGGGAAAATAGTGAAAGCCCTAGATGAACCAAGGAGATATAACATGCATGAATCACTAAAACAAGTCGTCCAATGCAATACATCTGCTTCTCTTCTTCTTATTTAGAAAAGGCACCTAGGGTTTCATCACAAAACCCTAATCATAAACCCCAAGGGATGTAACTCTATAATATCAGAAGGATCAAGCTCAAGCCAAGTTGTCCTCCCTAGACTTCATATATCCTCATAGGGGTGTTTTCATGAACCATAGTTAATTCCTCCATGAAGCTAATTACAAATAAAAGAGCGTGATATTGATGGTATGAGAAGGAATAACACCTTATTCTATATATCATTGCAATTGGTGGTCTCATCTAGTGTTGACATCCAAAATCATGTTAGGTGTTAGCTTTGCTCTCCATGCGTTCTACTAGGGAAATGGCCTTAGTGTTAGAACAAGATATTAATAACCTTAGTGATCACAAGTCTTCACAAATGTGAAAGAGAGGTGATCCAATTTTTCTCAAGGGGGCCATTTCTCGTCTGAAGGCTCTCAAGCATGTGTGGCCACCGTGGAGACGTCCAAAATGGACATGTGCATGTGTGGGAGCCGACGGAACCCAAGTCCACTCATCGGTTTGGGTTCCCTGCCCCCTGAGAAATTCATCAAAGTGTCCCTGAATGACCCGAGGTGCTGGACCAAGATGCCCGCAACACCCAAACTGTGACTCATATCGCAAATCCATCAATTTCGGTGGATCCGAGACCTTGTTTTTTAGCTAGGGGACCCCCCATAGCATGCCGCCAAACCCCAGAAATGGTGCTATTGTGCCATCTTTGGAGCTAGGGTTTTTCTCAGTAAAGGCCATGCTAATCTTACTCAAGGGGGCAATTTCTCGTCTGAAGGTTCCCGGGCATGTGTGGCCACCGTGGAAATGTCCACAATGGCTGTATGCACATGTGGGATCTGACGGAACCCAAGTCCACTCTCCGGCTTAGGTTCCGTGCCCCCGAAGAAATTCCTCAAAGTGTCCCTGAATGGGCTTGGGATGCTGGACCAAGATGCCCACAAGACCCAAACCATGGCTTAGATCGTGAATCTATCGATTCCTGTGGATCCAGGACACTAGGTTTCAGCTAGGGGACCCCCCACAGCGTGCCTCAAAGTCCCAGAAATGGTGCGATTGTTCCATCTCCGGAGCTAGGGTTTTGCGCAGTGAAGGCCATGCCAATCTTTCTCAAGGGGGGGAATTTCTTGTCCGAAGGATCCCGGGTATACATGTCCATGGTGGACATGTCCACAATGGCCACTTGCAGCTGTGCGAGTCGACGAAACCCAATTCCGCTCACTAGTTTGGGTTTCGTGCCCCCGGAGCAAATCCTCAAAGTGTCCCCGAATGGCCCCGGGGTGCCGGACCAAGATTCCCGCAACACCCAAACTGTGGCTCCCATCGTGAATCTGTTGATTTCGGTAGATCCGGGATGCTTGGTTTCAACTAGGGGATCCCCCATAGCATGCTTGAAAGTCCCAAAAATAGTGCCAATGTGCCATCTCCAGAGCTAGGGTTTTGCTAAGTGAGGGCCATGCCAATCTTGCTTAAGGGTGTCATTTCTCGTCCGAAGGATCCCAGGCATGTGTGGCCACCGTGGACACATCCAAAATGGCCATGTACACTTTTGGGATCTGACAGAGCCCAAGTCCGCTCGCCGGTTTGGGTTTTGTGCCCCTGGAGCAAATCCTCAAAGTGTCCATAAATGGCCCCAGGGTGACGGACCAAGATGCCCGCAGCACCCAAACCATGGCTTGAATCGCGAATCCGTCGATTCCAGCGGATTCGGAATTCCTAGTTTCATCTAGGGGACCCCCCACAGCGTTCTACCAACCCCAGGAAATGGTGTTATTGTTCCATCTTCGGAGCTTAGGTTTTGCTCAGTGAACCTATTGTTGTTGTAACATCCCCCCCAAATTTTTGTAATTTATTAGGGCCCCTCTTCTATTTTTTAAGAGATGGAAGTTTTCCTAGAAGTCAAACCCAACAGAACCCTTTCCTTACTTAGTTTTTCTAGAGAAAATCTTTGTGTTTTCTCCCATTGAAGTTTGCTTTTGTTTTTCTGCCTAAGTAAAAAATAAAAAACTCGTGCTTTTGCATCGCACGACGGAAGAACTCATCGAGTTCTGCCGCAACGATGGAAGAACTCATCAATTTCTGCCGCAATGGCGGAAGAACTCAGCCAACTCAGCCACAACGGTGGGAAATCATGGATAAGTTAAACCTTTTGCGGATGAACTCAACTAGTTCTTCTGCAATGGCGGAGGATCTCACCAAGTCCTTCCGCAATGGCGGAGGATATTGCCAAGTCCTTCCGCAACGGTGGATCACTTTGCTCATTTTTTTTAAGCTTCCCTATTTTTCATATAATCTCACTGAGTTCCACTGCAATGGACATAAAGTTTGATTGAGTCTTTAACTTCATCATTTCGGAAGAACTGCACTAGTTCTTCCGGAGTCTTCCAGCCACACTCACCTGGTTCATCTGCAATGACGCCTGAACTCGTCTAAGTCACCTGAAAAGAGACCCTTCACGGCAAAGTTTCATGTCTCATTCACATATGAACTCATCCAGTTTCCCTGCAACAGCGGAAGAACTCGACGAATTCTTCCACAGCAGTCGGATGAGTTAGCCGAGATCGTCCAGTTTTGGCGGTCACACTTAATGCTAAACGTGCCGATTTCACCCCCCGCCGTACGTGCCCTACCCCATTTTAATTTTTTCAACCACCCTATTCATTTCCCACACGCATCTAATTACTATAAGTAGGGTTAGAACCCCGTCGATTTTTTTTTATTGTTTCAATTGGTTGATGCCTATTTTTCAATCTCGTTTGAGACCAAGTGTGTCTACTCTGTGTTCACCAGCTTCACAACAATGCTACCATCCTCAAGTACAATCAAGATCCATCAGGTTGGTGCACTTCTAACCTTGTATCTTTGATTGCAATAGTGGTTAGTTCTAGTTTCTTTTCATAGTAAACATCGTCGTCATGATATATGACCTTTATCCGAGACATTGAGTCTACGCAGTTATACCAGTCTCATCACAGTCGTGAATGGACCTGCGGTCTCATCCTTCTAAGCATGCTCATCTCAGTCCCATTCCCCTAAACCTTAGACGTTCAAAGTTACCGGGTCATAATCGCCTATCGCACAGTTTATTAAAGGGTCCCGGGCATGACTTTTTGCCATTTTTGAAATCACCAGCGTTTTGGAGTCGGTCTCGTCTACCCTTTCGGAAGAATCATTTGTGTTTCTGTTCCGCTACGTTTTTTTCTCCGCATCTATATTATGGAACATATTTCCATCATAGGAATTCATTATTGCTATATTTTGTAGGTGCACTTAAGCCACGACGTTGTATTCAAAATGCTATTCTAAATTATCAATGTTGTGTTATAATTTATCTTATACCTTTGCATGGTTATTGGACAGGTTTTAAGTCACGATGCCTAAAGGTGGTAAAAGGAAGGCTAAGATGAACAAGCTAGAAATGGCTGGCGTTGATGCAAGAGTAGAAACTCTATTCGGGGACACCAAATCCACTACGGGCGTCCCTCCAGAAGTCAAATTGGGAGACTTATACCACATGATAAGAGACCAAGACATCCCTGAGGCACTCCTAGAGGAAGAATATTTGTACCAGAACATTAGGAGTTCCAACATATCTAAAGCAGCCACGTGTCCAAAACTCTTCCCTTGCTCAAAAGTAATTGGATGGATCCTGCAGCATGCAAATGCCAAGACTAGAGTCCTTTTCGACAGCAAGGGTGAAGCCTTCGCATCTTTCTATCTAGCCTATATAACAGGATCCTTCAAGTTGCCTTGTACTCAGCAGCCGCTGGATGAAGAATGGTTAAGTCAACCCAAAATGGACAATTTGGAGATGGCTAAAAAACTGCTAATCACAGGCAGGCAGATAAGGAAGAAGGAGAGTAGAAGGAGAGTGATGAGTACAAGGTCCAAAACCTAAGGCCTCCTTTGAGGATGATTTCCCTCATGCTAAGTCGGATCTTTGACAGGCCTGACAGGACTATCTTTAAACTCCAGTGGGTCCCCATAATCCATTATGTGGCATTCCGAGGAACGATTTTTAATTGGGTAACCATCCTCTCGGACAGTCTATCATTAGCCATAGTTGAGGCATAGGAAGGGCTGGTGGAAAAGAAGTCAGAATTCTACATGTCATCCTACCTAATAGACTGCATTTTGTCGAAACTTTGTTTCCCAAAGTTGGGTTTCCTTCGGGACCAAGCCAACACCCCAGTGTTCACTTCCTACAAAATACATTGGGCCTAGAATTACAGGTGGAGATACAAGCTCATTTGCGAAGAGTTAATCATACCTTTATATGAGATAATGTTCAATGAAGAGCCTAATTGCTTATCTGAGAATACCATGAAAGTAACGGAGAACTATGGCGACTTCTATTTTTCGGAAGAAGGTACTTATATAAGGATGTATGGAGGCTCCAAGCCCCCATATATTCTACCCAGCTATGCTACTGATTACATAGTCCACAACGAGGCAGTAAGGCAAGTGTTCCTTGACGGAATTGGTGGTACCTTGTATAGGTTAAAGAAGGCCTCTTTCCCTCCTTTTCCTTTCTTTGTTGGAGCTTATAAGTTCTCAAAGATCCTATTAGTTGAAGATTTTATTATGGAATTGAAATATTTTCATTTTGGGGGAAGGGTCTTCCAAAGGAATGACAGATGAGGCAAGGCTGCAGAACATTGCAAGGGGATTCATGCTCATTTTGAGTATGCTCACTATTATGATGAAGATGAAGAAGTGTATAGAGGGGTCAGTAACATGACCGAACTACAAATTTTTTGTCTCGGTAAAAGCGGAGCCAGTTCTGGCTCCACCACTATGCCCCATGATGCAAAAGAAATAGAACAGCTGAAAGAAAGAGAACCATCAGAAGCTGTTGAATCCCTTTCCCGAGAAGAGCAAAGGCTCAAGGAAGAAGTTGAGAGAATCCAAAGAGAAGCCGATGCAAGAACAAATAAAGCAAAGGAAGATGAATTTCGAAAAGAAGAAGCTCGAAGAATCCAAGAGGAAGAGAGAATCAAATTGGAAGAAGCTACCAAGTTGGAAGACAATGAGAGACAAAGGAAAGCGGAAGAGGAGGAGGCTCAGAGAAAAGTGGAAGAGGAAAACAAATCCAGGGAGGATGTTGAACCAAAGAGCCCAAGCTTACAAGACATGGATATAGACCTCCCCATAAGAGAACTCTCGCTTCTACATTTTACACCATCGAAGAATAGTACGGTGTCCCAATGGGGCAAGTTTGTTTATAACAAGAGGAGAAAATCCATTGTCAAGGAAACAGTGACTCTTATGAAGAGACCTTTCCAACCATATATCATCACAAAGAATGAAACCACAGTCATGCAAGGTACCCAGAATGACCCCGGACTCCTAGCATCTATCTCTGTAGCTTTTGTTAAAGCAACTATAGGCAATGTCCACATGTTGGAAGCCGAGTCTGAATTAGAGAAGAAGAAAGCTTGCCATTTGCAGCAGACTCTGGTCAAAGAACAAAATTATAAGAATTTGATGGTTGAGAAGTGTGACACCCTTGTGTCAATAAAGGGAGAACTGAACATAAGATTTCAGCATCTAGAATCCGAAAAGAGAGCTTTGGTGATATAAATAAGGACCCTGGAAGGAGAAAAGAATGATATAGAGGGTAAAAACTTGCAGCTAGAATCTGAGAAATTTAATACTGATCAGCAGATGGATGATTTGAAAGAAAATATAGAGAAGTTGGAATATGGTAAGGAATTGCTGGAACAACAATTAGAACTCGCAGCCAGCAAGGTTGGTGATCTGAGTCCCTTTCATGAGAAGTTGTGCAAAAAATTAAAGAAGATCTATGGAATTTAGGAGCTCATAATGGAAGAAGTTTGCAAGCTGAAGGTAATAGTAGCCAAGTTCAAAGAGATCAATGCCGAAGCCACCAAGCTCAGAAGGAAATATGCATGCATTAGTGAGGACATTAAGAAGCATATTGAGTGGAGGGAAGGAAAGTAGGATTTCCCTGCGAATATCCATCTTAAATCCATCTCTGAATTCAAGGCATATGCGCATCTTTTAGTGTTTTGAAAATATTGTGGGGTGAAGTTGAACGCTGTAGCCCAAGTTACCCTTGAGTAGTGTAGAAATCTGTATCTTAAGATATGAACCGCCCAAGAAAATGGTCAGATGGTGATGCCCCAAGATATAGAAGACTTTCCAGATAAATCCCAATGCTTGTTTGAGCTACGGGATGGGTTAAGTACATAAATGGACTATGTAAAGAAAATGAACGTGTTAACCACGGAAGATCTCCACCACTGTATCAGCCAGGCCACTATTCACGCACATATCCTTGAAGAAAACCTTCAGGTTGCAATAATAGAAATAATCAGCTTGGAAGAAGAACTCACCAAACATGAGGTATCTCTGAAATTAATGCTCCCTATGCCCTCCAACAACATCATAAGAGAAAGCAGCCTCTGGGTAAATCATATAGCAGAAGCAGACAAAGCATCAGCAGTAGAGGTAAACCAGGCATCAATTTCAGTAGCATTACCAACAGCAGAAGAGGCACAAGTTTCAGTAGAAGAACCAATGTTACCAAAGGCACCGCGTGTGGAAAATGTGCTAGCTCGGGGTTAATATTTTCTATTTAATGAAACGCCAAAGTGCTTTGTCCTTTTGCCTATGTACCTTTCAAATATTAAAAGGACAACTGGAGTTTTCTTCCCGTCCTTCTTTTTGTAATATTTCCACAACTTATTCTTTTTGTAAATGGGCACTAGAGACAAATTAGAGGAATCGAAGAGGTTAGGGTACACTGTTAAGTTTAAACCAAATAGACTAGCAAGATCACTGAAAGAAAACCCAGCAAAGCTTTCCTCAATAAGATGATCAACCAAAATACAAGATGTGCTCCTTCCTTCTTTGTCTCCTTAGCAGATCTCCCAGACAAGTGCGCACTCTTCCACAAGTGAGTGAGTGATCTAATGAGGAGTTCACCTCCTTTATTTATACTGACTCCCAACTGACTAAAAGACCTA
Organism: Larix kaempferi; assembly: GCA_027924585.1. Classification (NCBI taxonomy): domain Eukaryota; kingdom Viridiplantae; phylum Streptophyta; class Pinopsida; order Pinales; family Pinaceae; genus Larix; species Larix kaempferi. The sequence continues at coordinate 3,833,989 of BSBM01000571.1, read as the reverse complement.
ATGGGGCTGACCTCTCCTGGAGAAGTCTAATAACCCCAAAAATATAACCACAGGGCCGACCCCCACATGGTGGGTCTAATAACCCTAGTTAATACAAACCCCCATAGGAATAAACATCTCCGGATACATAATAGGGTTACCTCGGAGGGATGAAACATCTCCAGAATAATAAAGTACAAATATAATATTCTTTGAAGTTACAATATTCAACACTCCCCCTTAACGAGAAGGATATTATAACAGCATCTGTAGGAGCAAGGAGTCACTATACATGATACATCTATAAATCATCGGAAGCTTTCTTCAATTTGTCTTCATCAGTAACTCAAGCAGTTACTAGTATATCAATGTCAACATCAACATCGACATCACGATCATCGGCATCGTCAACACACGATCAGCAGCATCGTCATCACACGATTAGCAGCATCGTCATCACACGATCAGCAACATCATCATCACACGATCAGCAGCATCGTCATCACATGATCAGCAGCATCGTAATCACACGATCAGCAGCATCGTCATCACACGATCAGCAGCATCGTCATCACACGATCAACAACATTGTCATCACACGATCAGCAGCATCGTCATCACATGATCAGCAACATCGTCATCACGCGATCAGCAGTAGCATCATCACACGATCAGCAGCATCGTCATCACACGATCAGCAGCATCGTCATCTATACACATGATCCTTCCTTTCAGATTTACTGGATCAATTTCATCACAATCATATTTAAGACTATCCTTCCTTTCGGAATTACTGGATTTACTATCTAAGGATGATTAGTCCAACCACAATCATATTTAAGACTATCCTTCCTTTCGGAATTACTGGATTTACTGTCTAAGGATGATTAGTCCTACCACAATCACATTTAAGATTATCCTTCCTGGATTTACTGTCTAAGGATGATTAATCCTACCACAATCACATTTAAGACTATCCTTCCTGGATTTACTGTCTAAGGATGATTAATCCAACCACAATCACATTTAAGACTATCCTTCCTGGATTTACTATCTAAGGATGATTAATCCAACCACAATCACATTTAAGACTATCCTTCTTGGATTTACTGTCTAAGGATGATTAATCCAATCACTTGCATTTTGAACCAAGGTCCAGGGACAATGCAGTCCTATCCTCTATTCTCGGAGACACCTGTCTACGGATCACTTTAGAACTTGAGTTCAAGGATGATCCAATCCTCATCTGTCCAGCAAGGACTTTATTCTCGGAGACCTCACGTCTACGACTCTCTTTAGGACTGAAAGTCCAGGGATGATCCAATCCCCTCAAGTCCACCAAGGACTTCATTCTCGGAGACCTCACGTCTATGGCTCTCTTTAGGAGTGAAAGTATAGGGATAATCCAATCCCCTCAAGTCCACCAAGGACTTCATTCTCGGAGACCTCACGTCTACGGCTCTCTTTAGGACTGAAATTCCAGGGATGATCCAATCCCCTTAAGTCCACCAAGGACTTCATTCCCGGAGACCTCATGTCTACGGCTCTCTTTAGGATTGAAAGTCCAGGGATGATCCAATCCCCTCAACTGTCCACTAAGGACTTCATTCTCGGAGACCTCACGTCTACGGCTCTCTTTAGGACTGAAATTCCAGGGATGATCCAATCCCCTTAAGTCCACCAAGGACTTCATTCTTGGAGACCTCACATCTACGGCTCTCTTTAGGACTGAAAGTCCAGGGATGATCCAATCCCCTCAACTGTCCACTAAGGACTTCATTCTCGGAGACCTCACGTCTATGGCTCTCTTTAGGACTGAAAGTCCAGGGATGATCCAATCCCCTCAACTATCCACTAAGGACTTCATTTTCGGAGACCTCACGTCTACGGCTCACTTTAGAACTTAAGTTCAAGGATGATCCAATCCTCATCTGTATTCTCATCTATACAGGTACAAATATCCAAGAGCATGTATCACATCAAAACATGTATACATCTAGCATGTATTCTCACTAATACATCTAATATCAAAACATGTATACATCACATCAAAACATGTATACATCTAGCATGTATTCTCACTAATACATCTAATATCAAAACATGTATACATCACATCAAAACATGTATACATCTAAAATAAAAGATATATAAGAGTTCTGAATCTAAATAAATGTAAGTAGCTAAGTGCAACAAAACAAAATTTAAGAGACAGAATTGTTATCAAATACTATACTACTCCCCCTTTCGAGGAGGGTCCTTCTGGACTATACCAAGCTTGTCTCGGAAGTATTCAAACTTTACTCGAGACAAAGGTTTAGTCAGGATATCGGCAATCTGATCCTCAGTGCTTATATACTCGAGCTTGATGGCTCATCTCTGCACCATGTCTCGTATATAGAAGTAATGGATCTCAATGTGTTTTGACTTATCATGGAACACAGGATTTTCAGTCATCTTAATACAGCTTTGATTATCACACATAATCACAGTGGGATCCATTTCTAAGTCAAAAATTCCAGATAAAATTTTCCTAAGCCACACTGCTTCACAGCTGGCAGAGCAAGCGGCTATATATTCTGCTTCAGCAGTACTGAGGGCCACACTAGATTGTTTCTTGCTGAACCAGGAGATCATGGCAGATCCAAGACCATAACATCCACCTGAAGTACTTTTTCTGTCTGAGACACTACCTGCCCAATCAGAATCTAAGTAACCATGTAACTTGAGTTCATTACCTCCAAGATAGTATAGGCCAAAGTCCACTGTACCTTTTAGGTACCTCATTATATGCTTTGCAGCTATAAGGTGAACCTTTCTAGGTTCTACTAGATACTGACTTAGGGTATTTACAGCAAAGCATATATCCGGCCTAGTATTTGTCAAATACATCAAAGATCTAATGATTTGTCTATATAGGGTTATGTCCATTAGTTCTAATGAATCATTAACTAATAGTTTCAGGTTGGAGTCCATGGGAGTGGCCATGGCTTTACACTCCAACATATCAAATATTTTGAGAATCTCCACAGTATACTTACCTTGATTTAGAAAGATTCCTTTTGGCTCTTGCCACACTTCTAGGCCTAAGAAGTAGTGCATTAATCCGAGATCTTTCATTTCGAATTCTGAAGAAAGATTCTTCTTGCTTTCAATAATTTGTTTCTCATTTCCGGTTAGAAATAGATCATCTACATATAATAGCAATATAAAAAGTTCATCATCCATCACTTTAAGATAAAGATTGGGGTCAGCTCTACTTTTGGTAAAGCCCATGCTTGTTAAGAAACTGTCAATCCTTCCGTACCAAGCCCTGGGAGCTTGCTTCAACCCATATAATGCCTTTTTCAGTTTGCATACATGAGTCCTTCCGTCTTTGACCTCAAAACCTTGAGGTTGTTCTATGTATACTTCTTCTTCAATTACACCATTTAGAAAAGCTGTCTTAACATCCATTTGATGCAATTTCCATTTCATCATGGATGCAAGTGCCATGATAGTTCTAATTGAAGTATACCTAGCAACAGGTGCAAATGTTTCTTCATAGTCAATTCCCTCCTTTTGAGAGAATCCTCTGGCTACAAACCTTGCCTTGTATTTTTCAATGCTACCATCTGCAGCATGTTTTATCTTGAAAATCCATTTGGAAGAAACCACACTTTTATATCTTGGTTTGGGAACTATATCCCAAACATCATTTTTCATTATTGACTGATATTCTTCTGTCATTGCTTCTACCCATTCTTTCTTTTCAGCTGCCTCTTCATAGCTAGTAGGTAGTTGATCCACAAGATCACACATCAAGGCCATATAGTTGGACACTAGCTTTGGTTTCTTTCTTTCTCTAATGGAGCCTTCAGGAGCACCATATTTTTCAGCCCCTTGGATAATATCTCTAGCCCATGCTGGCCTTCTTTTCTTTGATAAATCTGAGATAGGAGGTTCTTCTGGTTCCAACATGTCATGATCCTCTGGTGGATTATCTTCAGGGATGTGAGCAGCCTCTGAGTTTCTAGAAGAAGGATCTTCTTCATAGATTTCTTCAAGTTGGCATTTTCTTGATTTCTTGAGAGCTGCTTCTTCATCAAAAGTTACATCTCTACTGATTTCTATATGATGAAAGCCTGGTATGTAAATCCTGAAAGCTTTGGATGATTCACAATAACCAACAAATATTCCTTTCTTACCAGAAGGATCCAACTTGGTTCTCTTTTCTTTTGGAATGTGGATGTACACAGGACACCCAAATATTTTAAGATGGCTTACCTCGGGCTTCTTTCCAGTAAACACTTCTTCTGGAGTTTTGAAATCAAGAGCATTATGAGATAATCTGTTTTGAACATATACTGCTGTCTTGGCTGCTTCATCCCATAGATACATGGGAAGATCCTGGTCATGTATCATAGTCTTCACAGCTTCCATGATGGTTCTATTTTTCCTTTCTACAACCCCATTTTGTTGGGGATTGTAGGGAGTGGTTAGTTCTCTCTTGATTCCAACTTCTTTACAAAATTCTTCAAACTCTTTTGAAGTATATTCTCCACCATTGTCTGTTCTGAGAATCTTGATTTTCTTTTCTGAGAGATTTTCTATTAGAGCCTTGAACTCTTTGAACTTTCCAAAAACTTCATTCTTACCTTTTAGAAAGTATATCCAAGTTTTCCTTGAATGATCATCAATGAATGAAAGATAGTATTCAAATCCACTTAGAGAGGTGGTGGGCATTGGACCACATACATCTGAGTGTATTAGCTCCAATATACTCTTAGCCTTTGTTTCACTCTTTGGAAAGGGGTTCTTGACATTCTTCCCTTTCTTACATCCTTTACATGAGCCATCATGATCAACCTTCAAATCTGGTAGTCCTATGGCCACCTTGCTTACATAGGGTAAGGCTTTGTAGTTAATGTGAGCTAGTCTTCTATGCCATAGCTCACTGGGACTAGAGGTTTCATGAACAAGGGCAGCTTCTGGATGACCCTTGAGTTTATACAAACCTCCTTCCTCTTCACCAATGACAATTGCATCCTTAATAGATTTTCCTTTGGACCACATTAACACGTGTCCATCAATGAATGCAACTCTATGTCCTTTCTTGTCCAATGCTGAGATTGAAAGCAAATTCTTCTTCAATCCTGGAACATACAAAACTTCCTTCATCTTCATGGGGGTTCCAGAATCAAGTTTGTAGTTTGCTTCACCAATTCCCTTAATGGGATATTGATAGTTATCTCCAAGAGATACCTTTAGTGGAGAGGTCTTTTCTTCAAGATTTGATAAGGTCTTCTTTTGTCCTGTCATGTGCTTTGAGGCACCACTATCAATGACCCATGTACCTTCTCCAGGTGTTATAGATCCAGAGAGTGCGGAGAAAAGAACATACTCTTCTGCATCTTCTTCTTCATTTCTTCTAGGTCTTCTTTTGGATAAGGTCCTTTCTTCATCTTCTTCTTCTCTTCTAGATCTTTTCTTGAGAGGCCTTTCTTCCTCTTCAACTTCTTCTTCACTCTCATCTTCTGCAAGATGTGCATGATGTCTTCTGTGGTAAGTACCCTTTTTCTTTTTGTTAGGACAGTCTTTGGCAATGTGTCCTAATTTGTGACAAATGAAACATTGGAATGAGGAGTAATCTCTTCCTTGGAAGGATCCCCTTTTCTTTTGAAATCTTTGTGGAGGATGGGACTCCTTTTGACTATCCTTCTTAAGGTAGGATCGATTCTTTCTTCTCTTGATATGGGTGGCCAAGGCTTGGTCATCTTCCTTGAGCAATGCTTCTCTGTTGGCAACCCTAGCTTCTTCTTCAACACAATCCTCCCATACTATATCAAACTTCATGCTTTCTTTTCTGGCACACATGGTTTGTATGAAAGATTCCCATGATCTAGTGAGACCATTTAGAGCTGTCATCACAAGTTCATCTTCATCAAGAGTATCACCAATGGCATCTAGTTGCTCCTTGATTAGAGAGACTCTTGAGAAGTAGTCTTGAATGGATTCTCCTTTGTGCATTTTGGTACTCTTCAACTGAGTCCTTAGATTCATCTTCCTATTGATGTTCTTTCCTTCATACATTCTTCCTAGGGCATCATACATTTCCTTTGTAGTCTTCTTGGAAGCCACTTGGGGAATCAAGTGGTCTTTAATGGAATCGGCTATGATTCTCTTTGCCCTAATCAAATCCTTCCTGTGTTTTTCTTTGGCTTCATCTTCTTCTGGTTCTGCAACTTCCTCCTTGATATAATGAGCAAGATCATTCTCCTCAAGAATGAGACCAATTCTGTATTTCCATGCCCGAAAATTTTCTATACCTTCTAGCTTGTCTTCAAGCTTAGTGTTTGGAGCCATCTTCTCTTGGGGGAGTCCAAGAGACAGAGTAGACTTACCTGGAAAGTTACTTTTCACTTTTCCGGAATCTGGAACAGAATTTTATCGCACTTTTGGTAGAATTAGGGTTTGACTTTCCCAGAGTTCTACCCAACCAAAAAGTTCGATCTATAGCTCAAAAGAATGCTCTTGAGAAGGGCTATCCAGCCATGTAATCATAATTAAAAAATTCCAACTTTTTTCTGAAACCAAATTCTGACGTATCGCACTTTTGGTAGAATTAGGGTTTGGATTTCCTGGAGTTCTACCCAACCAAAAAGTTCGATCTATAGCTCAAAAGAAAGGTATTGAAAAGAGCTATCCAGCCATGCAACCTAAAATCAATAATACCAACTTTGGGCTGAAACCCTAACTTCACCGAAGAGAGAGAGAGAGGTATTCTTACCTTGTGAAAGATGTCCTATTCAGTCTAGCTCTGATACCATGTTAAGTTTAAACCAAATAGACTAGCAAGATCACTGAAAGAAACATAATCACAAGATAGACACAGAATATACCCTGGGAAACCCTCATGGGGTAGAAAACCCAACAAAGATTTCCTCAATAAGATGATCAACCAAAATACAAGATGTGCTCCTTCCTTCTTTGTCTCCTTAGCAGATCTCCCAAACAAGTACGCACTCTTCCACAAGTGAGTAAGTGATCTAATGAGGAGTTCACCTCCTTTATTTATACTGACTCCCAACTGACTAAAAGACCTAATGGGGCCGACCTCTCCTGGAGAAGTCTAATAACCCCAAAAGTATAACCATAGGGCTGACCCCCACATGGTGGGTCTAATAAACCTAGTTAATACAAACCCCTGGAGGAATAAACATCTCCGGATACATAATAAGGTTACCTCGGAGGGATGAAACATCTCCGGAATAATAAAGTACAAATATAATATTCTTTGAAGTTACAATATTCAACATACACTTGGCAGCTCTTGGAGCATTTTTTAAGTATACATATAGATGAACAAAGGGTAGTATTCATAGGACTTTTTGCAGGTGAAAGGACTCTTCTTGTGTACATGAACTATTTGTGCTACATGAATAGAAAATCGTTTTGGCCTGTGGAAGCCGGCACAACATTTTGCTTAAGATGGTGTTGGATAATTGCTGAACTATTTCTGCATCTTTCATACATTTTTCTGTGAGATCTTTCCTAGCTATTATGAATTATTTCTCTACTATGAATGATTTTAGTTCTTTTGCAGAATTTCTGTGTTAATGAGCAATAAAATGTTTTAATTAAATCAAAGCTACCTTTGATATCTTTTACTTTCTGTTGGAACTGCATCTTTACAATTAAATGTCTATCTATGATATCTTTATATGTGTCTTTCAGTTTATTACTCACACTTTTAGTTCACTCCTTGCAAGGATAGATTAAATTTGCTTAAATCAGTTTTAGATTAGATTTGTTTCAATTGCATGCACTTAGGTTAATGCACTTGCATATCATCTTTTAAATAAAATATATAAACAGTGGATCAGACCACAACTGGTGAACTTTAAACAAATCTTTAAATCATACACGGTAGTCGGAACCGCTAACCAGATGAATTCCCCACACCAAACGGTGAGCGATCTAATTGGGCTTGCTTACTGAGGAGAATCCCTAACTGATTGATGCTACGATTTTCGAGGCATCAACAGTTTTTGATGCTAGAAGGAGGGCCACCAGTGCATGGCTGGAAGAAGAGATCCTTTTATTAAAGAGAATCCTGCTGAAAACCCACCCAAAACAGCTACCCCAGACATGTCCGATCTGAAATCAAGAAATCAAGAAAACCCACCCAAAACAGCTACCCCAGACATGTCCGATCTGAAATCAAGAAATCAAGAAAACCCAAATGCTAAAACAAAATAGCAAGAAACATTGTATGCTATCCCTTTTGAAGAAGTAAATCATTTTAGAAGACACACCCGCTCTTACGTTAGAAGTCTTGGAGGGTTAACTATTGTCCCTTTGTTGCCTAGAATAAGAGATCCTAGGAAAGGGACCCAATACACGAGAGACTCAATTTTAGTTCAGAGTCTAGAAGAATTATTGGATTTGTCTTTAGAAGAAATCACTGAACCTTTCAACGAAATCCGACCCGAAACCCCTACAAATCAAGATAGGCCACATACTCCACCACATACTCCTCATAATTCGACACTGCATACACCACCCCATTCTCCACCAAGATTCATCGTTGTACTTGCATGGAGAGCAAGAGGAGCATTAAATCTAATTGGACCATTCCATGATTTGCCTAAGAATCTAGAAAAGGTCTTGCCGAAGTATGATCCTGGGAAAGGAATCTCTACTGAAGATCATCTTAAGAGTTTTTATTTAGCTTTGAATCTTCTTAATGTAGAGTACGAAGATGTAGTCTGCCGCCTTTTCCCTTATACTTTTGAACCCAAAGTATCTTCCTGGTACTTTAGCCTACAAGCTAGCTCAATAGCAAGCTGGGAAGATTTTGAAAAGTGTTTTTTGAAGAAATATGGAAATTAGAAAACTATAGCTACTCTTATGAAAGAATTGTTATTGATGAGAATGGAAAATAAAGAAAAGGTTCAAGAGTTTAATCAAAGATTTACAACATTGCTAAATAACTTTAGTGACGCAACAATTCCCGCTGAAGAATGTTTAGTAGAATATTATACAATAGCTCTTAAACCCCCTTTAGCAATGTTTGTAAAAAGAATGAAAAAGACTACTTTGATATAAAACTTTGAGGAAGCCAAGAAGGTAGAAGAGGAAGCTGACAGTATTGCCAAACATTCTCTTGATCTGGAAGCAAATCCAACAGCTGTTAAGAAGCCCTTTTTTTAACTAAAGATAAAGAAGAACGGGAAGCTGATTTAGAAAGTGTGATAAAGATGATGCAAAAGCTTTCTAATAAAATTGTTGATCTAGAGAAAGATAAGACAGCTAGCTCTTCTAAACAACCATTCAAGCCTTTCTACAAGAAAAGAGATGAAGGTAAACATCCAACCCCTCTAGTAAATAATTTTTTTGTGCTAAATCTAAATGAAATAGGGATGGATCACTTATGTACCTTCCATCAAGAGCAGCACTCCGAAAAGAGTTGTCCACAGTGGATTAATTCGATGAGTTTGGTAATGAATTAGATGTTAGATGCACAAATTTCTGAACAAACGAAACTTCAGCAAGAACAAATTCTTGAGCAGGAAGAATCCGCTCCCGATACCACAATGATCTTGTGGGATTGGACCCCTACCCAAGAGTCGTCTTTTGAAAATCTGGTTGATGAAGTTCAAGCAACATCGATTAATGTCACTACCAGAAGTAAAGGCCCGGTAATTGATAAAACAATAGATGTGCCTAAAGCTAAGTTCACTAATCAAATGCCGAAGTGGCACATAACTATCATCCCGCCCCAACCTAAAACAAACCCAACAATGACTCCTAGAGTAGCTAAAGAGTCAAATGCAGAGACACCCAAACAGCCAAAAGCTCCTCCAAACAAAGCAGAAAATCAGCAAAAAAATTCGATAGAATGTGATATGGGTTATGATATAATTGAAGATATTAAAAAAGAAAAAGCAAATGTTTCCATCTTCGATATGTGTAGTCTGCCCCAACAGAGAAAGACACTGATGGAAGCCTTTGACCCACAAACAAGCACATCATAGAAAAAACTAAAGAAAACCCATAAATAAATGAAGCCAGCATTGGCGGAAAATCAAAATCTCAGACACTGCCTTTCCTCTTGACTTTCAAAATCTTTAATCATAATGTGCATAATTGTTTGGTAGACTCGGGTGCTAGTTCGAATGTCATGCATTTGTCAGTTTGTAAAAGGATTAATGGACAGTCGATCCCATCTCCATCTCAAATCATACCGTTAGACAAAACAACTTTCAAAGTCATTGGTGAATTGAAAGACGTGCTTATTAGGTTTTCAACTGATCCGAGGATATGTCAGTTTATTGATATAATGGTGGTCGATATTCCTGAGGCTTACAGTTTAATCTTGAGTAGGGACTAGTCTATGAAACTAAACGGTTACTTTGCAACAGATTGGTCTCACCTGTGGTTACCTTATCAAAATAGGAAAAACCAAATTAAAATACTTAGAGAACCCCACATGAAACAAAATGTCACCCAATTAGAAGAAAAAAAATGAAGTTGTGACTTTCTCATCTTTAGTTTTGGGAAATTATTTCTTGGAAATTGAACTCGGAAATTATCAATGAGAAAATGTTCATGATCCAGACAAACAGTCTGATCTCCTTAATTTTTCACGGACTGGTGATATTGATTGTAAAATAGTAGGATTAGTTACTAATTTAGATAGAAATGATACTAACTTAGTTAAAAAGGAAAATGTTTTTTGGATACTTTACTTTGATGGATCCAAAACTCAAGAAGGATCAAGAGCCGGTTGTGTTTTGATTGATCCCAAAAGAAATAAACATTTTTTATCTTGTAGATTAGAATTCGAATGTACGAATAATACTGTTGAGTATGAAGCTCTGATTCATGGTTTAAAGAAAGATATTGGTTTAAATTTCAAATATTTGAAAGTCTTTGGTGATTCAGAAATAGTTGTCAGGCAAGTGAGAGATACAATTCATTGCCTTTCACCACACTTGAAAGGTTATCAGTCTGAGGTTTGGAATCTAATTTCATGTTTTGATGCTTTTAATATAAATTCTATTCCTAGGCTACAGAATGCTGCAGCTGATTTTTTAGCAACTCATGCCTCCAGATTAGTTCCTACTAATAATAAATGTTCCATTGAATTGATTTTCAAACCGTCCATTCCGGATAACATTACAAATCTGAGAGTATTTGACGATGATGAGCAGATTATTAGTTTCTTAACAAATGAAGATGTCTTCCAAGAAGCCATAATAGATGAAGGACAGCATGATTCAGATTTATAAAGATGCTGCTAAAGGGAACTTCATGCCTAAAGGGGTAAGAAGTCTTGAAGCATTGTTCAATCTACAGAACAAGTACAAGAGACCAGCAAATGTCAAAATGCATAGCTCCTCCATGCAGCATGAATTGGTAAATCTAGGCACAGAGGCTGAACCGAAATATGTTAATCTTGGTAAATGTTGTACGCTAGGCGAAAGGGGTAGGTTCATCAAACTCTTCAAACAATATAAAGATGTTTTCGCATGGACTTATGACGATTTGAAAACATATGATACCCGCATTATTCAGCACATAATACCAATGAAAGCAGGAATTAAGCCTTTTCAACAATAATTAAGAAGGATGCATCCGACACTTGAGCCTCTAATTTAGAAAGAGTTTAAAAAAATGTTATATGCAACGATTATTTTTAAAGTCCGACATTCTGAATGGGTAGCTAATTTAGTTCCTGTGCGGAAGAAGTCAGGAGAAATCAGACTGTGTGTAGATTTTCGGAACTTGAACAAAGCTTCCGATAAAGACAACTATCTCGTGCCTCCAATGGAGCAAATATTGCAGATGGTGTCAGCATCAGAACTTTTCTCTCTACTAGATGGATTTTCTGGATACAATCAAGTGCTGGTAGCAGAGGAAGACTGACTCAAAACCACTTTTCGTACAAAGTGGGAACTTTTGCATATTGAAGAATGCCATTCGGCTTGATCAATGCAGGAGCTACGTTTTAGTGAGCCATGGACATTGCTTTCTGAGGGTTGGGTGGTCAATGTGTAGTCATTTACCTGGATGATGTGACAGTGTTCTCAAAGAAAAGGGAAGACCATGTGTTCCACTTGAAACAGATTTTCGATCGTTGCAAGAAGTATGGGATTTCTCTGAACCCCAAGAAAAGTGTTTTCGCTGTTCTTTAGGGAAAGCTTTTGGGTCACATCATTTCAAAGAAGGGAATCTCGATAGATCAAGAGAGAGTGCAAGATATCAACAAGATTCCCATGCCCCATAACAAAAGTTCTATGCAATCATTTATGGGCACCATTAATTTTGTTCAAAGGTTTGTACTAGACTTCGCTCAGATCGTTAAACCTTTGCAACAAATGGTAAAGCAGAGTGTACAATTCAAGTGGATAGACTTGGAGAAAGTTGCATTTAAAGAAATTAAGGCCACCATAGCCAATGCGCCTTCTTTAAGGATTCCAGACTTCGATAAAGATTTTATTATGTACACCTTCGCTTCTGATAACTCTCTCGTAGCTGTGCTCACCCAAAAGGCATAATTAGGAGATGAATACCCAATTTATTTTATGAGCACTAGTATGCAAGGTGCTGAACTAAACTATCCCGTGGTGGATAAGTAGGCGTATGCAGTATTCAAGGCAGTAAAGTAGTTCAGGCCATATATTCTGAAAAATAGAACTAAAGTCATAGTCCCTCATCCTGCTATTAGATCTCTTTTCGTTCAAAAGGAATTGGGAGAAAGAAGAGGAAACTAGGTCACTGCTCTTCAGGAGTATGACTTAGAATTCAAACCAGCCACTATTATCAAAGGTCAAAGTTTATGCAAGCTACTTACTGAAAATCCAGCTGATGGAGAGCTAGATTGGAGGAATGAAGCCGAGCTAAATACGATCGACGTATGTCCAATTTTCACAACTCCTGAGTCTTGGTACAGGGACCTGGTGCACTATTTGCAGTCAGGATACTTACCGAAACACTAGAGATCGAAACAAAGAAGGGAACTCTGTCTTAAATCAACAGTTTATCAAATCATTGAAGGATTACTCTTTAGGAAGAATTATGATGGCATATTTCTCAGATGTTTAGAGAAAGAAGATGCAAGTAAAGTGGTCAAGGAATTACACGATGGCCCTGCTGGGGGACATTATTCTGGAGAAACTACAGCTCACAATATTCTCAGAGCTGGGTATTATTGGCCCACCCTTTTCAAGGATGCTCAAACCTATGCCACGAATTGTGATGTGTGCCAAAGGAGTGCTGGACAATTTCCAAAAGTAGCAGGTCCTTTGCAACCAATGATCATCTCTGAACCATTTGAACAATGGAGTATAGATATTATTGGCGAGATCAACCCAAACTCCTCGCTGCAGCATCGATACATTCTGACAGCTACAGATTATTTCACAAGATGGGCTGAGGCTGTCCCACTGTGCAAAGTGAATGAAGATGCAGTTATCAAGTTCCTAGAAGAGAACATCATAACCAGGTTTGGGGTTCCAATTTCTATAGTCTTTGATAATGCTCCTTATTTTTTGTCAATAAAGATTAATGAATTCATGTATGAGAAAGGAATTAAACTACATTATTCATCCAATTACTATCCCCAAGGAAATGGATTAGCTAAGTCCACCAATAAAAATCTCATCAGAATCCTTAAAAAGACTGTGATAAAAAATCAGAAAAGCTGGCACATAGCTATCCCGAACGTCCTATGGGCAGATAGAGTCACCCCCAAGAATGCCTTAGGCATTTCTCCATTCACCTTGGTCTACGGCAACGAATCCATTCTCCCTCCAAATATTCTACTCCCATCCTTGCAGTTGTCCCAAACCTCCCGAGGTTCTAGCATTCAATCCCTTCAATTAAGAATTTATAACCTGTTAAAACTTGAAGAGTCACGGCAGAAGGCCAAAGACCAATTTCACCATCACCAAGACATAGTCAAAAGGTGGTTTGATAAGAAGAAGTCCGGAAAGAGAAGTTTCAAAGTAGGTGACTTAGTTCTGAAGTGGGATCACCGACATGATGGTAAGGGGATGCATATAAAGTTTCAACACTTATGGCTTGGCCCTTACCAAATCTCCGAAAAGCTTGGCATGTCAACTTATAAATTGAAAAACCCACAAGGAGAGGAGGTAAAACTCCCTCTCAATGGCCTTGCCTTGAAGCAATATTTCACATAAGTCCTAAATGGACTTTTGTACATAAATTAGGCATTGTTTTGGTTCTTTATTTTTGGTTGTTTTCTTTTCTTTTCTTTTAAGTTACTTACGATCACCTTTTAGTCTACTAGTCAGCTTGATTTGTTGCTTTTCGTTTTGCTTTCTGCCTTTGTTTGAGTCCTTTGTTTAAATGAAGCTCAGCTCAATTTTTTGGCGTGATTGAAAGATGAGACTCCAAGCAAAGCTTAAAAAAGATGGTAAAGAGGAAACTTACTGATAGAGGAAATGAATATGTGTGACCTTGCTTTCACTGATAGGTTTCTTGGAATGCAGAGATCCTCTTTATTTTGGTCAAAGTAACCCTTGTCAAATACTAAGATGTAGCTTTTCCTTTTGATTATCTTGGGGCCCCATTCACTCTAAACATTAATGACTATCTAAGGAAGTTCACTATTGCAGACCCATGGAGAGGAAGCATGTCTTGCAGGTGTATGGTATTTAAAATGATCCCATGCTGCAAGTAAAATCCAAAAGGCTTATATCAAAGAGTCTGGTTTCCAGAAATTATCGCCTCAATTAAAGCATGGCCGAGAAAAGTAAAGAAACTTTCGAATTAGAGAAGTTGTTCAAATAAACTAGCCCAACAAGGTTCTTCTCCATCCGTGAAGCATGAAAATCAAACAAATCTTTCGCTCATGCAAAAGGACATTATGGATTGAAGAAATTATATCAAATTATTGAAAGTAGAAGAAGCCCATTTCTGGAAGGCTCAAATGGCAAAGGTCGTGAATTAAAGAAACATCCAAAAGGATGCAAAATAACATGGGAATGAGGAACAAACGAATATGTTTGTGAGATATTGTTACGATCCTATGGAGTTTTATATCAGTAGGCTTCCGAAAGACAGAATTTAAAATGAACCTCACATTTTGTCCCTTGGAGAGTTATAATGAAATCTGAGTCAAAGTTTCCCTTTCCCTCATCACCATTATGATAAGAGTGATAACTGCATTCTCAGAAGCTGAACTATGAAAACATTTTGTTGCACATGAAACCAGCATTTTGTAAGTTTTCTGACCATGTGATGAGTTTGTTTCAGAGATCTGTGTTCACCAGCAAATCGTCATTGTTGTTGCTGCAACATCCCCCCCAAATTTTTGTAAAATATTGGGGCCCCTCCTCTATTTTTTAAGAGATGGAAGTTTTCCTAGAAGTCAAATCCAACAGAACCCTTTCCTTACTTAGTTTTTCTAGAGAAAAGCCTTGTGTTTTCTCCCATTGAAGTTTTCTTTTGTTTTTCTGCCTAAGTAAAAAAAAAAACTCATGCTTTTGCACTGCACGATGGAAGAACTCATCGATTTCTGCCACAATGGCGGAAGAATTCATCCAACTCAGTTGCAACGGCAGGAAATCATGGATAAGTTAAACCTTTTACGGATGAACTCAACTAGTTCTTCTGCAATGGCAGAGGATCTCGCCAAGTCCTTCTGCAATGGCGTAGGATCTCGCCAAGTACTTCCGCAACGGCGGATCACTTTGCTCATTTCTTTTGAAGCTTCCCTATTTTTCAGATAAGCTCACTGAGTTCCGCCGCAATGGACGGAAAGTTTGATTGAGTCTTTAACTTCATCATTTCAGAAGAACTGCGCCAGTTCTTCCAGAGTCTTCCGGCCACACTCACCCGGTTCATCCGCAACGGCACCTGAACTCGCCTAAGTCACCCGAAAAGTGACCCTCCACGAAAAAGTTTCATGTCTCATTCATGGATGAACTCATCCAGTTTCCCCGCAATGGTGGAAGAACTCGACGAATTCTTCCACAACGGTCGGATGAGTTAGCCGAGATCGTCCGGTTTTGGCAGTCACACTTAATGCTGAACGTGCCGATTTGACCCCCCACTGTACGCACCCTACCCCATTTGATTTTTTTTAACCATCCTATTAATTTCCCACACGCATCTAATTACTATAAGTAGGGTTAGAACCCCGTCAATTTTTTTTTATTGTTTCAATTGGTTGGTGCCTATTTTTCAATCCCGTTTGAGACCAAGTGCGTCTAGTCTGTGTTCGCCAGCTTCACAACAATGCTACCATCCTCAAGTACAAGCAATATCTATCAGGTTGGTGCACTTCTAACCTTGTATCTTTGATTGCAATAGTGGTTAGTTCTAGTTTCTTTTCATAGTAAACACCGTCGTCATGATATACGATATTTATCTGAGACATTGAGTCTGCACAGTTGTACCAGTCTCATCACAGTCGTGAATGGACCTACGGTCTCATCTTGCTAAGCATGTTCATCCCGGTCCCATTCCCCTAGACATTAGACATTCAAAGTTACCGGGTCATAATCGCCTATCGCACAGTTTATTAAAGGGTCCCAGGTGTGCCTTTTTCCCATTCCTAAAATCACCAGCGTTTTGGAGTTGGTCTCGTCTACCCTTTCGGAAGAATCATTTGTGTTTCTGTTCCGCTATGCTTTTTGCTCCGCATCTATATTATGGAACATATTGCCATCATAGGAATTCATTATTGCTATATTTCGTAGGTGTGCTTAATCCATGACGTTGTATTCAGAATGCTATTCTAAATTATCAATGTTGCGTTATAATTTATCTTATACCTTTGCATGGTTATTGGATAGGTTTTAAGTCACAATGCCTAAAGGTGGTAAATGGAAGGCTAATATGACTGAGCCGGAATCGACTAGCGTTGATGCAAGAGTAGAAAATCTATTCGGGGACACCAAATCCACTACGGGCGTCCCTCCAGAAGTCAAATGGGGAGACTTATACCGCATGATAAGAGACCAAGACATCCCTGAGGCACTCCTAGAGGAAGAATATTTGTACCAGAACATCACGAGTTCCGTCATATCTAAAGCACCCATGCGTCCAGAACTCTTCCCTTGCTCGGAAATAATTGGATTGATCCTGCAGCATGCAAAAGCTGAGACTAGAGTCCTTTTCGACAGCAAGGGTGAAGCCTTCGCATCATTCCATCTAGTCTATATAACAGGAGCCTACAAGTTTCCTCATACTCAGCAACTGCTGGATGACGAATGGTTAAGTCAACTCAAAATGGACAATTTGGAGATGTCTAAAAAAATGCTAATCACAGGCAAGCAGATAAGGAAAAAGGAGAGTGATGAGTACGAGGTCCAAAACCTAAGGCCTCCTTTCAGGATGATTTCCCTCATGCTAAGTCATATCTTTGGCAGGCCTGACGAGACTATCTTTAAACTCCAGTGGGTCCCCATAATCCATTATGTGGCATTCAGAGGAACAATTTTTAATTGGGCAACCATCCTCTCGGACAGTCTGTCATCAACCATAGTTGAGGCACAGGAAGGGCTAGTGGCAAAGAAGTCAGAATTCTACATGTCATCCTACCTAATAGACTACATTTTGTTGAAACTTCCTTTCCCAAAGTTGGGTTTCCTTTGGGACCAATCCAACACCCCAGTGTTCACTGCCTACATAATACTTTGGGCCCAGAATTACAGGTGGAGCTACAAGCTCATTTGCGAAGATTTCATCATACCTTTATATGAGATAATGTTCAATGAAGAGCCTAACTGCTTATCTGAGAATGCCATGAAAGTAATGGAGAACTATGGCGACTTCTATTTTTTCGGAAGAAGGTACTTATATAAGGATGTATGGAGGCTCCAAGCCCCCATATATTCTACCCAGCTATGCTACTGATTACATAGTCCACAAGGAGGCAGTAAGGTAGGTGTTCCTTGAAGAAATTGGTGGTAACTTGTATAGGTTAAAGAAGGCCTCTGTGTAGCCCTGCAACCTTTCACAAAAGACAAACCACCCAACATTTTTCATCAACTTGGTTGACAAAGGAAATTGGGAAATCCACTCAATGTTATTGGGTTCAGTTTTGCATATGAGTCCTCCCAGGTTTTTCTTCGAGCTCTGCGTGGAAGTTTCATCCATTGTACCCTGCTACAGCAACTAAACACTCAATGCTGAAAACCACTTATAACTTCAAAACCCTCTCCTGTAACTGTGTGGAAATTTGCCTGGATTCAAAATGAACAAGTGCTGAAAACCCTATCCTGTGGGGTTCATTCCCAAAACCACAATGTTCTGGCCATTGATCTTGCTAATTCAAAATTTGGAGAATGCATTCATTCCTACACGAGCTGTGTACTTTGTTCATTTGTTAAGTGTCATACATAACATGTTGCCACGCCTTACAAGAGTACCATGCACATAATTACAGTACGCTGCCACGTTTTACAGGAGTACACATACCATGTATTTCCATAATTGATATCATATTATAACAAAGAAATTATAATTATGATTCCAAACCCCTATTTTAATCATAATATCACAATTTACAAAACTGACAGCATTTTCAAATTCGAAATTATGGCAGATGCTGTTAGTTTGACATTTAAATCTAATTTATGAAATTTAAAATTTCCCAAGAATTTGTAATGGTTGTTAATGAAAGAAAACAAACTTTATTTTGAATATAAATATGAACAAGAGCCAAATCCTTATTTAATTATGAAACATGACAAATGGTAAAAATAAAATTTTAAGAAATAAGGGAATGCATAGGCTAGACAAATGGAAAAACTGAAAGAAAATGAGGTAAGGGCTATGTAAATCTATGGAACACCCTAGGAATAACATAAGTTCTCAAAGATCCTGTCAATTGAAGATTTTATTATGAAATTGAAAGATTTTCTTTTTGGGGAAAGGGTCTTCCAAAGGAATGACAGATGAGGCAAGGCTACAGAACATTGCAAGGGGATTCATGATCATTTTGAGTATGCTCACTATTATGATGAAGATGAAGAAGTGTATAGAGGGGTCAGTAACATGACCGAACTACAAATTTGTCGTCTCCGTAAAAGCGGAGCCAGTTCTAGCTCCACCACGGTGCCCCATTATGCAAAAGAAACAGAATAGCTGAAAGAAAGAGAAGCATCAGAAGTTGTTGAAGCCCTTTCCCGAGAAGAGCAAAGGCTCAAAGAAGAAGCTAAGAGAATCCAAAGAGAAGCTGATGCAAGAGAAAATAAAGCAAAGGAAGATGAACTTCGAAAAGAAGAATCTCGAAGAATCCAAGAGGAAGAGAGAATCAAATTGGAAGAAGCTACCAAGCTGGAAGAAGATGAGAGACAAAGGAAAGCAGAAGAGGAGGAGGCTCAGAGAAAAGCGGAAGAGGAAAAAAAATCCAGAGAGGATGTTGAACCAAAGAGCCCAAGCTTACAAGACATGGATACAGACCTCACCATAAGAGAACTCTCGCTTCTCCCTTTTACACCATCGAAGAATAGTATGGTGTCCCATTGGGGCAAGTTTGTTTATAACAAGAGGAGAAAATCCATTGTCAAGGAAACAGTGACTCGTATGAAGAGACCTTTCCAACCAGATATCATCACCAAGCATGAAACCACAGTCATGCAAGGTACCCAGAATGATCCTGGAATCCTAGCATCTATCTCTGTAGCTTCTATTAAAGCAACTGTAGACAATGTCCACATGTTGGAAACCGAGTTAGAATTAGAGAAGAAGAAAGCTTTCCATTTGCAGCAGACTCTGGTCAAAGATTAGATTTATAAGAATTTTATGGTTGAGAAGTGTGACACCCTTGTGTTAGAAAAGGGAGAACTAAACATAATATTTCAGCTTCTAGAAGCTGAAAAGAGAGCTTTGGTGATACAAATAAGGACCGTGGAAGGAGAAACGAATGACCTAGAGGGTAAAAACTTGCAGCTAGAATCTGAGAAATTTGATACTGCTCAGTAGATGGATGATTTGAAAGAAAATATAGAGAAGTTGGAAGATGGTAAGGAATTGCTGGAACAACAATTAGAACTTGTAGCCAGCAAGGTTGGTGATCTGAGTCCCTTTCATGAGCAACCGTGCAAAACATTAAAGAAGATCTACGCAATTCAGGAGCTCATAACAGAAGAAGTCTGCAAGCTGAAGGTAATAGTAGCCAAGTTCAAAGATTATGGGGTGAAGTTGAACGTTGTAGCCCAAGTTACCCTTGAGCAGTGTAGAAATCTGTATCTTAAGATATGAACCTCCCAAGAAAATGGTCAGATGATGATGCCCCAAGATATACAAGACTTTCCAGATAAAGCCCACCGCTTGTCTGAGCTATGGGATGGGTTAAGTACAGAAATGGACTATGTAAAGAAAATGGATGTGTTAACCACGGAAGATCTCCACCACTATATCGGCTAGGCCACTATTCACACACATATCCTTGAAGAAAACCTTCAGGTTGCAACAACAAAAATAATCTGCTTGGAAGAAGAACTCGCCAAACATGAGGTATCTCTGAAAATTATGCTCCCTATGCCCGCCAACAACATCATAAGAGAAACCAGCCTCTGGGTAAAGCATATAGCAGAAGCAGACAAAGCATCACCAGCATAGGTAAACCAGGCATCAATTTCAGTAGCATTACCAGCAGCAGCAGAGGCATAAGTTTCAGTAGAAGAACCAGTGTTACCAGAGGCACCGGTTGTGGCAAATGCGCCAACTCAGGGTTATATTTTCTATTTAGCGAAAGGCCAAAGCGCTTTGTCCTTTTGCCTATGTACCTTTTAAATATTAAAAGGACAGTTAGAGTTTTCTTCCCGTCTTTCTTTTTGTAATATTTCCAGAACTTATTCTTTTTGTAAATGGGCACTAGGGACAAATTAGAGGAATCGAAGAGGTTAGGGTACACTTGGCAGCTCTTGGAGCATTTTGTAAGTATATATATAGATGATCAAAGGGTAGTATTTAGAGGACTTTTTGCAGGTGAAAGGACTCTTCTTGTGTACGTGAACTATTTTTGCTACATGAATAGAAAATCATTTTGGCCTATGGAAGCCGGCACAGCATTTTGCTTAAGATGGTGTTGAATAATTGCTGAACTATTTATGCATCTTTCATACATTTTTCTGTGAGATCTTTCCTAGCTATTATGAATTATTTCTCTACTATGAATGATTTTATTTCTTTTGCAGAATTTATGTGTTAATGAGCAATAAAATGTTTTAATTAAATCAAAGCTACCTTTGATATCTTTTACTTTCTACTGGAACTACATCTTTACGATTAAATGGCTATCTGTGATATCTTTAGATGTGTATTTCAGTTTATTGCTCACACTTTCAGTTTGTTGCTTGCAAGGATAGATTAAATTTGCTTAAATCGGTTATAGATTAGATTTGTTTCAATTGCATGCACTTAGGTTAACGCACTTGCATGTCATCTTTAAAATAAAATATATAAATGGTGGATCGGGCCACAACCGGTGAACTTTAAACAAATCTTTAAATCATACACGGTAGCCGGAATCGTTAACCGGACAGATTCCCCACACTAAATGGTGAGCGATCTAATTGGGCTTGCTTACCGGTGAGAATCCCTCACTAATTGATGCTACGATTTTCGAGGCATCAACAGAACCCTAGCTCCTTCATTGAGCAAAACCCTAGCTTTGGAGATGGCACAATAACATCGTTTCCGGGGGTTGGTGACACGCTGTGAGGGGGGCCCTAGCTGAAACCTGATTTCCTGGATCCACTAGAATCAACGGATTCACGACCGTAGCCACTGTTTGGGTGCTGGGGGAATCTTGGTCCGGCACCCCAGGGCCATTCGGGGACACTTTGAGGATTTGCTCCGGGGGCACTGAACCCAAACCGGCGAGCGGAATTGGGTTCCCTCAGCTCCCATAGGTGCATGTGTCCATTGTGGATGTGTCCATGATGGCCACACATGCCCGAGAGCCTTCGTACGAGAAATGACCCCCTTGAGCGAAATTGGAAAGGCCCTCATTGAGCAAAACCCTAGCTTCGCAGATGGCACATTGGCACTGTTTCTGGGATTTTGAGGCATGCTGTGGGGGGGGGCCTAGCTAAAACCCAGCACCCCGGATCCATCGGAATCGACGGATTCACAATCCGAGCCATGGTTTGGGTGTTGCAGTCATATTTTTCCAGCACCCTGTGGCCATTCGAGGACACTTTGAAGATTCTCTCTGGGGGTATGGAACCCACGCCGTCACATTTGTCAGACAAACCTTTGTAGTGAACTATGAGTTTTCCATATTGCAGCCGAAGGGAAACTTGATACAATGAATCGTCACCGTTTCCAGGTTGAAACTCAAGACCGCTAGCAACACTCCTCGGACGGCGGGCATGGCTCATACTGAATTGAGAAACTAATTGAGGGAAAACGCAGTGAAAATCTGAGACGGTTGCATAGTGAAATGCATGCAAAATGAATGAAGAGGGTGGCAAGACACATGGCTGTGGGATGTCGTATGAGAGGAAATGGCAATGGGAATTGATTGATAAGGTCAAATTAAATTCACACGGTGGTAATAAACTACACTTGTGTCTTCCATTGTCAGCTGCACTTCAAGCTTGAAGGTGGTAGCCTTGGGACCAGACATAGGTCACAGGTTCGAATCTCCTCAGGTCAGTTCATACCCTGTTATTTTTTCACTGTAGAAATCATATAATTTGCAGCGAAAAAATACAAGAAACCATTTCTCTTGCCACACACTCTTCATTCATTCTGCATGCATTTCACTATGCAACCGTCTCAGATTCTCACTTTGTTTTCCCTCAATTAGTTTCTCAATTTAGTATGACCCACGCCCACCATCTGAGGAGTGTTGCCAGCGGTTTTGAGTTTTAGCCTGGAAACGGTGATGATTCATGGTATTAAGTTTCCCTTTGGATGCAATATGGAAAACTCATAGTTCACTATGAAGCTTTGTCTGAAAAATGTGACGGCTTGGGTTCCGTTCCCCCGGAGCAATTCCTCAAAGTGTCCCCGAATGGCCCTGGGGTGTCGGACCAAGATTCCCACAGCACCCAAACCGTAGCTCGGATCGCGAATCCATCGATTACGGTGCATTCGGGTTGCCTAGTTTCAGCTAGGCCCACCCCCCCAGCATTCCTCCAAACCCCGAAAATGGTGCTATTGTTCCATCTCTGGACCTAGGGTTTTACTCAGTGAAGGCCATGCCAATCTTGCTCAAGGGGGCGATTTCTCGCCCGAAGGTTCTCGGGCATGCGTGGCCACCATGGACATGTCCACAATGGACATACTCACATGTGGGAGCCAACGGAACCCAAGTCCGCTTGCTAGTTTGGGTTCCGTGCCCCCAGAGCAAATCCTCAAAGTGTCCTCGAATGGCCCCGAGGTGCCGAACCAAGATGCTCGCAACACCCAAACCGTGGCTCCAATCATGAATCCGTCGATTCTGGTGGATCTAGGACGCCGATTTTCAGCTGGGGACCCCCCATAGTGTGCCACCAACCCCAGGAAACGATGTTATTGTGCCATTTCCGGAGCTAGGGTTTTGCTCAATGAACCCTAGCTCCTTCATTGAGCAAAACCCTAGCTCCGGAGATGGCACAATAGCACCATTTTCAGGGGTTTTCGGTACACTTTGGGGGGGGGCCTAGTTGAAACCCAATGCCTTGGATTCACCAAAATCGATGGATTGGAAATCCGAGCCACGGTTTGGGTGTTTCGGGCATTTTGGTCCAGCTCCCCAGGGCCATTTGGGGACACTTTGAGGATTTGCTTCGGGGGCACGGAACCCAAACCGGCAAGTAGACTTGGATTTCATCAACTCCCATAGGTGAAAGTGGCCATTGTAGACATTTCCACGGTGGCCATGCATGCCCGAGAGCCTTCGGACGAGAAATGGCCCCCTTGAGCGAAATTGGAATGGCCCTCACTGAGCAAAACCCTAGCTATTGAGATGGGACATTAGCACCATTTTTGAGACTTCAAGGCACACTGTGGGGGGTCTTGTAGTTGAAACCCGGTGCCCCAGATCCACTGGAATCGAAATATTCACGATCCAAACCACGATTTGGTTGTTGTGGGCATCTTGGTCCAACACCCTATGGTCATTCGGGGACAGTTTAAGGAATTGCTCCGAGGGCACGGAACCCAAACCGGTGAGAGGAATTGGGTACCGTCAACTCCCACATGTGCGTATGGCCATTGTGGATGTTTCCATGGTGGCCAGGCATGCTCGAGAGCCTTCAAACAAGAAATGCCCCCCTTGAGCAAGATTGGCATGGCCTTCACTGAGCAAAAACCTAGCTACGGAGATGGCACAATAGCACCATTTATGGGGGTTAGCGACACGCTCTGGGGGGTCCCCTAGATGAAACCTGGCATCCTGGATCCACCAAAATCAACAGATTCATGATCCGAGCCATGGTTTGGGTGTTGCGAGTATTTTGGTCGAGCACCCCGGGGCCATTTGGGGACACTTTGAGGATTTGCTCCGTGGGCGCGAAACCCAAACCAATGAGCGGACTTGGATTCCGTCGGCTCCCATAGGTGCAAGTGGCCATTGTGGACATGTCCATGTTGGCCATGCACACCTAGGATCCTTTGGATGAGAAATTCCCCCCTTGAGCGAAATTGGAATAGCCCTCATTGAGCAAAACCCTAGCTTTGGAGATGGGACATTGGCACCGTTTCCCGGACTTTGAGGCACGATGTGGGGGGTCCCCTAGCTAAAAAATGACGTCCCGGATCCACCAAAATTGACGGATTCATGATTCGAGCCATGGTGTGGGTGCTGCGGGCATCTTGGTCTGGCACCCCGGGCCATTTGGGGACACTTTGAGGATTTGCTTCGGGGGCATGGAACCCAAACCAACGAGCGGACTTGGGTTCCCTCAGCTCCCATAGGTGCATGTGTCCATGATGGCCACACACACCCGGGTGCCTTTGAACGAGAAATGTACCCCTTGAGCAAGATTGGCATGGCCTTCACCTGAGCAAAACCCTAGCTTCGGAGATGGCACAATAACACCATCTCCGGGGGTCAGTGGCATGCTATGGGGGAATCCCTAGCCCCCCGGATCCACCGGAATCGATGGTTCACGATCCGAGCCATAGTTTGGGTGTTGTGGGCATTTTGGTTGGGCACCCCGGGGCCATTCGGGGACACTTTGAGGATTTGCTCCAGAGGCACGGAACCCAAATCGACGAGTAGACTTGGATTATGTCAGGTCCCACAGGTGCAAGTGGCCATTGTGTACGTGTCCACAGTGGCCACGCATGCCTAAGATCATTCGGACAAGAAATGGCTCCCTTGATAGAAATTGGAATGGCCCTCACTGAGTAAAACCCCAGCTCTAGAGATGGGACATTGGCACCATTTTTGGGACTTCGAGGCATGTTGTGGGGGGTCCCCTAGCTGAAAATCGGCATCTCAGATCCACCAAAATCTACGGATTCACAATCCAAGCCATGGTTTAGGTGTTATGGGCTTCTTGGTCCAGCACCCCGGGCCATTCAGGGGCACTTTGAGGATTTTTTCCGGAGGCACGGAACCCAAACCAAGGAGTAGACTTGGATTCTATCAGATCCCATAGGT
This sequence comes from Larix kaempferi, assembly GCA_027924585.1. Lineage (NCBI taxonomy): Eukaryota > Viridiplantae > Streptophyta > Pinopsida > Pinales > Pinaceae > Larix > Larix kaempferi. Next base: position 3,808,443 of record BSBM01000571.1, on the reverse strand, counting down.
GCAAGTGTCCATTGTGGACATGACCACGGTGGCCATGCACGCCCAAGATCCTTCAGACAAGAAATGACCCCCTTGAGCGAAATTGGAATGGCCCTCACTGAGCAAAACCCTAGCTCTGGAGATGGGACATTGGCACCATTTTTGGGACTTCGAGGCATGCTGTGGGGGGTCCCCCAGCTGAAACCCGGCATCCCGGATCCACCAGAATAGACGGATTCGTGATCTGAGCTACGGTTTGGGTGCTATGGGAATCTTGGTCCAACACCCCAGGGCCATTCAGGGACACTATGAGGAATTGCTCCGGGGGCACGGAACTTGAGCCATCACATTTGTCAGACAAACCTTCATAGTGAACTATGAATTTTCCATATTGCATCCGAAGGGAAACTTAATACCATGAATCATCACCGTTTCCAAGCTAAAACTCAAGACCGCTAGAAACACTCCTCGGACGGCAGGCGTGGGTCATACTGAATTGAGAAACTAATTGAGGGAAAACGAAGTGAGAATCTAAGACAGTTGCATAGTGAAATGCATGCAGAATGAATGAAGAGTGTGTGGTGAGAGAAATGGCTGTGGGACGTCGTATGAGAGGATATGGCGATGGGAATTGATTGATAAGATCAAATTAAATTTGCACGGTGGTAATAAACTACACTTCTATCTTCCATTGTTAGCTGCACTTCAAGATTGAAGGTGGTAGGCTTGGGACTAGACATAGGCCGCAGGTTCGAATCTCCTCAGGTCAGTTCGTACCCTGTTATTTTTTTGCTACATAAATCATATAATTTGTAGTGAAAAAATACAAGCTTCGAACCTGCGACCTATGTCTGGTCCCAAGGCTACCACCTTCAAGCATGAAGTGCAGCTGACAATGGAAGACACAAGTGCAGTTTATTACCACTATGCGAATTTAATTTGACCTTATCAATCAATTCCCATCGCCATTTCCTCTCATATGTCGTCTCACATATATTTGTCTCGCCAGCCCCTCTTCATTCATTTTGCATGCATTTCACTATGCAACCGTCTCAGCTTCTCACTGCGTTTTCCCTCAATTAGTTTCTCAATTCAGTATGACCCACGCCCATCGTCCGAGGAGTGTTGCTAGCGGTCTTGAGTTTCAGCCTGGAAACAGTATGGAAAACTCATAGTTCACTACGAAGGTTTGTCTAACAAATGTGACAGCTCGGGTTTCGTGCCCCAAGAGCAAATCCTCACAGTGTCCCCGAATGGCCCCGTGGTGCCGGAACAAGATGAATGCAGCACCCAAACTATGTCTCAAATCTCAAATCTGTTGATTTCGGTGGATCATGGACGCTAGGTTTTAGCTAGGGCCCCCCCCACAACATGCCTCAAAGTCCAGGAAATGGTTCCAATGAGCCATCTCTGGAGTTAGGGTTTTGCTCAGTGAGCGCCACTCCAATTTCACTCAAGGGGGCCATTTCTCATCCGAAGGCTCCCAAGAATGTGTGGTCACCGTGGACACATACACAATGGACACGTGCACCTGTGGGACCTGACAGAACCCAATTCCGCTTGTCGTTTTGGGTTCCGTGCCCCCAAAGCAAATCTTCAAAGTGTCCCCGAATGGTCCCGGGGTGCTAGACCAAGATTGCTGCGTCACCCAAACCATGGCTTCGGTTGCGAATCCATCAATTCCGGTGGATCTAGGACACTGGGTTTCAGCTAGGGGACCCCCCACAGCGTGCCTCCAACCCCCGGAAATGGTGTTATTGTTCCATCTGCGGAGCTAGGTTTTTGCTCAATGAAGGAGCTAGGGTTCACTGAGCAAAACCCGAGCTCCGGAGATGGCACAATAACACCATTTTTGGGGGTTGGGGGCACACTGTGGGGGGGGGGCCTAGTTGAAACCCGGCATCCTAGATCCACCGAAATCAATGGATTTGTGATCCGAGCTACGGTTTGGGTGCTGCAGGCATCTTGGTCCGACACCCTGGGGACATTTTGAGGATTTGCTCTAGGGTCACAGAACCCAAACCGGCGAGCGGACTTGGTTTCTGTCAGCTCCCAAAATTGCATGTGGCCATTTTGGATGTGTCCATGGTGGCCACATAGGCCCAGGAGCCTTCGGACGAGAAATGGTACCCTTGAGCAAGATTGGCATGGCCTTCACTGAGCAAAACCCTAGCTCCGGAGATGGCACATTGGCACCATTTCTGGTACTTTGAGGCACACTGTGGGGGGTCCCCTAGTTGAAACTCGGTGCCTTGGATCCACCAGAATCAACGGATTCGTGATCCAAGCCATGGTTTGGGTGCTGCGGACATCTTGGTCAGACACCCCGGGGCCATTCGGGGACACTTTGAGGATTTGCACTGTGGGCACGAAACCCAAACTGGCGAGCGGACTTGGGTTTCGTCAACTTGCGCAGGTGCAAGTGGCCATTGTGGATGTGTCCATGGTGGCCATGCATGCCCGGGATCCTTCGGACGAGAAATTCACCCCTTAAGCAAGATTGGCATGGCCTTCACTGCGCAAAACCCTAGCTCCGGAGATGGCACATTGGCACCATTTTCGTGACTTCGAGGCACGATGTGGGGGGTCCCCTAGCTGAAACCCAGCGTCCCGGATCCACGGGAATTGACGGATTCACGATCTGAGACATGGTTTGGGTCTTGTGGGAATCTTGGTCTGGCACCCCGAGGCCATTCACGGGCACTTTGAGGAATTGCTCTGGGGGCATGGAACCCAAACTGGCGAGTGAAATTCTGTTTTGTCGGCTCCCACACGTGCGTATGGCCATTGTGGACGAGAAATGGCCCCCTTGAGCAAGATTGACATGGCCTTTACTGAGCAAAACCCTAGCTCCAGAGATGGCACAATAGCACCATTTTCGGCGGTTGGAGGAACAATGTGGGGATTCCCCTAGATGAAACCCGACATCCTGGATCCACTGGAATTGACGGATTCGCGATCTGAGCCACGGTTTGGGTGTTGTGGGCATCTTGGTCCGGCACCCCGGGGCCATTCAGGGACACTTTGAGAAATTTCTCACGGGGCACGAAACCCAAACCGGTGAGCGGACTTGGTTTCCGTCAGCTCCCAAACATGCGTATGGCCATTGTGGACGTGTCCACGGTGGCCACGCACGCCCGAGAGCCTTCAAACGAGAAATGCCCCCCTTGAGTGAAATTGAATCACCTCTCTTTCACATTTGTGAAGACTTGTGATCACTAAGGTTACTAATATCTTGTTCTAACACTAAGGTCATTTCCATAGTAGAACGCATGGAGAGCGGAGTTAACACCTAACATGATTGTGGATGTCAACACTAGATGAGACCACCAATTGTAATGATATATAGAATAAGGAGTTATTCCTTCTCATACCATCAATATCACGCTGTTTTATTTGTAATTAGCTTCATGGAGGAATTAACTATAGTTCATGAAAAAACCCCTAGGAGGATATATGAAGTCTAGGGAGGACAACTTGGCTTAAGCTTGATCCTTCTGAGATTATAGGGTTACATCCCTTGGAGGTTTATGATTAGGGTTTTGTGATGAAACCCTAGGTGCATTTTCTAAATAAGAAGAAGAGAAGCAGATGTATTGCATTGGATGACTTGTTTTAGTGATTCATGCATGTTATATCTCCTTGGTTTTAGTGATTCATGACTCCCAGAAACCCGATTTTGTTACATGGTTGGAATTCTATGCCCCCGGTAGGTATCCAGCAGGTGTGCTTGAAGACCTTTTGGATGTGAGACAGAACAAGCCATAGAATGATGACCTTGGCTCGGATTGACAAACCTCTGACTCCGTTGGATTTAGGACATCGATGCTAGGGGTGCCCCTCTACTCTGGTCCCATGGCCCAGGTGTCATCTTGTTGGTCCATTTTGGAAACTAGGGTTTTGCTCAGTAACAGAGTGTGCAATTTTTGCACATTGGGGTCAAATTTGCAAAATCGTCGACCAGGTACTTATGGCTAGCGTTCCCAGCTAGAACCTTCCTAGACACACTTGCAGGACACCTTGGAACCCGGTTTTGTTGCACGGTTGGAATTCTATGCCCCCAATAGGTATCCAGCAGGTGTCCCTGAAGGCCTTTTGGATGCGAGACAAAACGAGCCATAGAATGATGACCGTGGCTCGGGTCGACAAACCGTCAACTCCGTTGGATTCAAGATGTCGGGATAGTGTTAGGGCTGCCCCTCTCCTTTGGTCCCATGGCCCAGGTGTCCTCTTGTAGGTCCATTTTGGAAACTAGGTTTTGCTTAGTAAGGGAGTGTGCAATTTTTGCACATTGGGGTCAAGTTTGCAAAATCGTCGACCAGGCACTTATGACTAGCGTTCCCAGGTAGAACCTTCCTAGACACACTTGCAGGACTCCCCGAAACCCGGTTTTGTTGCACGGTTGGAATTCTATGCCCCCGGTAGGTATCCAGCAGGTGTCCCTGAAGGCCTTTTGGATGCGAAACGGAACGAGCCATAGAATGACGACCGTGGCTCAGATCGACAGACCGTCAACTCCATTGGATTCAGGACGTCAGGATAGTGCTAGGGGTGCCCCTCTCCTTCGGTCCCATGGCCCAGGTGTCATCTTGTAGGTCAATTTTGGAAACTAGGGTTTTGCTTAGTAAGGGAGTGTGCAATTTTTGAACATTGGGGTCAAATTTGCAAAATCGTCGACCAGGCACTTATGGTGATGATGATGAAGACATTGATGATGATGGTGATGGTGATGAAGATGATGATGATGATGATGATGAAGATGATGATAATGGAGATGTTGATGAGGAACCTAGAGATGACAATGATGATGAATATGTGATGATGATGAAGACGTTGATGATGATGGTGATGGTGATGAAGATGATGATGATGATGATGATGAAGAAGATGATGATGATGGAGATGTTGATGAGGAACCTGGAGATGACAATGATGATGAAGATGTTGATGATGATGATGATGGTGATGATGATGAATACGTTGATGATGATGGTGATGGTGATGGTGATGGTGATGGTGATGGTGATGAAGATGATGATGATGAAGAAGATGATGATGATGGAGATGTTGATGAGGAACCTAGAGATGACAATGATGATGAAGATGTTGATGATGATGATGATGATGGTGATGATGATGAAGATGTTGATGGTGATGGTGATGGTGATGAAGATGATGATGATGATGATGATGATGATGATGATGATGAAGATCATGATGATGCAGATGTTGATGGTGAACCTAGAGATGACAATGATGTTGAAGGGTTTTGCTCAGTAAATTTATCAAGATTTTGAGTTTCATCATAGTGGCACCATTATGGAGAGGGTGAAGAGGTAGTGTTACTTGTAGGGAGATTAGGACATATTGGAGGAAGTATCTAAAGGGTACAGAGGTTTTAGTGCTAGGGTTTGGGTGAGGGTTAGGGTTAGAGTTATAGAAGGAAATTGAATTAGGTCATTTCTCTAATGTACATTTTATATTAATGGTATGGCTTGGTCTAAGGTGGTGCTCTCAAATAGCTATTTCATTATGAAATATTTAACAAGATATGAATTAAATTTAAGATAAGTGTATTGTTAAATATAGTGAGCATTGAGCATGGGGAACCAAATCTATGAATATGTGTATTGTTAAATATAATTTTGTTGGGTGAAGCCAATAACCAACATAATCAACATAATATAAGATTTTTTTGGGTTGGGGATATACCTCAAGGTACCCAAAGCATGACAAAAGTTTGGGTGGGCACAAAACCAAGAGAACAAAAAATGTTGAAGAGGACATGTCGGGTGGGAGGTTAGCCTCAAAAAACTCAAGCATTGACATGAGTGAGGTAGGTCTAAAGCAACTTCTCTCATACCAAATGAGAGAAGTGGTAGGTAGGTCTCTAGGTCTCTAAAGCAACTTCTCTCATACCAAATGAGGTAGGTCTAAAGCAACTTATTTTATGGAGTGGTGTTGCATTTTGAAGTTCCCTTCATCATTGTGTTCTAGTTGCATTGTTGGTTTTGGCTATTTGTTACCAATGTTAGGAGTTTTTATTTTTTTTCTTTAACTTGTGTGTAGAGATCTAGGCATTCATCTAAAATTTTCCCAATCTATCTATCCAAGTTCATTCTACCTTCATTAATGAGTTTTGACCTCAAATTTCAATCTTCTTCTATGGTCATGTATTATTTATCTCGAGGAATTTATTTATATCCAATGTATTTGACTATAAGAACCTCTCATGAGTGATTATAAAAAATCATGCCCTAGCGTGTGAAATAGTTAGTTGATTCCTTCTTGCATAATTTCTCATGTAATTTTCCAATTTACTTTCCCACCACTAAATAGTCTCCTTCTCACACAACATATATGCATGTATGCATCCATTATACAATATGTGTCGTAATTAGTATTACCGATATGTGTCATTATGTGTCATTATCGAAAATATATCTACATATTCATACACATAAATGGAAAGTGAGAAAGGGGAGAATGTAACTTTAGAGCCATCAATAATTAGCCTTTTATTAATCCCTAACAAATATTTATTTTTACAATGATAGGATGATACATCTTTATGCTCTTTACATAGAGGGGAGGTAACTATAGATATTGTAATTATCTTTATAAGTCAGTCAACCAACATGACTACTTAGTTGAATCTTACATGTATACCTCGAGTCAACTCTTTATCCTAGTTGACTAGTTGAATAAAGATCCTACAACAATGCCAACAGAGGATTTTCAACACAAGGGATGGGTCTCTAGACCTTGAGCATGGTGATTAAAAAACATAAAGGCTATTAGGACCTAAATGAATATTTGCATTCTCATGAGCCATGAACAAGTCCTTGAATCACTACACAAGCCCTATAGACAGGATACATGGCCTTTGTTTTGGATATGGATTCCATTTGGAGGTTTTGTGCACTAAGCATGGGTCTTTAGGTATTGACAACGATAAGGTGAGGACATATGAGGCCTCATATCGAATATAAATGTTTTAAGGATATTGTCCATCAAGATTCCCTCAACCCCAAAACATGCCCTTTCAAATAATTTTTTATCTTTGAGTGTGATATGGGTGCCAACATGAGGCTTTGTCTACTAAGGATGGATCTTGGAGTCTTGACCATGGTTGAGGTGATGACAATGAGGTTCATATGACTCCAATGATGTCTTGAACCATTGAGTTGACTATGTTCAATATGTGTCTTAACATAAAAAAAAATCCAAGATACTTAAATTACAAAGAGTGATTATCAATATTACCAAAACATTCAAGACATTATCAACACTAAGGGTCTATGCCAACTTGTGCAAGTAGTAGTTCAACACATTAACCATGCTTTCATTAAAGGCACCTACTAACACACAAAGAATGATCCATATGTAACTACATTAACAATTCTCTTTTATTGCTCAATCCAATTGCACCTATGCACACCCCTCATGTTTGAACTAGTTCAAGTGATATGGTTAACCCTTCCATCCAAGAACACATATGAACTTCTCATATATCTAGGTTAATTTGATATAATATGTGATGCAATGCTTGTTATAATTGACTATTATAACCATTACAAGGTTAAGTATGGAGGATCCAAGACAAAGATTGAACACAAATGTTGAAGATGTAAATGAAGACACTAAGAAACTGCATTACTTCAAATAAACAAATATGAAGAAGTCATCATCTCCTATTTATTTTTTTGTAGCCCTAAAGTCACAACACTTTGCAATGTAAATATCACTCCTTAGTTTGCTTGGTCAGGTATGTTGTTGTTGAAAGGAAAAGATGCAAGACCCATTTAAATACAAGGGACTCATATTGAGGTCAGTTGGTGTCTAGAAATAACATCCATATGTATGTGAAATTTTTTCCATAACATTGTTATTGAAGACAAAATCATGTATGAAAAAATGTAATCAAAGACGAAGTCATATAGACAAGTGCAGATCCATCTATTAATATCCAAAAATGATCTAATCATGTACACTTTTTGGAAAAATGGAACATCGTTCCCAACGTCTATATAATGGCAACTCGTGCCCTTTGCAAAATATGGCAACTCGTTCCCTATACAAAATATGGCAACTCGTGCCCAAAATGCCACATCATGGCTAGTGTACATAGGAGGGTCTCTCAATCCTCCTTCCCACCCTCGGAGCTCCTAGGTGCATTTCCAAAATCGATCTTCCTCTTCTTTGTGCTAGAGGAAGCTGGGTCCTTCGGGCGACTTGGACCATGTCCCCCCGAGCCCTGAAACGACAACAATACTATGTCAACTTTTCCTAGAAACTATACAAGTATAAAACATAATTTAAAAATAAAAATAGTTTTCAAATATTAGATAACTCACTGCATGTGAGACTGTAAGTCGTGAGGGGGTCTCCCTCCTCCGTGCTCCTATTCTCTTAGCAATGCCAACCTGAAACATTTAGAATAATCATATAAATGATGAAATTAGATGCATATAGTAATTTTCGCTAAAATTGAACGAGATTTTCATAAACTAGTCAATCTCACCGTGAACACAACCGGCTGGTCTTCAGGGCTGGCGGATGGAGCAGTCGACTGGACAACCTGCTCCAATGCTAGGGTGGATGGTATAGGGTAGGATGTAGCCACATTGACGGTGGCTACACCACTAGGAGGCACAGTGGAAGAAGGAGAGGTGGAAGAAGGAGGCATGGATTGGGGTGGGCAAAGTGGAGATGCATATCTAGGGCGATAAACCCCAACTGGATGTAGTATGGATGGGGGCACCATGGAATGGGAAGCGAGTGTGGTGGGGGAATGTGGGGGGGGGCTAGTTCTGTGTTGTGATGGAGGGATGGGTGACTGTGGATGGGTGGTGTGTCTTGGTCGAATGGGGGAGGGTGGGAACATGGGAAACTGATACAGAGGTGGTGGAAAGGTTGGGATGGGGTGATGGGACGCATGATATGAAACGGAAGGGGGAGCTGGACGGAACTGTGGTGCTAGATAGGAGGGGGGGCTGGATGGAAGGGGGTGGGGAGGGATGCATGGAATGGAGCATGTATGCTAGGGGATAAAACTGGCATATACGGTGGCCAAAAGGTCGGGGAGGGAGGAAAAACGACATTGCTAGGCCGAGGTGCTCGCACCTGCATGCACATTTATAACCTCATAGTTTAATATAGAAGAATATAAATATACATAGACAAGTCATCATATTTGAATTTAAATTTATGCTTTAATACACACGATACCTGCACACGTGGAGATTTGCTAATCCCCAGGGGTGATGGATGGTCACCGGAGCTTGCGGACACCTGTGCGAACACTACAATTTTTAGATTGAATTTATAAAAACAATATTAACAATATTAAACACAATGCCAATGAGAATGACAATGATAGTACTTAAAAAACATGACTGCAATTAATTTAGATTCAAGTTAGATGATAGTGGTTTGATGGGCTTTGGATATTATATAAAGTTTTTATTGTATTGGTGTAGTCCATTTGTTCAATACTTGGTAAAGAACATGGTTTTGGGGATCGTGTCCTTTGACCCACAATGGATTGGGCCCATGATAGGAACAAATGACCCATTCTGTGGTCATTCATTGAAGATAATGTGGCAAAGAAGGTTGACAATTTATGCTTGAAGTATTTGATGGACAAAGTTGTCATTGATGACAACATGTTAATGACAAAGGTCAAAGTGATGACATGGAAAAGACTTGACTGGACAAATGGTAAACATGACAAGATTTGATGACTTGAAAAGTGGCAAGCAAGCATGACAAGTGTAGAAGACTTGGCAAAGTGGAGACATGACAAAGGATTGATGACAAGGACTTGATAATGACATTGATGACAATACATTAATGACAAAGACATGGAAGAGTTAAGAACATGGAGCATACACATTATGGAAAGCACAATGGAGATGGTGACATGGCTTGAGGAATGACAAAGGTGACAAGCATGAAAAACATGGCAAGCATGACAAGTGTTTATGACAAGCATGGAAGAAGGACATGGCAAGCTAAGGACAAGACAAAGACAAGTGACAAGCAAGCAAGCTTGATGACTTGTCAAGCATGGTGTTTGATGACATGGAACATGACAAGGAGGACATGCTTGATGACAAGAAGGATTGATAACTTGGTGACATGGAGGACGATGAATTGGAAAACATAAGATTAGAGGACAAAGACAAGATGATGAGGTGGACAAGGAAGATGTGCAGGCATTTCAAAGCACATGTTTCTAGTTTTCTTAGGTTTTAATGTTTTATAAGGTTTAATTTTTTGTTTGGTTGGATTATATGAATTTATAGCTCTCAAATAATTTAGACAATATGATAAACACAACTGTAAAATCTGATGATAACATTGTAATTACTCAGTACTAATTAATTTTTAATTACTGAACACAAATTAATCGTAACTGGATCTAATTATTCAAAGTAAAGAAATTACCTATGTGTATGGTGCCACAATCTCCTCTACTACTGCCATGGCTCGGTCTAGGTCAAAGGAACTGATGTCCTTCCACCTAGAGGATGGAGACTTGGCCCTTAATAACTGTACATTAAAACAAATAAAGTCAACAATGTGTAATTCAAAGTTAAATATATTAAACAATACAATATCAAATAAAATACAACAAATACTTGAACATTAAATAAAACAATAGCTAACCTGCTCCATGTAGCTCTCTGTGGCATGCTGCTGCGTAGGACCATGGCAAGAATGACCAAAGTGAGAACAATGATGTGTCATTGTTCTAGTAGAACTAGATGGACCCTCCTGGGTTCCACCTGTACTTGGCATGTCCCAGCCACCACCCATAGACCGTGCAGCTGTGTGTGTCTCATCGATGTCCTCTTGGCTCTGTGAAGACATAGCCACAAATGTGGTAGGTATAAGCAAATGACGTGTGGCACATCTAACTAAGTCATCAATCTCATCTAGGCCGCTACCAAACCCGTGTGGCTGAGGAGGGGGGTTTGTCTCTCTCCTGGGTGCAGGAGGTCCTCTAAGTGGGTTGCAGCGGGCCTGAGGTCGATCTTGGGTAGAGCCAAGACCGACACCCCGAAACTCATTGATGTCAAAATAGTTCACATGGTATCCTAGCTCAAACTCAGCCCACAATTTTCGAAGGAAATACTGTGGGACCTCCAAATTATTGCATGGGGGCCTATCAAACACCATAAACCATTTCTTTCTCCAGTTATCTCTCCATGGTTGGTAAATACACCAATCCATGCAAACCCATCTCTTCCTCACATCTAGAGTTTGTCCTATCAAGGGAACTATGAATTTGATGTACAACTAGGATTTGGTGATGTTGAGGTCTTTAATCTATTCTTTGGACATCCCAGTGGAGTAGTGTTCTCTCATTCGAGCCTTATATTGGATCAGATTTGTGATCTCACTGTGGGAAATGTTGATGGATTCAATGATTTTTTGCAATGATGAAGCCAAGGAAACCCGAGAGGGTTCCTTGGTGCTCTTCAATTCATCGCTTAATACCCTTAATTCATTTAAATCTTGGTGTAATTGATCTTTGGGGTTTTCATTCAGTTCATTGTCTGTTCCAATGTTGTCTTCTGATGGTCTAGTTTCATTGGTTTCATCTGATAGTTCAGGTGTGTTTGTCATCTTGTTAGGTGTAGTTAATCTGCAATGAAATGTTTTTGGTTTTTTAATGGATTGTAAATTTTTTTTAAATTAAAATTGAAATGGAAAAAAAAACAATAAATACATGGTTCATTGAGGACCTACCTGGAGGCAACGTCAGCAAGGTGGTGGAGGTTCGAATTGGTGGCATTGAAGAGGCATTTGGGTGCTCCACGACACGCTCGTGGGGTGCTTGTTTGGCCTCTATGCGCTCGCAGGTTTGTTGAAAATGACAAACCCGTGCTCTATTTTTTTTATAAAAAAAGCAGGGGCACGCACGCGTCATTAACGCGTGCACACACTTTTGTGCATACACGTTAATAACACATGCACGCACCTTTTGTCCACGTTGACTCAATGACGTGGACGTTCAACATTGTTGAAGGAGTGACGTGTGCACGTGTTTGGACGCGCATGCGCATCACTGTTTTTTTCCGCTCATGTGCTCCTATTGCACCCTTTTTGGGTACCAGCTTTGTGCGGGTACCCACATCTTTTCTAGTACATATTTGGAAATACTGCTTCGATTTATGGACCCTTCATCTAGTAATTACTAAAGGGTTGGTGCAAGGTAATGATACCCACTTATGACACATTAGTTGTAATGGCATGCTGGAAAAACAAAAATCTTATCATTAAAATGAATTATTAGAGGTACCTACAATTTTTTTTAGAATTAGGTGTAAAAATATGAAAGTAGAAAAATGGATCACCTTCTGGAATATATAACTTTTATTTATGGAAAAGTGGTATAACCACCCCAAAATGTCATTATTTTAAGATTGGTATGTTATTTTTTCTCTAAAACATAACGAATATGTTCATGTTGGTCCACCAGTTTGTTATGTAAATTGTCAATTTATGAGGAAACAAATATGTAGAGGCGTAGGAAACAGACGAATCTTGTGCAGGGATATTTTTTCCAAAATTTTAAAAGTTAATTTTATATTTTTTTAAAATTACGAAAGTCAGTGAAGCCTTAAAATGACATGGTCAAGTGTTGGTCCACCATATCATGGTCTGAACATAATCAATCAATTTTTTTTTTAGCTTGTATGTATTCTTGTACTCTTGTGCAAGTTATTTTTCCGTTTTCAAAATATGTAAGCCAATCAAAAGTTATAGGCCAAATAAACAACCTATGTTTTTTACAAATTTGACACGAGTGCAGTTAAAGATGAATTAAAAATAGAAAACAATAACATATCTATTAAAAAAATATATAGTTAGAATCTACACACAGAGCTCGACAAGTGTGTGCAATTTCATCAGTAGTGCGCAAATGGAGCATATGTAGAACTAAGCGTGAAAAACATGAAGTTAAAAAAATAGGTGTGTTCTTCCATAACTTAGACCGAGCGTCAAGGTTTGGCAATCTGAAGCTAATACCAAACCTTCAAGGGTGCAAAAAAAATTTGAATCCAAACACGCATGCGTGCAAATGCGCGCACGTGTAGATGCGCGCATGTGTAGAGGCAGGCACATGCAGAGGCATGCACGCGTTTCTATGCATGCACATGTAGATGTGTGCACGCATTGTAGCACGCACACATTATTGTTTACACCTTGATTTTTATCTATCTCTCCCTAAACTCCCCCCCCCCCCTCTCTATAACCCCAACCCCCCCTCTTCCTATCCACCCAATCCCCCCCACTCTCTTCCTATCCACCCAATCCCCCCCGCTCTATTCCTATCTACCCAATCCCTCTCCCCTCCCTCACCTCTCTCTTCTCTCCTTAACCACAAGGGTTAGGAGATATATTATTACACAAAATCACTAACTTGCATTGTCCTCATGTACATATAAATCTTCATCCTTGTAACCATAAATCCATGACCCATATATCTCAATCCCCAAACCCTTGACCATTAGTCCCTAAACACTGCAAACCCTAGTCCCTAGTACAACTAACCATCATAACTCTTGGCCCACTATAATCCTAAACTAGTATAGCCCCTAAAACTCCTAAATACTAATACATATTGATATATATCCCTTAACCCCTATAATTCTAACCACATAATCCTAACCTCTAAAGTGTCTAGTCAAATAAAAATTAACCCCTAACCCTTATAACCTCTAATTCTCATCAACCTTAAACTCTATCATCAAACACCTAACCCTTAAAACCTATAACCCATAGCCAGTTTAGAGAGATAGTCAGAGAGAGAGAGACCTGAACCTTGGTCCCTAAAGGAATATTCTATCCAGAAAGAGCTATGATGATTTCCTCCACTAACCACACATGATCTCTTAATGGTATCATTGACCTATGATTAAGGATGTCGATACCATGAAGTGGTTTTGAGCAATATGTATGTGCCCGATCAAGGATTTTGGAATGATTTTTTATGGAAGAATATCGTGCCTTTGGCCATAAAGAAACCATTTAGACATCCAAGGCCATGAACAATGTCTAAAAGCACCAAACAGGAATTTACAGGGGTATCCATTGTGCTATGTATCCAAGTCTTGGGGACTTAGGGCATTGGACATGGTCAAGGGAGGAGACCTAAGACTTGGGCCTTAAAGGAATCTTATATCATATAGGGAGAAGAATGTTACCTCCACGAACTACACATGGCCTCTTGAGGTATCATTGTCCTGTAATTGAGGATGGAAGTTCCATTATATGGTTTTGAACTTAGTATCTACATGTCTTAGGGCCTTGGAAATGGTTTTCCAGGGAAGAATACCATGCATTTGGCCCTAAATAAACCATTGAGGCATCCAAATCCATGAGAAATTACTCGAGGAACCATGCATTACCTCATAGGGATATATGTGGAAATATGTATCTATGTCTTAGGGCATTAGGACGTTGGACATAGTCAAGGGAGGAGAGTTGATCCTATGGACCTAAATGAATCTTCTAGCCATCCAAGGATAATAATATTTCATCCACCAACCACGCGTGACATCTTGAGGGTATCATTGCTCTGTGATTGAGGATATTAGTGCCATTCAGTATTTTTAAATAGTATGTACATGTCTCGGGGCCTTTAGGATGATGCTTTAGGGAAGAATACTTTGACTTTATCCTTAAAGAAAGCATTGAGGTGACTAAATCCATGAAAAATTCTTCAAAGCACAACACTTGACTTTGTCAATGGTATTCATGATACTATATATTTATGTCTTGGGGCCTTGGGGCCTTGGACATGCTTAGTGGAGGATACCAAAACCTTGGGCCTTGAAGAAGTCTTCTCGCCATCAAAGACTAAGAAGGTTTCCTCAACCAACCACACATGGCTTGTAATACCCCCATTTTGACCCTTAGGATATATTGGATTTTAATGTAAACATTGCATATATGTGATGTATGATTCCTAGCATGGAGCTCAAGGCCAAGGCCCCGCTAGTGAATGCTCAGCCTGGTATTTCAAATTGTGTTATCCATGTGCTAGTAAGCCATGGAAATTGAAAAAACATGTAAATGATTATAGTGTAAATAAAATACCAAGGGCTAGCAATGGATGCAACTAAATGAGGGGGATATGTGTATCCACTAGGGAGAGGTGAGGGGGGGTTGTGGAATTGAACCCTAGGATTCCATATGTCATCTTGAGAACCCCTTTGACTATCCTAGCTATCATTTAATTCTGTTGTAAGGAAGTGGTTGAAGAAATCAGTCCATGAGAGTGATGGTGATACAAACCGTTACACCAAAACCCTGAGGTGTTAGTGAAGGCCGTCCACTAGGATCTTAACATCACACCACGCTTTGCAGTCCAGACTCTGGGCTGGATGTGCGCCCATATGGTGGTGTCCCCTATGCGTCGTACAAGCCCCGGGCGAACACTGCAATGCCAACGTTTCCACCCGCTTTGTGACTTGAACCTGGGTGGAGGCTCTGATACCAAATGATACAAACCATTACACCAAAACCCCGAGGTGTTAGTGAAGGCCGTCCACTAGGATCTTAACAAATGGAGTATGGGAAGCCCTGAAATTCATAAGGAAGGTATGGGCTCTGTTTTGGCTTGTCCCATAAGCCACTCCATTTGGTGGGAATTCAGGATCCCTCATCCCCATGGGATTGGGGACCATCTAGGGGGAGTTGGGAGGAAGGATGCAGGCCCAGCAGGGAGGTAGAACTAGAAATCACAACTGGAAGAGAAGCCATGTTTTGGTGTGCCAAGATCGCTCAGAAAATTCATGTGAGAAGTGAAATATGATCAGGGGATACATAGAACTAAACCCTTGGGAAAATTTCAGAGTGTGAGATTCCCATAAATTCATAGGAGAACCCTGATTCGGAAGCCTGAAAATCCATTTGCGGGACAAACCATTCGGCCGCAACGTTGAGGAAGATCCAAGAGTAGATCGCATTGGGAGAGAGACTAGGGGGTTTAGATTCCATGGTGGAGCTAGTGAGGGCTCATTTATTAATGGTTTAGCAGTCGGGACTAGCCATACCTTCCCAGGTCAACGTTGAGGGAAGGGGCACTCGAGGGACTGTGTAGCAGAGAAGGGGACCTTGCTCAAGATGAGAGGGGAGGTGATGGGATTACCTGGACTATCTGAAGCCAACTAGATATGCCTATAGCTATATGGCTGAGCTTATTGGATTAGAAACCTCCTACCCTACCTCCTCACTTACTTGAAAGAGCCAGTTGTGTGCTAGATGACCCTCATTGACTGTGCCTAAGGCTGTGAGTGGACCTGAGTAGTTCCTCCTTAGTGGATACATAGCCCCAGCTCGGGGGTGGTCTCTGAGTGCTGAAATAATATAGGCTGGGCATAGACCTATAGTTGGGTTGGAAAGTTGCATTCCATAGCCAGTTTCCTAGTGATTTCATCTTAAGGATAAGTATTCTATGTGTTTTACCTCTGCAATGATTTAACTAATTGATGACTATTATTGATATGTTGAATGCATGATGCAATTGTGTGTGGATGGTATTTCATTCTTCTATGTTTAAATTGAGTGTGAATCTGCATACATGAGTTTAATTGCCATGAATTTTTTCATTGATGAATAGGGATAAGTTTTGGATAGGCCCAGAATGTTCAGAATGTTAATCAGGACTTTGGGGAAGAAATAAGAATCCCCTGTTGTGCCAAGCCCCTCTATAGGACAAATGAAGGGAGGGGGCATGACAGAGTAGTATAAGATACCTTACAGAGTGGTAAGGAGGCCTTAATGAAGTTTGGGGTCACATTTTGGGTTGGAATAAGGACATGATCAGAGTCCTCAGGTGTGTCCAAGGATCATGCAGTTGCATAGGGCTCGCCAAGAGATTTCCAACGGTACCAAGTTTGCCAAAAATGGACTTAGGATAAGGAAGATATCGGCCTGAGAAGTTGGTAGTAACAGGAGCATCTAGCTCAATTCCGAATTTATGAACCTGCAGTATGGATTGCGGATTGCGGAAGTCGGAGGTGTGATTCCTTGGTGTGGTGCATTGGAGTTTTGACTTCCAACTCCTGTAAGCTGGATTGCGGAGCATAGAAGTCAGAGGAGTAATTTTCCCGGAGTTGGGAATTTGGAGTTATGACTTCTGACTCCTGCATCATGGATTGAGGAAGTCAGAGGAGTATTTTTCTCGGATTTGGGAATTTAGAGTTCCAACTTCCGACTCCCACATCACGGATTGCGGATTGCAGAAGTCAGACGCATGATTCGACGAAACAGATAATTTGGGTTTCCAATTTCTGACTCTCGCACTGCGGATTGTGGAATGCGGAATTCATAGGCGTATTTCTTCGACGCCGTGTATTTGGCATCTCAACTTTTCTACTCTTGCACTGTGAATTGCAGAATGCGGAAGTCGGAGGTGTATTTCTTCGACACTGTGTATTTGGCGTCCCGACTTTCCAACTCCCTCACTATAGATTGCGGAATGCTGAAGTCGGAGGTGTATTTCTTCAACGTTGTGTTTTTGCGTTCCAACTCCCGCACTATGGATTGTGGAAGTCGAAGGTATAATTCTTGAAGTGGTGCATTGGGGTGTCAAATTCCAACTTCCAAATTGCAGATTGCAAATTGTGAATTGAAGTTGTTGCGGCTGTGCGAAAGTGTATAGTTTGAAAAAAATAATTATCAGGTTGTATTCTAAGGAGCTCCCCAATCACCTCTAAAGGGAACCGAGGGGACCGGGGACATTACAGATGGTATCAGAACCCAAGGTTGTAGCACTAGGGATTCTTGGGCCAAAGAAAGAGCTTACGGGCTTGTTAGAGCTACGGAATGAACAGAGACCGAGAAGGATCAATGATCGCATAGCATTTCACTCAGTGAGGTGAGCGAGGATTAGTGGATGTGGTCCGCAAAATACCAAAGGTGAACATCCATCGTTGATCACAGATCCATGGACAAGGAAGAACGCCAAGGTAATCAACGTCTCTTACAACATTTCTCCCGTGTAAGTGGCAAGAGGTTAACAAAACGAGTGGACACGAAATTCCATTGGAGAAGTATTATTACCTTTGGAATCCACCTTGATTGAGTGAGACTTGATAGCCAATAGGGATTGTCTAATCAACAAAGAAAGGATGATTCGGATCCATGTATACATCTACCCCTTTACCTAGCATCAATATTGAACAAATTGCAGTGCTCATAAGTGCAGGGAAGTCCAAGAAATTCCAAGTTAGACTTGACCATAATTTCTTAAAACAATGTGAGCGAAAAAGCATGTGAGTGTAGTTCAATGAGAGCCATTGCAGCGATCAAGGAAGCTACATAAGGCTTACAAGATGGTTGCAGTTTAAAATTGGAGAATAATCTCCAAAATGGCAATGTTGGTAAAGAGGGAAATTTCTCACCTTAAACTATTTCTGTTTATAGCACAAGAATTGCATGCTAGCAAGGTAGCAAGTGTAAATTTCATGCGTGTGTATATGTATTGAATTGCTACTTGGTGAGAAAATCATAGCTAATGATCCCTTGTGTGCTTGATAGACATGCCATGAATTGGATCAGCTATGATGTGCAATAGGAATTCCATGCTATGATGTGGAATAGGAAATTCCATGCTATGATAAGGAATTGGAAAGGGGAAAATTCCTCAACTCTTCTCTTGCTGATATATTTATATTTTCTGAGTTATATATATATGAAATTATGGCATAGGATTGTTGAAATTCAAGAGATTAGGTAGTTGAATGCATATGCACTAGTGGGCATATTAAGAGATAATGCATAGTACATGTGAAAATGCTTGTGCATGAATATGTTATTGCATATTGATAAAAGTAGTGAGGTTTTACATATGCAATGAGCTACTTTTAATCATTATTGTGGTTGATAATAATTAATGCTTTTGGTATTGGTTGTAAGGAAAAAGACAACATAAACAAGGCTGAAAATGTTGATAGTGCTATCACATGTGACCAACAACCTTGTGAAGAAAGGTTGGAGCAACAAATCCATAATCAAGAGGTCGGTGGAAGTATTGTGTAGTCCTTGGTAAGAGGCCAACTGATCAGGTAACATCATATATTTTGATGGCAGCCATGCAGTTAATGTTTTATTTATACTAATTGTATAAATGTTGAGAAAGGAGGGGTAAGAATTCCTTTAGCCATATTTTTAATCATCATAAAATGGTATGCATGTAAGGTTGAATGCATTTATGTGAATGTCATACCGCCATGGTATGGTGAGGTATGGGGTAGTAAGGGAAAGGAGCCTCCTACCATGTGACTATTTAAAATTTTGACTGCATTCATATGAAAAGGTATCATTCCATGTGTGTATGTTGGTTATGAGCTTAATAAACAAAGCAAGTGAGGAATTATGGTCTTGTAGTGGTAGTGCATGCCATATGAGGTAGTCATGGTCAAGGCCATAATGTGGTTGGAATTGTGATGCTATAGTGCTACACAAGTATCCCATGAACTCCCTATTGGTGTTAATTTGGGATGAAATCTCTTTGCCAACAACCAAGGAGTGAGAAAACTCTTGATGTGTTGTTCGAGTGGAGAAAGCAGACACCAAATAGATAACCAAGTGATTGGGGAGATGGATGGGTGGGGTGTTGAGGCAATAGTCATACTTTCCAAAACATCATGGTGGAATGCATGACATGATATTATGGTAATCATGAATCAATGTGAGGTGGCAGTGAGTGGATATGCATTAAAATATTATGGAAAGGTTGTGAATGTGCATGCATATGTGTGGGTGCACATGTTGAGATGCATTGTGTGAATGCATGGCTGCGATATATATTTCATTACAATTAGATAATAGATGAAATGATGAATCATTGTCAATTTTGAGATCATTTCATGAGCTGCTATGGATGCAGGAAAATGTTTGCATGAAGAAGGTAGTCATGTTTGATGGGATACCGGATGCTCTGTTGGAAGGACAGAATTGCATGAAATGATATGATTTTGTAATCATGAATATTGAAATTTTTATTTGACTTCATATAGATAATGTGATTGTATATTGTATTTTATTGTGATAATGATGCATATAAAATGATCGTATTTCATTGCATTTGAAATATTAACAGTTGATAGTGTTTGAATTATGGTATGTTATAATTCCGAGATCACTTCAGTGGTTGTTGTAAATGTTGCAATGAAAATATTATATGCATGGGTACTCGCAACTCGTTTGTCCGATTGAAGAATTTAGATCGTGGGTAGAATTGCCTTGCATATGGCAATGCATGTAAGCCCATAATAAATGATGGAATTTGTCATGCACAAGAGCCAAATATTGTGAGGATGATTTCATTATTGTGAAATCTAATTTTTGTATGAAACAAATTTGTAAATTTTTTTATTTAAGTTTATGAGAAGGATCTGATGGTTGGAAAAATCTAACTTTTGTAGGAAAACATATTTGTAAATTTCAGATTTGAAATTTTGCTAATAATTGTTAATGACTGTTTGACTAATCCAGAATTGTGTCAAAAGAACATGTTGTAGGAGGATGTCCAAGTTATGGAAGCAAGTGTAAAATCATAATGGATAGAGTGATACCACTTATAAGAGCCAATCAATATGAGTATGGCCTCATGGTTAAACAAATCTAATTTCTTTAGTAGGCATAATTGTAATTTCAGATTTGAATTTGATTATTAATATTGTTGACTATTTTACTAATTGAGAAGTGTGTCAAGAAGACACATTGCAGGAAGACCATGTACCACAACTTGCAGAATCCAAACTCCAAGGGAATGGACGCATTCCTGGTGTTTCAATATTAAAGAGTGAATTTTTATGAAATATGTTACAATTTTATATCATGCCATTTATTGCTGCATACTAAGAAGCAAAGTGAAAAGGGGGTACCATTCCTATGTGTGTGGATGGTTGTTGTATGCTTGATAAAACTAGTTGGAGAACTGGCTTAGCATACTGGTTAATGGAATGCCTGATAAAACCAGTCGATGTGATGGCTTGGCATTAGTTATTTGAATGTTGTGGAGTAGCCCACGTGCTGGCCAAACATTCGTTGAATGCTTGATAAACCCAGTCAGAGAACTGGCTTAGAATTTTGGTTAATGGAATGCTTGATAAACCCAGCCGACGTATTGGCTTGGAATTGGCTATTTGAATGTTGTGGAGCATCCTGGGTGTTGGCCAAACATTCGTTATTGTATCCACAAGTGACCCAAGGCTTGCAAAGCAAAGAAGGAACCTGTGGAATAACGTGAAGACGTCCAATACAGATAAGTATTTGGTTTATCTTGCATCTTCTTGCTTATTTAATATGAATATACATGTGCATATGATTTGGCTATGATTTTTAAACTCTTGTTTAGAGATAAATCCTATGAAAATGAACTTGACATGTGAATTGAATCAATGTTTGAGCTGAATGCAAGAACCTTGATGGAATCCTAAGGGTGCACATGGACATGTGACTATCCTAGAAAGCTCAATATGAGTAGTAGTGGAAAGTGGTGCTAGTGGACTTTTGTGGGTCCTAGCAGCCAAAGGTTCTGTAGGAAACCATGGGGAGGGATCCCCTGGTTGAGAAGCCTTGGACAGACCTTAGACACCAAGTGTCATCACCAAAACAAGGAAAAGGTGAGTCAAGCATTCACATTTGAAGTGAAAGAGACCAAGGAGCATGGAACCACAGTTGTGGTGGGGAGCATGGAACCAAAGTTGTGGTGGGGCTCTGGATTGGAACATGATTAAGAGGGTGAAACCCTTACTCTTCTCTTTCCTTTTTATTGTTTCATTTTAGAAACAGAAAATTATTGAATGCATGTTATGGCTAAAAGTTGACCGTGTTTATTTTGCTTGGAATAAAGTGTGAATGCTGAATTAGTTAAATTCCTGTGAAAGGATGAACATGAATGAATTCATTTGTATGTTGGACAAGCATGAAATGTGTGGAAGTCTTGTGGGTAAAGCATGAATTTTCCATGTCAATTGGGAAAGTAATTAACTAATCTTAATGCTTATGTTATGCTTGGCCTAACAATATTTGTAATGATGAATTTCCCAGGTGAAAATTAAATCAATTGGTTGCAACTGTTACAATACAAGTGTTGCTAGTAAGCAAAGTGTGGAAAGTTGTGCACATTGATCATGGCAGCAGACCAAAAGCTATTGGATTTCACTGAAAATATTCTTCAAATAATTTCCAAGACCCAATAAAATATTGAGGAAGTGCTCAAGCTAAAAAAGCAACAGAATGAGATGAACCACAAGGTTTTGCAAGACTCTATTTGTTTGAAAAATGGGGTAAAAGGCATTCTGGAAACTATCAGCAGTGGAAAGGACAACAAGAATAATTGTAGCCACAAATTTTTCAGACTTGTGGATCAGCTGGAAGGTAAAGAAAGTAAAGGACTATTGTGGAGCAATGCCAACATGTGGAGCTAGAAGGTCAAAGCTAGTAGGAGTAGCTTGTAGAAGCCAAAGGACTTGGTCTTGAAAACTCAAAGTAAGAGATGAAATGCAGGACAAACCTGTCACATTTTGTGAATTTTGATGTGTAAACAATGTGTATGTATTCCTAAGTATTGGAACACCAAGGACAGTTTTATTCTAAGGGGGAGGGAAATGTAATACCCCCATTTTGACCCTTAGGATATATTGGATTTTAATGTAAACATTGTATATATGTGATGTATGATTTCTAGCTTGGAGCTCAAGGCCAAGGCCCCACTAGTGAATGCTCATCCCGGTATTTAAAATTGTGCTATCCATGTGCTAGTAAGCCATGGAAATTGTAAAAACATGTTGTTAGAACAGTAACCACACTTAGTACCATAATCCATAAATTTTTAATTGCCCATGTGCTTAATTAAACCATGTTTTGGATTAAGTGACTATAGTTGGTCAAAAACCCACTTTGAGAGTGTTCACACCCACTTCTGAGCAAACCAGTTCACCCAGCCTCCAGTTTTGTCCACAAGTGCGCCCTCATTTATTGCTGGTGCGCCCTCTCTCCTTGTTTTGGGGAATTTAGTTGACCAAGGGCGCTAGGGTGGATTTTTGCCCACTTTTGGCTAGATTTGGAGCATTTAATGCTCCCTTGGGCCCCCAAACCTCCTCTATTTGCTCACCCACGCCTGCCTTGAGCTAATTAATGACTCAGCATGCTTCAGCCACCTCCACACCAGAATTCGTAGCTGTTTGGGATGATTGGGATTGAGTTGGACCCACCTAGGGGGGATTGAGGCCAATTTGGCATTGATGACTTGTACACTCAGCTTGAGCCACCTAATGCTCTCGATTTTCTCATGAATGTAATAAAAACCTGTTACTAACATTTTCACATGTTAGACAGTCAGTTAATCAAAGATTTGAGCATACATTGTGTGTAAATTTATCATCTTTTTCAAATTTTTCCACTGTAATTGCAAATTAATTCGATTTTGTGAGGTTCTCCATAGCTCCTCGATCTTCTGTGATCAAAATACTCACATGGTATCAGATCCATCGTGGAGTTAGTGAGTTGCAGGCCAACATTGAGCGTTGAACTGCATTCTAGAGAGGATTTCCAGATAAAAATTGAGTGTTTTTTGCAGGTGTTTCAGTAGTTTTCTCACCATTAACGCAGCAGTCATGGAAGCAAACCAAATGTTGCTCACACCCTTCAATTTTTTCGATTGGAAGGATGAGATGGTTATCAAGCTGAGATCTAAGGGTCTCTATAGAGTGACCATGGGCACAGAAGTGGAGCCAAATTCTGCTGTGGAGAAAGCAAAGTACTACAATCGACTTGATGAAGCTTATGGATTGCTATGCCTGAGCATTTCAAGGGAACTCTTGTTTCATACAGACAGTTTGACAACCCCCAATGAAGTATGGGTGAAGCTAGAATCACTCTTTGGGAAAACTGATGAACTGAGAGGCCACCAGCTTGAAAACGAGCTCATTAGCTTGAGCCCAGCGCATTTTGAAACCATCCAGGAGTTCTTCACGAAATTCAAGTCACTGGTGCTTCAACTGCAACAATGTGGAATTGTTAAGAAGGAGGAACAACTGATTCTGTCCATCGTTTCGAAGCTAGGCCCAGAGTTTTCAGTATTTGTTAGCACATTTCACTCAGCCAAAATGACCCTTCGAAATTGGCAAATGCCATCACTAGCTACCTTCATGGAGTGTCTCACTCAGGAGCAGGACAAACTAGTTTAGATGGGCACCATAAAATCAAAGGACCAAGCATTGGCAATGGGTGTTTCAAATGCAAGCAAAGGAAAGCAGAAAGCCAAGAATTCGAAGCAGCAAGAGAAGAGGAAGTTTGACAAGACCAAGTCTGCAGATGGGGGTTCGAATCTGTCAAAGGAGAAGGAAAAGAAGGGAAAGGAAAAGACCAAATGCACCTATTGTCATAGGGGATGGCATCCAGAGAGCTCATGTATGAAGAAAACCATTGACTCAATGGCGCAGCTGCTGGAGAAGAACAACATCCCAGTCCCTGAGGGCGCAAGGAAGAAAGAGAGCACCTCAAACCCTGACAATAAGGAGAAGTGTCATGCTTTGGTAGCAGGTACTTCGAATCCCTCTTCCTTCATCATTGATTCAGGAGCTTCCAGACATATGGTTTCATCCAGAGAGCTCTTCTCCTCTTTGCATTCGAATGGTGGCCCAACAGTTCGAATGGGAGATGATTCAGAACTCCAAACCAAGGGGATTGGAAGGATTGACATGGAGCATGGCTATTTCAGTGATGTGCTCTATGTACCTTCATTGGCTGCAAATTTGCTATCAGTCTATCAAATGACTCATACAGGAGAAGCCAAGAGAGTGACATTCACTCCAGATTTGGTAGAAATCTCAGAAATCTCCTCAAATCAAGTTGTGGCAGTAGGGTATGCAGATCATGATGAGAGAATGTACAAATTCTCAAACTTCATTCCAAATTCTAGTGACCATGCTCTTGTCTCTCATGCCAACGAGACCTCCAAGTTGTGGCATGAAATATTTGGCCACATGAACTACAAATACCTCCAGCAATTGCACAGGGACGAGATGGTGGAAGGGCTTCCAGAAATCAGATCATCAAATGGTGCATGCATTGGGTGTGTAGTTGGAAAGCATCCTGAGCGCAGCTATGAGAAGGGAATGGCAAGGAGAGCCACTCAACCACTTGGATTGGTACATTCAGACCTCATTGGTCCTCTTCCCACTCCATCATATGGTGGATCAAGGTATGTACTTACATTCATAGATGACTACTCTCGATTCTGCTGGGTTTACTTCCTTAAATTGAAGTCAGAAGTGTTTGAGAAACTGAAGATTTGGAAAGCCCTAGTGGAGAACCATAGTGGTCATAAGATAAAGATCCTTAGGACTGATAATGGAAAGGAATATGTGAATAATAACATTCAGCACCTTTGTGAGGAATGTGGCATCCAAATGCAACATTCAATCCCCTACACACCTCAGCAAAATGGTGTGGCAGAGAGGAAAAATAGATCTCTCAAGGAGATGGCTACTTGCATGATTGAAGCTAGGGATCTAAGCCCTAAGCTATGGGCTGAAGCCATCAATTGTGCTGCTCATATTCAGAACAGAGCCTTTCACAAATCAGTCAAAGGAAAAACCCCCTATGAGGCATGGTTTGGCCAAAAACCAAATGTGTCAAATTTCAGGATTTTTGGGTCTAGAGCATGGGCTCGAATTCCATCAGAAAAGAGGAAGGCTTTGGAGCCACAGAGCAGGGAATGTATCATGGTTGGTTATGGTGAGGACACAAAGGGCTACAAGCTCTTTGACACATCCACACTTAAAACTTTCATTGAGAGAAGTGTGCAATTCGAAGAAGAACCAATTCCAGATTTTGAGCTTGCACCGGGGGAAAGCTCCTCTCCTCCACACCTCAATGAGATTAGTGATGATTCTTCCTCTGATTTTTCTGATATTGCTGAAGATGACATAGCTGAAGATGAAATTGCTGTACATGAGTCACCATCAAGGCCCAAGTGGGCTGAAAAAATCATAGAAGCTGCAGGTGAATTGGCAGGCAATCCCCAAGAGCCTAGGAAGACTAGATCCCAAACAATCAATGCTTCCTTTGCAAATGAGAGTGAGATTGCTGATCACTGTTATATGATGATTGGATCTGATCCAACATCATATCAGGAAGCTCATCATGATCCAAGGTGGAGGGCAGCAATGCAAGAAGAATTCCAATCTCTCCAAGAGAACAAAACATGGGATTTGGTGCCTCTTCCTCCCAAGAGGAAACTAGTGCAATGTAAGTGGATTTTTCGAACCAAACCTGTTGCTGATGGTTCTGATCTGAAATATAAGGCTAGGTTAGTGGCTAAGGGCTACTCACAAATCCATGGTGTGGATTATACAGAGACCTTTGCACCGGTTGCAAAGATGGACTCAATTAGACTAGCTCTAGCCATGGCAGCTAGTAAAGGTTGGGAAGTTCACCACATGGATGTCAAAAGTGCATTCTTGCATGGTGAGCTACAGGAAGAGATATATATGCAGCAGCCTGAAGGATTCCAAGAGGATCCCACACTTGTATGCAGGTTAAAGAAGTCACTCTATGGACTCAAGCAAGCCCCCAGGGCTTGGTATGCCAAAATGGATGCTTTTTTGCTCTCAATTGGTTTCTGTCGATGCAAGTCTGATCCAAATGTTTATTTGCAGCATTGTGATGGTAATTTGCAGGTCATTGTACTGTATGTTGATGATCTCTTAATTACAGGGAGCTGCACCAAACAAATTGGCTCAATTAAAGCTTCTTTGCACAGTGAATTTGCCATGAGCGACCTAGGATTGCTAAGGCAATTTTTGGGTTTGGAAATTGAGCAATCTGAGAGAGGTATATTGCTGAGTCAATCTAAGTATGCTTCAGACCTGTTATTCAAGTTCAAAATGGCTGAATGTAAGGCAGCCAAGTTCCCATTCCTTTCAGGCATAAAACTAGGTGAATTTGAAGACTCTCCAGTGGTGGATTGCACACTCTATAGGCAGCTAGTTGGAAGTTTGCTGTACCTTACACATACAAGACCTGATTTGTCTTATGCTGTAAGTGCTGTAGCAAGGTATATGCAGCAGCCACATGAGATCCATTGGAAGGCAGCCAAAAGGATCCTTCATTATGTCCAAGGAACAAAGAGCTTTGGGGTACACTATGCAGCTGGTTCTTCACTTCAACTAGCTGGATTTTCTGATTCCGATTGGGCGGGAGATCCCATCGATAGAAAGTCCACTTCAGGTTTTGTGTTTATGTTTGCTGAAGGTCCTATTTGCTGGTCAAGTAAGAAACAGCATACAATTTCTCTTTCATCAGCAGAGGCCGAGTACAGGGCAGCAGTGAACGCAGCCACACAGTGTGTTTGGTTGCAAGGCATTCTTCGGGAGTTTGGTGTTGCTATTGATTCTCCAACCAATATTTGGGTGGATAATCAAAGTGCCATCAAGATATCTACTGATCCAGTACAGAGGCAAAGAACAAATCACATTGAGATCCACATGCACTACATTCGGGGCTTGGTGCATGACAGGGTGATTTCACTGCAGTATTGCCCATCCACCGAGCAAACTGCAGATATTTTCACCAAGTGCTTTACAGAGAAGACCTTCACTTACTTGAGAGCTTTGCTTGGAGTGAGTGATGGATGGTGATTGCTGCAATCTAATTGCAGGTTCAGCCCCATGTCCATTTTTGAGGGAAGTTTTTATCCCATGAGGTTTTACTTCTTTTCCTCGGTTCATATGGACAAATAAAATTTCTGTTGTATTGAGGTGACTTGAGCCTTTGTTGCCAAGGCCTCCCACTTATCTTTCATGAGATGTACAAAGTTATGGTTAAGGGGGGGTGTTAGAACAGTAACCACACTTAGTACCATAATCCATAAATTTTTAATTGCCCATGTGCTTAATTAAACCATGTTTTGGATTAAGTGACTATAGTTGGTCAAAAACCCACTTTGAGAGTGTTCACACCCACTTCTGAGCAAACCAGTTCACCCATCCTCCAGTTTTGTCCACAAGTGCGCCCTCATTTATTGTTGGTGCGCCCTCTCTCCTTGTTTTGGGGAATTTAGTTGACCAAGGGCGCTAGGGTGGATTTTTGCCCACTTTTGGCTAGATTTGGAGCATTTAATGCTCCCTTGGGCCCCCAAACCTCCTCTATTTGCTCACCCACGCCTGCCTTGAGCTAATTAATGACTCAGCATGCTTCAGCCACCTCCACACCAGAATTCGTAGCTGTTTGGGATGATTGGGATTGAGTTGGACCCACCTAGGGGGGATTGAGGCCAATTTGGCATTGATGACTTGTACACTCAGCTTCAGCCACCTAATGCTCTCGATTTTCTCATGAATGTAATAAAAACCTGTTACTAACATTTTCACATGTTAGACAGTCAGTTAATCAAAGATTTGAGCATACATTGTGTGTAAATTTATCATCTTTTTCAAATTTTTCCACTGTAATTGCAAATTAATTCGATTTTGTGAGGTTCTCCATAGCTCCTCGATCTTCTGTGATCAAAATACTCACACATGTAAATGATTATAATGTAAATAAAATACTAAGGGGTTGGCTATGGATGCAACTAAATGAGGGGTATATGTGTATCCACTAGGGGGAGATGAGGAGGGGTTGTAGGATTGAACCCTAGGATTTCATATGTCATCTTGAGAACCCATTTGATTGTCCTAACTGTCATTTAATTATGTTGTAAGGAAGTGGGTGAAGAAATGAGTCCATGAGAGTGATGGAGTATGGGAAGCGTTGAAATTCATAAGGAAGGTATGGGCTCTACTTTGGCTTGTCCCATAAGCCACTCCATTTGATGGGAATTTAGGATACCTCATCCCCATGGAATTGGGGACCATTTAGGGGGAGTTGGGAGGAAGGACGCAGGCCCAACAGGGAGGGAGAACCAGAAATCGCGACTAGAAGAGAAGTCACATTTTGGTGTGCCAAGATCGCTCAGAAAATTTGTGTGAGAAGTGAAATCTGATTGGGGATCCATCGACCTGAAACCTGGGGAGAATTTGAGAGTGTGAGATGCCCATAAATTCATAGGAGAGATATTAGGGGATTTAGACTTCATGGTGGATCCAGTGAGGGATCATTTATCCATGGTTTAGCAGTCGGCACCAGCCATATCTTCCCAGGTCAGCGCTGAGGGAAGGGGGAACCGAGGGACTATGCAGCAGAGAAGGGGACCTTACTCAGGATGAGAGGAGAGGTGATGGGATTACCTAGACTTTCTGAAGCCATCTAGGTATGCTTGTAGCTCTATGTCTAAGATTATTGTCTTAGAAACCTCCTACCCTGCCTCCCCACTTTCTTGACAGAGCCAGCTGTATGTTAGATGACCCTGATTAACTATGCCTAAGGTTGTGAGTAGACTTGAGTAGTTTCTCCTTAGGAGATACATAGGCCTAGCTCGGGGGTGGTATCTGAGTGCTAAGAGAATATAGGATGGGCAAAGACTTATGGTTGGGTTGGAACATTGCAGTCCATAGCCAGTTGCTTGGTATTTTCATCTTAAGGATAAGTATTCTATGTGTTTTACCTCTGCAATGGTTTAACTAATTGATGATTGTTATTGATATGATGAATGCATGATGCAATTATGTGTGGATAATGTGTCATTATGATATGTTTAAATTGAGTATGAATTTGCATACATCAGTTTAATTGCCATGAATTTGTTCATTGATGAATAGGCCGGTTAAGTTTTGGAAAGGCCCAGAAGGTTCATAATGTTAGTTAGGGCTTTGGGGAAGAAATAGGCATCCCCTATTATGCTCAGGCCCCTCTGTGAGATAGATGAAGGGAGGGGGCATGACAGAGTAGTATAAGAGCCCTTACAGAGTGGTAAGGAGGCCTTGATGAAGTTTGGGGCCAAATTTTGGGTTGGAAGAAGTACAATATCAGAGTCCTTGGGTGTATTCGAGGATCATGCAGTTGCATAGGGCTCGCTGAGAGATTTTCAACAGTACCAAGTTTTCCAAAAATGGACTTAGGATGAGGAAGATATCGGCCTGAGAAGTTGGAAGTAGCAGGAGCATGTGGCCGACTTCCAACTTTCAGAACCCGCAGTGCGGATTGCGGATTGCGGAAGTCGTAGGCATGATTTCTTGGAGTGGTGCATTGGATTTCCGACTTCTGACTCCCACAAGTTGGATTGCAGAGCACAGAATTTGAAGGAGTAATTTTCCCGGAGTTGGGAATTTGGAGTTCCGACTTCCGAGTCCTGCATCGCAAATTGCGGAGTGCAGAAGTCGTAGGAGTAATTTTCCCAGAGTTGGGAATTTGGAGTTCCGACTTTCAAATCCCACATCGTGGATTTTGGATTGTGGAATTCAAAGGCGTGATTCGGCGAAGTAGATAATTTGGGCTTCTCACTTCTGACTCTCGCACTACAGATTGCAGAATAAGTATTTATTCGACACCGTGTATTTGGCGTCCCGAATTTCCGACTCCCATACTGCAGATTGTGGAATACGAAATTCAGAGGCGTATTTCTTCGACACCGTGTATTTGGCGTCCTGAATTTCTGACTACTGCACTGCAGATTGAGGAATGCATAAGTCCAAGGCATATTTCTTCAACGCCGTGTATTTGGTGTCCCAACTTTACGACTCCTACACTGCTGATTGCAGAATGAGGAAGTCAGAGGTGTATTTATTCAATGACGTGTATTTGGCATCCTGACTTTCTAACTCCTACATTGTGGATTGCGAATGAGGAATTTGGAGGTGTATTTCTTCAACATTGTGTTTTGGCGTTCTGACTCCCGCACTGCAGATTGTGGAAGTCGTAGGTATAATTCCTGAAGTGGTGTGTTAGGTTTTCGACTTTCGACTTCCAACTAGCGGATTGCAAACTAAAGTTGTTGCGGCTATGCGAAAGTGCATAGTTTGATAGAAATAATTAGCAAGTTGTATTATAAGGAGCTGCCCCATCACCTCTAAAGGGAACCAAGGGGACCGAGGATGTTACATGGATTCTCAAGTGTGACAATGGCTTATGATTAGGGATGTTGGTGCAATTAGGTAGTTTGGATAAATATGTATGTGTCTCAAGGCATTGGGAATGACATTTGAGGGAAAAAGACCATGCATTTGGCCCTAAAGAAACCATTGAGGCATCCAAATCCATAAAAAATGTCTCAAAGCACCATGTATGAATTTGCAGGGATATCCATGATTCCATGGCACGATGTATCAAAGTATTTGGAATTGGGGGTTTGGACATGGTCATGGGAGGAGACTTGAAGCTCAGAACTGAAAGGAATGTTACATCCATATAGGGATAACAAGGTTTCCTCCACCAAGAACATATACCATTTTGAGGGTATCATTGGCCTATTGAGGATGACTGTGCCATCATGGTATGATTAGCATATGATTGTTTCCTTGAACCAGCATAGATCCATCCTAAAAGCGTATCTATCAAGTTCTGAGAGGCATCCAATTTATCAAGGTCTTATTTTTTTAATGAGTTTTTATTTGGTTTTAAATTTTTGTTTTATGAGCAGATATGGATTTTTTAATTGGTTTTCACTTTTTATTTTATGAGGTGACATAAATTTTTTTAATTACTTTTTCTTTTGGGTACATAACGTGATGTCGTTACGCTACATTACATTACACATCTCCCCCATACTAAGTTGTAACCACCTCGCTACTCTCGGTGCAATAAACACATATGACATTGCAAGCAAATACTTCACCTTCAAATGATCATATTTGCTTGTGAACTATGTATAGGTATTGA
This sequence comes from Larix kaempferi, assembly GCA_027924585.1. Classification (NCBI taxonomy): domain Eukaryota; kingdom Viridiplantae; phylum Streptophyta; class Pinopsida; order Pinales; family Pinaceae; genus Larix; species Larix kaempferi. The sequence goes on along the minus strand of BSBM01000571.1, from coordinate 3,776,667 downwards.
GCCATAAACCAATGTAAAGGAATGTGACATTGAAATTAGGCCTAAAATATAACTTTTGAAGCTCAATGGAAACCAATAATCCCTTGAACTAGCACACATGACCTCTATGTAGTACATTTGGCCTAATATGAGTGGTGATATTTCACTATTAGAAGGTTATGAGCACTAAGGATGGGTCATGGGGAACTTGATTTTCCTCGATGTGTATTATGTATTAGGAATGTAGATTATTCTACCCTTGATAAGTCAGAATATAAGGTGTTAAACCCATCCATATGTGAACTTTAGGAAACATAAATGCTACTTAGTTGAGAAGGATACCAACAAGACTATAACTCTTGGTGTGGATAATCATGGATTGTTTAGACTATTCAACATTGGATAGGTCACAGAGCAGGCAATGGTAAGCACAAGTACATCAAATATAAGTACTCTTTGACATCGATTATATGGGAACCTAATCTTAACCTGCTTTTCTCATATGGCTTGAGTTAATATGGTAGAAGGACTTCTTGATATCCAAGCACACATATAGGGTTTTTTTGGAGCTTGTTAGATGAGAAAGAAGCATAGAGCACCATTTGAGGAAGGAAAAGTCTCGGGAGAAAACATAGTCATTTAATTGGTTCATGTAAATATTTGTGGACCAATGAACATGGAATCCAACACTAATGTTCGGTATTTATTTCTTTTTATGGACGACTATAGTAGGAAAATGTGCATGTATTTCCTTATTTTTGTTCAGGACTACAATAGGAAAATGTGGGTGTATTTTATGAAATTGAAAGATAAAGTGTTTAATGAATTTCAAAAGTTTCAAGAAAAAAGAGTTAGTATGTCACCTTAGAACTTATGTCTGAAGATAACAAAGAATTTTGTTCCAAATAATTCAATAACATTTGCAATAAGCATCAAACAGAAATACAGTTCACTACACCCTACACTCCATAATAGAATGGTGTGGTTTAGAGGTGGAACCATGCTATTAAATAAATGACCATGTGTAAGATGGAGAACATGTCTGTTCCAAATAGGTTTTGGGAGGAGGAATTGTTTACAATATTATATCTATTAAATAGATCTCTAATGATGGTGGTGAAGCAGAACACCGCAAAGGAAGCATGGTCTAGGAGGAAGCCTAAAGTCATTCATCCTAGGGTATTTAGTTATATTTTCCATGCCTAGATTCTAGATTAGAAAAGAACCAAGTTAGATCCTAAGAGAGAGAAATTGATGATCCTAGGGTACAACGACGTATATAAATATTATAAGATGGTTTATATTATCACCAATCAATTGATATTCAATAGATATGTCATAGTTGATGAAGAAGTTCAACCTTTCAAAGCTTCTTTAGATTTCAAAATTACCATGGATAAACCAGTTGTGGTGAAGGATACAAGTGTCAATATTCAAGAAGCTCTGCCCAAAATGGGGAAATATTTTGAGGATGTGAAGTCTACGATAATTTTTTATGCAGACAATGCAAATTAACATTCGTATGAAACAAGTGGAGGTAAGACAAGTCATGGTGACAATACTGACTTCGATGAGGACGGCCCCAAGAAGAGGCCATAGTGGTGGCTCAGCAAGTCATTATGGATATTCGGGTGGGATAAATGATTAAGGGAATATCATTAAGGGGCAAGAGAAAACATAAAACAAACATGGTAAAAAAAATTCCATGGCCAATGTTCAGGGATTTAATGAGCCATAGGTGTTTGAGGAGGGAATGCAGAAAATTGAATGGAATGCCATGGAAACCAAACATGAGATTCTAATGAAAAATAAAACTTGAAATCTCATAGATCTTCCACTAGGGAAGATACCCATTGGTTGCAAATGGGTGTACAAAGTCAAGCAAAAAGCAAATGGCACACTTGACAAGCATAAGCCACAATTGGTTGCAAAAGGGTTCTCTAAGTGAGAGGGCGTCGACTATGCAGAGACCTTTTCTCCTATGTAAAAGATGAGCATAATTCGATTAATTATATCCATGGTAGCACAATTTAGTTGGAATGTCGATCAAATGGATATGGAAAATGCCTTCCTCAATGTAGATTTGGAGGAACAAGTGTACACATATCAACCACAAGTTTTTCAAGTTCCAAGGTAGGAGCATCTTGTTTTCACACTGAAGAAGGTTATATATGGCCTAACGAAGGCACCCAAGGCATGGTACATTATAATTAACAAGTAATTGGATGAATAAGCGTTCTAGCAGAGTCCTTTAGATTCCAATATGTACGTCAAAAGAATTGGTAATGACACCATTCTACTAGTCATATATGTAGATGACATTATTATTACAAGTAGTGAGGCAAGTGCTATTGAATAGGTCAAATATAATATTAGTACATTTTTTATATGATTTATATAGGCCTCCTACATTATTGTCTAGGTGTAGAAGTTTGGCAGATAGTAGCATTTTTGTCTTACAAACAAAATATGCTAGGACTTTGCTTGACATGTTTAAAAAGATAGATTGCAAAATACTAAATCTAAGGTAGTTAATGAGTTAGTCTACAGGGTTGAAGCGTTCAGCCAAGACTAAATCTAATGGAGTTAATAAGTTAGTACACAGGTATCTGGTGGGGATCTTGATATATCTTATATCCACTATGCCTGATTTGAGATATGATATGAGCTTCATTTCCATATTCATGACAATGTTGAAGATAGAATATTGGAAAGCAACAAAGAGTATGTTCAAGTATGTGAAAGGGACACTTGAATTTCACAAGTTGTGAAGTAGAAGAAAAGACCCTAAGATATGTGGGTATAAAGATTCATATTGGTCAGGTTGTGTGGTTGATAGAAAATCAAATTTTGAATATATATTTCAAGTTATCTTGGTTTCTTTATGTGTTCAATTTCCATGATAATTTGTACATTCAATTTTGCATAGCTCGTATAATTTTAACAAATCATATTTCACATTTTAATATTGGTAGATTTTTATTTTTATATAACCTTTAACCCCATAACTTACCTACAATCCCTATAACCTTTAAAACTTAACCTATAATCCTTATAACCATAACCCCAAAACCCCTAAACACCTAGAAGCACTTATGCACTTAGGGATTATGGTTTAGAAGAGGTCCTAAAGGCCTTTATGGGGGAGGGGCTCTAGGAATAAACTGACAAGTAGAGCTTTATTGGGAAATAAATGAAATAAACGTTACCCACTAAAAAAATCAACATTCAGTAGAGTTGCGCACACGCTGGGAGCACGCACGCTCTCCTAGCGCGTGCCCGCCTATGCTGAACATAAAATTTTGCAAATAACCCGCACTCTTCTCCCGCATTTTTTCTCTCATGTATCGCATATTTTTCGCTCTTTTCATGCACAGTTCAACAATCACTTGCATTTTGGATTGAATTCACACACCTTTTGGTGTTTCTTTGACAATTTGGATTGAATACACACCAATTGGACTCTATTTGGCTCTTTGGATTGAATACACACCATTTGGACTCTATTTGGCTCTTTGGATTGAATACACAACAACTGGACTCTATTTGGATCCTTGGATTGAATTCTCATGCTGCTTGGACACACTTGAACTCTTCTTACATATAGTGGATACATCAAAAGAACATTTTACATTTCAAGCAAAGAGCAATCCTTGAGGTATGGTGACCATTTTTTCTTATGAAATGTATTTTAGTCTTCATTCACTTTGTTTGAATTGTATGCATTTTAGTTTTTCCTCATGAATTGTATGATAAATGTATTTTAGTATTCTTAATATTCAACATAGACAATAAAAACATCTTACCACAAAAAAACTACAACATGCACCAAGCAATGAATTCAACCTTTCATAAATATAATAAAAAAAACTTACTTGCATCACCACCAATAACCTTTCATAATCACATAACTCCATCAAATACACAAACATTTGTTGAATTCCTCATGATTTCACTACAACAACTCACACACAAACCTAAAGAATCAAACTCTTAATCTTTTGGGGCTATTTTCCCTCATCCAAAACATGAAAATGAAGTGAGTAGGAGCTTCTCCTTTTGTAGGAAATGTGCTCCTACTAACATCCCATACCACCATCCAATACCATCTACTAACACAAACTATTGTCAAAAAAACATGTGCCAGTGCCAAGCTACCAAAAAGAGGCTCATTGTACATTGTTTCAAGATGACAAGAAAACATCTCAAATTGAGTTCCTAGAGGTGATGTTGTTTTTATATCTAGGGAATTCTCAATAGCTTTTAAGATTATAAGAAAACATTCTCACTAGATGTTGTTGTATATTATCAATTTCTACATCGAGTTTTAATAATCATGCATATCGAGTTTCCTCATTTCATAATTGAAAAATAATATCTTATTTGTTATTTATTCTTGCAGGGGTGATATTTTTGTTTTGTTAAAAAACATATTGAAGAATATGGGCAATAGACGTAATAATAAAAGAAAGTCTAGAAGGAAGGAGACACCCCCTGAAAAGGCCAGGTTGTACATGGAAAACCATAGACGTAAAAATGTTTATGCCTTAGATCCATCGACAAGCAATGATGAAGTGGTTGAATTCAATCAAATATTGGTTGATGCCGAGTATGAAGGGATGGATGTTGAACAAGTTGTTAATTGTAAACCTCCCTAAGAAGAGAACACACATGTCGAACACACTCCCTTGCAAGACCAAATTGTGAACGAAGGGCCACAACAAACCAATGATGAGACTCGTACTTCCTTTCCGAATCCCTTGCCTTGAACATCAAGTGGACGACGAAGAACTCCTAGACGTATTCATGTGGATGAAAGTTCCTTTTCAGGACTTGAAGGTAAGTTTCCCAAACACACTATTTATTTCTATTGTAATAGGATCATCAAAGAATTTTTTGAATCCAAAACCGATGCAGCAAAATGTCAATTGTTTATGGATTTGTTAAAATCACATTGTCTAGCTCATGTTAGGAGAATTTTAGGCATAAAGGTAGTTATAAGTTCAGAGGCCAACAATCATGTTGTTATAAATCTACAGTCTGCATTTAATTTGATTGGAAAAACTTCTCGTACAAAATATTTTAATGTGTCCCATCGTGAACTGTCAGAATCGATTTAGACAAATCCACAAGGCAACGTCGCCTGTTATCACACATATGTAAAATATTTAAAGTAGATAGAAATACTCTTCAAAATTATTCTGCTATTAGAGAAAAAATTGAGACCCCAGGCCAAAAATATTGTTGGGCCTTTATTGGTAGGTTGCCTCATTCAGACATGAAGCTTATTGATGTTGTTAAAGAACTAGTACAAAAGTTTTGGCATGATAACACTAGACCGTCATCGAATCAAAGAGATGTGTTAAAGTTGAGAAAAGGTGTTAAGGGGTGTGAACCCCATGTCAAGCACTTCCTTGACCCGACGCAAAAAAAAACTCTATGAGACGTTCAATAATGAGCACACACAATTGAAATTGGGCCAAAGGTACTTTGAAAAATGAAACCATGCTATGTTAGAATTTGCATTGATCGCAACACATGTTGTTGTAGATACCATGTAGAATTTGAGTATAGTCTATTATGATACATATAGACATATATTTTGTGATTTGCATATTAACATTGTGCAGGACTGCCCATCGTTACAACCACTGAATGCGTGCAGATAATTTATACATAACATAATGTGTCCAAGACCTGGAGGACAAAAATATTATAAAAGATCATGTTTATATGGGACATGTTCCAGGTGTAGTGGATTTGCATTATTGAGCCGCTGCATCCATGAAATCAAGGAGCACGAATTTGGGAGGATATCAGTAGAAATGAAGAACTTCAAGTACATAACATATCAAGTAGATAGTGCGAAGGAAAGAAAAAAAATTGCATTGGTGAAGTCACAGGTAATATAAGTTTGCATACTTTCATACTGTACATGTTGAATTTATACATATATATTCAGATTGCAAATGTCACGTTATATTAATGCCCTTGGTTTTGTGGCACCAGGTACAAATTTGCGATTTCATGAAGGAATTATACCAAAATACCGAGTAGTATGCACAACATGTCCATGTAGCACGATGGAAGGATGAATAATACATATAGTGCAGGGACACATTTCCCAATGTCACAATATTGTCAGTTGTGGACTTTGCTGAAAAATACACCCTACAGCCACAGAATGAGATCCAAATTCTATACTACCATTCAGACCAAGTTAGAATAATGGTCCATATCACGTATAGGCACGCTCCAGAGAGTAGCAATGACATGAGGATAATATTGAAAGAGACCAACTTCTACATCAGTGACGACAGGTTCCATGACTTGCATTATGTGCAACATTGCTTCCGAATTTTCTATGATCAGCTAAAGGAGAGAGGTATACAAATGGATCAACATTGGCTATGGTTAGATGGTTGTGCAGTCTAGTTCAAAAATGCACGTGTATTCTAGTGGTTGAGTATTTTGCACGAGACTTATAATGTGCTACATATATGGAAAAATTTTGAGACCTGGCATGGAAAGGGAGTGCATGATGGGGATGGAGCATGTCTCAAAAATTCCCTACAAAGGGAGGAGATGAGTTGCATGACAAATCCTTATATTTGGGATGCAGAATCCATAGTTCAATGGTGCTCTACAAAAATTTCATATCGAACCACAACACAACACAAACCAACTGGTAGAGGACATGTTATCAGAAATTTCTGGCATGTGGTACTGTACAAGGCACTCATGGATTTCATTTGGTTCGAAGCTCAAACAACCCCTTATTGGAAATATGGATGGAGAAACTTGCTTGTTTATGTGGTCCTTGTAGTAGTTGTGAGTGGGATGAGTGTGAATCAATGGATTGGGTTGATGAATGGGATCATGTATCAATTGCAGTGGACCCACGTGCAGTTGTTGAAACAATCCAGTTAGAGGAAGGCCAGTATTCTATTTCGAATGAATATGAATATGAATATGATCATATATCTGATCTTGTACAACCATGTTTATTTCAAGAGGCTAGATAATGGAAGATATATTATCTTGTTATTGTATGTGGATGACATGCTTGTTGCAAGGTCTAACATGCAGGATATAAATGTGCTCAAAAGGAAGTTAGCTGATTCATTTGCGATGAAGGATTTGGGTGTTGCAAAAAAAATCCTTGGTATGAGAATAACAAGAGACAAGAAAAATCGCAAATTGACATTGTCTCAGGGTGAGTACATATAAAAGGTGTTGGAGAGTTTTAGAATGCATAATGCAAAATTAGTTAGTACACCTTTGGCTATTTATTTGAAAATAAGTAAGGATATGTGTCCCAAGACATAGGAAGAGATAGACTACATGTCTAGAGTCCCTTATTCATCAGCAATTGGTAGCTTGATGTATTCCATGGTGTGCACAAGACCAAATATTGCACATGCAATGGGAGTTGTGAGCAATAATATTAATAATCTAGGTAAAGAACATTGGAAAGTAGTACAATGGATTCTCAGGTATTTGAGAGGTACTACTACTCATGCATTATGTTTTGTAGGTTCATACATTGTTCTACAAGTATATGTTGATGCAAATATGGCAGGTGATAAAGATAGCAGGAGGATCACCATAGGGTATGTTTTTAATGTAGGTGGAACAACAATAGTTTTGTAGGTTCATACATTGTTCTACAAGGATATGTTGATGCAAATATGGCAGGTGATAAAGATAGCAGGAGGAACACCATAGGGTAGGTGTTTATTGTAGGTGGAATAGTAGTAAGTTGGATTTAGAAACTGCAAAAGGTTGTTTCACTTTCAACAATGGAAGCGGAGTATGTTGCTTCTACAAAGGCTAGTAAAGAGATGATTTGGTTGTAGAGGTTCATGGAGGAACTAGGTAAGAAGCAGGAGGATAGCAGGTTGTATACTGATAGCCAGAGCGTCATTCATATTGTAAAGGACTCAGCCTTCCATTCTAAAACTAAAAATATACAGCTCAAGTACCATTTCATATGGTATGTTCTGGAAGATGAACTGTTGATGTTGGAAAAGATAAATGCTAGCCAAAATCCTGCATACATGTTGACAAAGGTAGTAACTAGAGGGAAACTAAGCTCCTACTCAGTATTAGTTGGACTTCAAGCATGAAAGTGAAGATGAGAAATTTTCTAGGTACAAGGTTCAAAGCATATTCCATCAAGTGTAACAGTGGTGGAGTTGATTTGATCAGTCTTCAAGTGGGAGATTGTTGGTTGTGGAGATTGATCTTCCTTATTTAGAGATGATGTTGTTTCAGCTGTGTTTGTACCCCATTTTGATATTCTGTGTAGGTTGAATATACACTCATCCCAATGGGGTGGGGTGGGAGGTATCCCCCCCCCTGGGGGTCTGGGGGGGACCATCCCCCCCAACTGGGGGGTCCAAGGTCCAGCTGGAACCCAGCAAGGCTTCAGGGGCGAAGCCCCCAAAATAAATAAAAAAATTGCTTGTTTGTTGGCCAATAGTTTACGGGCCCATGGTATTGGGTAGCCCGTGGTATTTTCCCATCGTAATTTCCCTTTAAAAGGAATACATTGTAATACGGTTGTGTAATGTATGGTATTGTATTGTACTGTAAGAGAGGTTGTAAGAGAGTGAAGAGGAAGTTGCAGTGGATGTGATGCAGGTTGTATCCCTTCATTTGTTGGATGGTATAATAATAAGGACTAAAAATTTCTTTGTGTATGTATCCCAAATTGGGTGAACCACGTAATATTGGTGTCTCTCTTGTAATATGTTTATGTGTTTTATATTTGGATCTTGTTTATTGTTATTGCTCTATGATCCTATTTTTCTAACATAAGTCACTATCCTTATTTTTCCTTCTTTATCCTTCTTTTGATAAAAACATCTTTAATTAAAGTGCATTAGCCTTAACTTGGGTTAATTATCTTAAACCTTGGGATTAGGGAGGAAAAAGGTGAACTCCCTATGAGTGCCATTTTTTCCATCTCTCCTTATCTTGGCATGTCAATTGGCTAGTTCTCAACATGCATATAATTATTGATAACTAGTTCATTCTCCCATCATTATTCCATGATTCATCCATCAAGTATTGTCATAGTACCACCATCGTTTGTACCATATCCTACATCCTTCACCCGTACTGTAGACTAGACCTGTACCTCAGAACGAAAATGTACCATAGAGTCTGTCACAGAGAGTCCCTATCCAACCTTTGTTGGATCCCTAGAAGGGAATTGGGGTAAAAATACCGAGGGACTATTAAATTAGAGAAGGGGACCTGAGGGAATTTTAGCTTAGAGAAGGGAGCCTCATTCCTTGGGTTGTGTAGGATGATGGGGGAGGAGTGCTAGCAGATTGGGATAACTATAGCAAGAAAATGAGGTACCCTCTTGTGGATTAATAGCCCTACCTCGAAGGTGGCCTTTGTTATAGAGAGAATCGGTATAACATAGTTCCTACGACAGGGAGGAACGTCCTTGGTCTGCAGTTAGTTGGGATATATTTTTAGATAAGTTTTCATCTATGTATGAAATGTTTGGTGTTTATCACTGTTATATTTTTTTATCTAATTATTGTTATGTAGTGATTTAAACACACAAAATTAAAGGCATTGAATGATTGCATTCATGTAGAATATGCCTGTAATGTCTTCGTATATGTTTATATTAATTATAGGTGTTCATTTTCATATATAATTCTGTTGTAAATATTAATTAAACCAGTAGAAAAATTAAATTTAGTAACAGAGGGGATTTAAGTCGGTAGTATGAGTATCCTATGGCCCCAAAGGCACTTTGAGTTCATCGGGTATGTGACATTCAGTATTTGTTTTTACATTTTGGTTGATACAAAGGTACAGGGTTGCATGAGGGAATGCGACATCTTCAGTTAGGGGGAGATGGAGGGCCTTGGATTTGGCATCTTTTTATCATCTTTTTCCCTTCTTTATAAACCCTTTTTTATTACCCATGACCATGCATTCATCAATTTTAATACTCATATGTAGGATTTAGGCTCAAGGTGTTTTTCCATTGCATTTCTTAGTATTTCATTGTATTTTTTACTAACATTAGGGGAGTTATTGTATTTAGTATTTTATTCGAGTAATGACTCATTAGTTGAAAAGATCCTACATAACTATTTGTTGCATAATTCCATGTACTGCAGATCCTTTCGTCTCACATTAATCAATAGGGAGTATTGCGAATACTCTGCAGGTTGTACTGCAGATACTCTATAGGAAATATTGCAGATACTCTACATGTGGTACTGAGGATACTCTATAGGAAATACTGTAGATATCCTACAGAACCACCCGTTGTAGATCCACCTACAGAATTATCTGTTGCTATAGAACCATTATTGTGAAACCTTCTATATTGAGGATCATTCTATATTGCAGAACTTTCAATAGGCTGCATAACCACACGCTCCAGAACCATGTGAGTCATTATTTCAAATTTACTTTCATCAACCATTTATGACATGCATCAAGGAGTATCATCAACATCTTGGATATAGAAAGAATATTGGATAAATATTAGTTATGAGTTGTTAACAAAGATCTTGAGAATTATTTATAAGTTGGTTTTTAGTTGCTAATTATTAGCAAATTGTTGAAACCACTGGAGGATATTTTGGATCTACATTTAATATTTGGTTATTTTTGTTTCATGGAAGCTTATGTATAAAAGAGGTTTCCATCTCTATTCCAAAGAGATGAATCCTAGAGAAACAATCCAAATTATGATGGAATAACAACAATTTCATAAGATCTTGTTTCAATATATATTTTGGTTTTATAATTTTCTATAGTGTGATTTTAATTGGTTTATATTGATGTAGTTTTAATTTGCTGCCTATTTTTAATTCAACAATTTTAATTTTTTATTATGTATGAATTTTATTTTGGAAATGTAATTTCAATCCGTAGATTAGTGATTTAGAAGTTTATTTTATAATCCTTGAATTTTAGTGAGTGTACTTAATGTAATAATCATATATGCTACTTTAGATTATAAACAGTAACTTGTATTTGGCAAGGATAAGATTTAGATTTCATTTCTGCAATTTACTGTTTTGTGAAGGTGTGGTGTGAATTTAGTCTTCGGATTTACTTTCCAGCACAATGTGAATTTAGTTTTAGAATGTACTTTTCGATACAGTGTGAATTTACTTTCTTGTCGTGTGATTTACTTTCCTTGCAACTTAGTTCTAGTACTTGTTTAGTTGGCGTATTCCTTACCAAGACTGTGTAACTATTCATACCACTATTTGTAAGTTGAAGGTTATTGAATGAAAACTTCACAGTAGATAAACCAATGTAAGAGGATATTGTGGCCTACACATACAATGCACGATAACTTGCAAGTTCCCATAGAACCTTAGGTTGACAATTTAATGTACAAACTTCTTACTTTCCTTACTAAGAAATTAGAAGGTAATTAAGAAGCTCATCATTCATAGTAGTCAATTATATAAATTATCCATTCTAAGCATGTAGACATTCCTACCATGAATGCATTCAACCATGCTCAATAATTCATGCATAGAAAATATTCCATAAAAATAATTGAAACAAACACAATAGAAAATAAATCCATGGCATCCATTCATTCACCATGAGACACTTATATTTTAAAAGGTTCCCCAACTAGATGTAGAAGAAATAAATTCCTCCTATATTAGACACTCTAACAAACCTGTTCTTTATGTGAAAGAGGACACCCTTGAGCTAGGGTTATCAATCTAGAAGGGGTGAAATATCCCAAGTCCTTTACTCGCCCACAACTCATCCTGCACAAAACAGGAAATAAATAGCACTTAGACACATATCCAATGCCAAATCAATTTATCTTTGTTCCTATCCATATCACTCCTCCCTGTCTATCTTCTCCAACATAGGTTAGGGAATCTTTGTGTTTGGAATATCTAGTTTCAAACCCCATCTATAGCCATCCCAACTCACTAGCACTCATCCCCATTGAAATTGCACAACACAGTTTATGAGACCCCCTTCTCTTCTCAACAACCCCTTGAGCTATCCCCATCCTCTTCCAGTGCTCCAACATAGTCCAGCCAAGGAGTCCCCATTTTGGGTATTCAAATACCTCATATATAAGACAGGGTTTCTCAAACACACTCTTAGATGGGTGATGACAATCCTCACCTAAATCCTCAACAAAATTGAATGATAGGATCCCCTCCCCTGAACTCAATTTCCAACATATTATAATCATGTTGTGAACTTTCCAAGTGGCTCTTAAGAGGATTCTAATTTACCCCTCTTAATCCCATCTTAGGATAATTATAATTATAAGGATAAGTAAGCCACTTTAACAGACATGGATTTTGGGACCTTACGTTAAAAAGGCTAACAAAGGATAGGGAAATTAGTTAAATCCAACTTGTATCATCTCCGTTACCCCCCTCTCACTTTCCCTCACTTGTAGAATCATATCCCCCCATCTCTTCTTCATCCTTCTTCCTATGTAGTCATTAGGGATTCTATATTAAATACTGAAGTTACATATTTATAATATAGATGGTCATCCCAAACCATTTATGTTGGCCTTCTTGAGTTTGTATCATTACATATATATTTACAACATTACATTCGGGGTTAAAAATTGATTGTTACATCATCTCCATTCAATCTCAAACCCCTAATAGGTTGAAGCATTTAAATTTATATAGTTGTGCCCTTGGGAGGGAAGTTTTATTCATGTTGTTGGATTACTATGGAACAAGAAAATAATGCATAGGTGGAGGAAAAACAATGAAGAGAAGATGCAAGTTGAAAGCAATGCTAGAAAGAAGGTTTGGATTGTGTGGAAAAGGTTGGGTCCAAGCGAAGCACTAGGCACATGATTATCCTTATTATAGATATTTTTAAAACATAATGAGAATGAGTAGACTAATATTATGAATATTTCATGTTTGAATGGTTGTATGTATTCGATTCCTTTCTTGAAAGCTAATACTTGTGTGATTTTTCTAAATAAGAGCATGAGTTAGTAGAGAACATAAGATTGACTACATGTATAAAAAGAGAAAGTGGTTCCTTGTTCATTCCCCAACACCATAGTGAATCCTATTTGTACAAAAATTGGTATAAATCATGCATGATAACTTAGAGTTTGGCATGTTTAAACTATACTTGCATTGCCAGTAAGTGAGGTACATTCTACAATCCAGTATTGATGAGATGTGTAACATTTGTATGTCACACTTAAATCAAAATGAAAAAATAAGTAAAAATAGTAATAAAAATTATATCAAGCCTTAATTAAACACACACACACACACTTTTGCATGTAAGTTTTAAATCAAAATGAAAAGAAGAAAGTAAAAACAGTAATAAAAAAATATACCAAGCCTTAATTAAATATACACACAAGCACACATATACATATACATATAAATAAACCAACTTAGGTCCATATTAATTATGGATCATTTATATATAAAGATATTTGCACCTTTATTTCATTTTGATCCTTCTCTATGCTAAATAGATCCAAAGTTAAGATGAAGTTTTTATGATTAAGGCATAATGGCATCTCTAGATCAAGGTAATCCTGTATAAAATTGACATTGTTTCCAATCACAAATCTAATATGAATTTGACAAAAATTTCAGACATGATCAAACTTTCACCATGATCCAAGTTCCATTCATGGTAGATCGATGACCTTAACGGTTTCACTCAACTTATATATATATATATATATATATATATATGACACATAAGGCATTTGCATTTATATTTCATTTTGATCCCTTTTTGTAATTATTAGATCCACAATTGAATTGCAATCATTATGGCTAAGGCATAATGACATCTCCAGAAAGAGCTAATCTTGAATAAATGTGACATTTTCTTTAGTTACAAATCTGATAAGAATCTAAAAAAATTCTAAACATTGACAAAGTTTCACCATGTTCCAAGTTTTGTTCATGGTAAAATGATGACCCTAGGGATTTTGTCCAACTCTGAATAGACTTTTATAGTTGAAAAATTGATCTCTTGTACCATTAGGTTCTAGAACATTTTTTTTTTTTTTACTAAAAACTATCAAATGACACATCATATCTATAATAATATATTAATAAAAAAATTAATAGATAAATACACCTACAACAAACGAATGAGTAACAAAAAGTACAAATCCATAAAATACACTAGAATATGAGGATATTAATTTTTTTAATAGATAAATACACCTCTAAGAAACGAAAGAGTAACATAAAGTATAAATCCATAAAATACACTAGAATATGAGGATATTAATTTTTTTAATAGATAAATACACCTCTAGGAAACGAAAGAGTAACATAAAGTATAAATCCATAAAATACACTAGAATATGAGTCCTCCATGACATAAATAATATTTCTTTCCCTGACAAACAACAATATTGAATGTTGGTTTTTTTTACTTGAGAAAAAAAATCATAACTTTATTTATATAAAGAAAATTACATTCTTCAAATTTATATAGAAATTGGTCACAAGACCTGGTCCCAAAAGCTGACTAGTTAAACTAATCCTTTAAAAACAAAAAACCTCCACAAAAGGTTCCTTCATGATTTTTACTTCCATATATTCTCCTACATATTACATACAATATTTTTGCATTTTTATGGTCATTTGGCCCATCACAACACTAGATAGTGTTCTTTTGTGTCCAAAAAAGATTGTATCTTCAAACAAAATCTTTTTTTTACTATAGATCGGAATGGGAATGATAAAAGAAACCAAAGTTCACAGAAATTTCATTTCACTAGCATCTCAGGGAGGGTCCCAAAAGAAAGATTGTTGATGTTCTACAATCAACCATGTCTTCTCTCGTGAAATGTACCCTTCTGCATGTTTCAAGATAAATCCAGTTTTAGAAAGAGAGTTTTCTTCCATGTTCCTTTCCCTATATATGTGAGCAATAGAAATCACCTACAAATTTGCTTTAATGTTCTTTATCTCCTCTAGTATTGGATACAGGAATATATTATGACATTGATTCTTTTCATATATCCAATCTATAACAACTTTTGCATCTCCAAAAACTTGCAAGGTTGATATGATAATGTGCCCAACAATACTTCTTACCATGACAAACAATATTGAACGTTGATATGATAATGTGCCCAAGAATAGATGATTATTGATGATCATTAGACATAAGTTCACGAAATTTATGAACATTTTCCATTGGTAATAATAATATTTATGAGTTCTGGGGTTATCTCATAAATTATGTTTAAAGTATTATTATGTCTGTGACATCATGGAACCATTTTCCACATATTAGTTTGTCAGTACATCTAAATTAATTTTTTTATTTTTCAATTTTGCAATGTTTTCATATAATTCAATTTTTTTTTATTAATTTTGATTTTTTATAAAAATAATATTAGTTATTTCTATTGGCTTAACAGGTATGAGGTCATGCCTCAAAGTTTGGAGTGTGAATATCGGTTGACATATGTCCCCCTTGGACATCAAGCTCGTTAGGCTGTGCTGTGCAATTATTGTAGGACGATATCAGTAACAACATCCTCTTGGGATGCAGTATTCATTTTTTCTCAGTGGTCCACATTGAATACGATGGGAGAGGTGCTCCACTCGTCCTCATAAACAACTGCAATAATATTTGTTACCAGCAAAAGTTGCTTGGTGCTTATTTCTTGGGTGGCGTAGAGCCCTCAGCCACGGTTGTTTTTTCTCATCTTGATCTCTAGAGGGCCAACGAAATCGACGACCTCCAGAGGAGGGTTGAATCCAAGCAAGAAGTCTGAAATGTCAAACTTTCCATTCTAGATCTGGGTATACAAAGTCTTCGCCTGATGAAGGCCATCTTGTATTTCCTTCTACCCGAGGTTGGCCTTGTCGGCTTTCTCCAAACACTTGCAATGTGCCTCTAATTACTACCTCAAGAAAACTAGAGCATGACCTTTCCTATAGAGCGCTTTGATATTTTTGAAATCGACCCCAAGGACCTTATCAGAATCCTCCAACACGAGCTCAAATTCCTTCACCTGAAGCCTTGACTCCACACAGTTGGGATATGCATGAAGGAGGCAGGTAGTAATATTATTATTGTCGTTAAGGGACCTCTTCTTGCGTTGAAGCAGAGCGGCATCGATGCATTTTGTATAATTATTGGTTGTTGCTTCCTAGTTTTGTTCTTTGAAGCATATGTTGATCCACTCAGCAGTTGGCATTATTGTCGAATGCTAACATCGACTGTGACAAGTCATCGACTTCGACACAACTTTGACAAGTTCCGAACTCGACACGAATTCAACAAACTAAGCAACTTCAACAAGTTCAGCAACCTCGACAGTTTCACGATGTCAACATGCAGCGTCAACTAGAGACTGACGAAATACGACAGATTGTCTCTCTGTCTTCCAGTCGACTATAACAGTTGAAATTCTGAAACCGTTCTAACTTCTCTTGTAACTGAACGTAACGAGAAGGAACCCAAGCATCTCATCATTCTCTATATAAGCATGTAAAATATTGTAACATACATCTTCTCATAGAAGCTTTTTCAGGCATCAAGTAATAGAGAAGATCAGTCTGCATTCCTACATATTATCTGTGTGTATTTGTGTTTATCTGTTTAGTGTATTCCTTATTTTCTTATTCATTTTCTTATGCTTCCACCATAACATTGTCGATTCCTTCAATCGACTGTTGTCCCCCTCATGCACCTGGGTGTGTGCGGATCATTGGTATCATAGTTTGCTCAATCAGAGCACATTGGCTTTGTTCGTGCTTAAGTTTCGCGTAGACACTTCCAGCGAAGTTACCTGGCTTATGCCTGTTCAAACACGCTCGCAAAATCAACAATCCAAGCAGACACTACCTCCATAGATGGCAGGAGAAACATACGATAGACACGCAATCGACAAGACAACACAACGTATTGAGAAAGCGCTGGCTCGAAACAAGACTGAAATGTTCTCCCAGTTCAATGAAATTCTCACGCAATTTGCTTCAACATCTAGAGGATTTCTGAAGAGAACTAACTCTAACAAAATCAGCCCCTTCAAAGTGAAAATGAGTTTGGACATACCGAATCTAGAAAGAAAGATGGACGTGGAATCCGTTGACAATTGGGTACAACAATTGGAATCCTATTACTCTGTGAATCAACTCTTAGAAGCCGAAAATATCACCATTGCATCCTTAAAGATGTCAACATCTGTGCACTGCTGGTGGGAGAACCTCTTAGCAAAGATGGAGAAAAGCAGAGACCCCATCGACACATGGGATAAATTTGTTGAATACGTCCAAAAGGAATTTTACCCTCCCAAATACCTTGAACAGTAGTATAAGAAGTGGCAGCAGTTGAGGCAATGGAAAGACCAATCAGTACAGAGTTACACCGACGAGTTCTATCGACTCATGGCTAGACTTGGTGTCCAAGAAGAAGAGAAATTGCTTGTTCTGAAGTACATGAATGGATTATCCCAGTAAATTCAACAGGAGATGGAATTTCTAACTGTCAATATGCTCGCGGATGCATTCCACTATGCCAGCAAACTTGAAACCAAGCAAAAATGAAAAGCACGCTTCGCGAAAAAGCCGACATCGGGATGACCACGCAACAAAAAAGCACCAGTCGACTTCGACAAGTCAAAATCTTCTCAGCCGACACCGCCAAATCCAGATTAAGGAAAAAATACTTTTCAGAAAAGGGAACATAGCAAACAAACTCCTACCTAGAAATGTTGTGATTACCACAACTCATATTGGCATGATACATCTGAATGCAAAGCTCGAAAGACATTTTTGGCAAAAGTGTCGACATTCGACTCATTCGACAATACTGTGGAATAATTTGATCCATACACAATGACCCTTTTGACATCGACATCGAACACTCCAACAACCTCAAAAATCGTCGACGAGGATGAACGAGAGTGCCTGTTCCATACACGAATATGGGTTCAGAACAATCCATTACATCTGATTGTGGATAACGGTAGCCAGAAGAACTTCATTTATGAAGATCTTGTGAAGAAACAAGGTCTTGTCACCACTCCTTATCCTCAGCCTTACAGCATCAGTTGGATGAAGGATGGATAGGAACTAAGGATCACCCAACAATGCAAACTCACCCACTTCATTAAGCCTTTTGAAGATGAATTACTCTGTGGCGTGGCATCACTCTCTGTAGCCGACGCCTTATTTGGGAAACCTTACTTGTGGGATCGCCATGGAAGTTACCATTCATGGCCTCAGAAGGTGATTGTCAGAATCTGAAATCGATGGTACGACATACCAGAGCGACTACCTACACCAATGGTATCAATGATATCTGCTAAACAAACGAAGAATCTCATCAATCATGCTCAGAAGTTCGCATTAATCATGATTGAACCGCAACAATCTAGGAAGACGGCAGCAACCAGTCGACTCACCGACCAGTCCAGCTCCCGACAGAAGCAGTTGATCGACAATGTTCTTGATGAGTATCAGAGTCTATTCCAAGAGCCGGATGGAGTACCCCGACATTTCCAGGTAAAACACTCCATTGAACTTGCTCCTGGTTCTTCTTTTCCTAACGGATCTGTTTACATAAGATCCATTCTCAAAAATCAAGAGATTCGCAGACAAATCCAAGATTTGATCGACAAAGGTCATATCCGACCGAGCTCCTCTCCTTGTGGAAGTCCAGTCATCCTCGTTCGAAAGAAACACAGGACTTGGTGCATGTGCATCGACTACTGGGCCCTCAACAAAATTTCGGTAAATAATTGCTACCCTCTATCGTGGATAGACGAGCTCAATGACTATCTGAAAGGTGCCAAATTCTTTACTAAGCTCGAACTCAAGTTGGGATATCATCAGATTCCAATTGATCTCGCAAATGTGTGGAAAACTGCTTTCAAAACCAAGGAAGGATTGTTTGAATGGTTAGTCATGCCTTTCGGCTTAACCAATGCACCTACAACCTTCATGCAATGCATGGATAACACTCTTCGACCTTTCATCAACAAATGCGTCATTGTCTACCTCGATGACATACTGATTTTCATTCGATCATGGGAAGAACATGTCGAACAACTTCGACAAGTCCTCAACACTCTTCAGCAACATCGGCTCTACTTGAACATGGACAAGTGTACCTTTGAGATGAACAACATCAGATATTTGGGGTATGTAATTAACATCAGAAAAAGTACAAATCCTCAAATATTGGTCCATTCCTCAAAGCATTCAAGAACTAAGAAGTTTTCTTGGTTTGGAGAATTTATATCGATGATTTATAATCAGCTTCAGTAACATAGCCTGTCCCTTGAATCAGTTGATGAAAGGAAATGGGAAAACTATCTTCAAACAGACATCGACACAACAAGAAGCTTTTGAACAGCTCAAACACAAGCTCTGCACTGTACCAGTACTTGTGTTACCTAATTTGCATCAACCCTTTGAGATTGAGACGAACGCATCGGACTATGCCTTGGGCGCAGTGATCACTCAGTTTGGTCACCCAGTCGCTTTTTATTCCGAAACTTTTAACGACACTATTAGAAGATATTCGACGTACGAAAAAGAACTGTACGCCATTGTGCAAGCTCTCGAGGCATTACATCCTTGGAAAGGAAACAGTCATCCTCATTGACTGTAAGCCTCTGCAGTTCGCTCTGACCCAGTCGAAACTACAAACAACTCAATAACTCAAGTGGATTAACTGCCTACAACAATTTCAGTTGGTGATTGAGTATTGGAAAGGTAAAGCTAACACCGCCGCTGATTGTCTAAGTGGACCACCCATTACTCTCCTTTTCACAGTGATGAGTATGCAGGGATATGACATGACCACTTGGCCTCAAATATATCAGGACGACATCGAATTTTCATCAATCTATCGATAGCTACACAACGACAAGTCGTCGATCTTCGACTATTTCCTAAAAGACACCTTGCTATACAAGCTTGGACAGCTTTGTGTATCGACCGGTGAGCATCGACAGCAGCTCATTTGGGATGTGCACTACAACAATATTGCAGGACACTTTGGAGTAGCAAAGATACTTGATATCCTCCAGAAGTATTTCTTTTGGCCTACACTTAAAACTGACGTCAACAAGTACATTCGATCATGCGTGGTTTGTGCCATTGCTAAACCGCCTAATCGACGACGGGGATTGTACACACCTTTTCCAGTTCCTATTTGACCATGGGAATCTATTTATATGGACTACTTGACGGGATATCCTACTACTATACATCATCATGACGCGATCTCAGTAGTAGTTGACATATTTTCCAAGATGGTCATTCTCATTCCATGCAAGAAGACGACGACAATGCAGTAGACTGCTCAGCTCTTCTTCACACATGTTTGGAACCAATTTGGTTTACCGACAACCATTACTTCCGACCGAGATGCCAGATTTGTTAGCATATTTTGAAAGACTCTCTGGAAACAGCTGGACACATGACTCTCATTGTCGACAGATTTCCACCCTCAGACCAATGGATAGATGGAAGTTGTGAATCGCTTGGTCATACAACTACTTCGCATGTATAACCACAAGCATTGACGAACATGGGATGAAAGTCTTCCACACATATAGCATAGTTACAATCGTTCTTAGCACAGCTCTACGGGAAAGATTCCATTTGAGATCTTCTATGGATTTCAACCCTCAGCGCCTATCGACTTGATCAACTCCTTGACACAGTTGAACCCCGAGACCGACTACAGCCAGCAGGAAGTTGATAAAGTCTTGAAGTTTCGAGGTCATATTTGCGACATCTAGAAGCAAGCACAGGAAGTGTTGCTACGAGCAAACGTGAAAGCTAAGGCCCAACACGACAAGCATCGGATTCCTCATTCATTCCAAATTGGGGATAAGGTCTGGTTACATCTCAAGAAGGAGTGCTTCACCGGTCCATACAAGAAGCTCAAACCTTTGCGATATGGTTCGTACAGTATTCTTCGACAGATTGGAGAAAACACTTTCCAGCTCGAAATTCCTGCATGCCTGGGTCTACATCCAATATTCAATGTGGATCTACTTTGACCATACCATGCACCACTGTTGGAACATAATGACTTACCAACAATAGAACCCGAAGACATCCATCCATATGTTCAGGATCCTCTTGCTTGCGACACCATCGTGGGACGACGAGTACGTCGTACAAGGATGAACACAATTCCCTTGTTTAAGGTGGCCAAAGTCAGGAAAATCCCATCACAAGGAAAATGGGATTCTGCGACTGAACTAACCAACAAGTTTCCTCACTTGAACGAGCAAACAATGGATACCATTGTTTCTTAAGGAAGGAGGTATGATCCACTCAGCAGTTGGCATTGTTGTCGGATGATAACATCAATTGCGACAAGTCATCGACTTCGACAAGTTCCGAACTTGACACGACTTCAACAAACTCAACAAATTCGACAAGTTCATCAACCTCGACAGTTTCACGACATCGACATGCAGCATCGACTAGTGACTGACGAACTACGACAGATTGTCTCTCTGTCTTCCAGTCGACTGTAATGGTTGAAATTTTGAAACCCTTCTAACTTCTCTTGTAACTGAACGTAATGGGAAGGCACCCAATCTTCCCAGTATTCTCTATATAAGCATGTAAAATATTGTAACATACATCTTATCATAGGATGTTTTTTAGTCATCAAGTAATAGAGAAGATCAGTTCACATTCCTACATATTGTCTGTGTGTATTTTTGTTTATCTGTGTAGTGTATTCCTGCTTTGCTTATTCTATTTCTTATGCTTTCGCCATAACAATGCTGATTCCTTCAATTGGCTATTGTCCCCCTCATGCACCTGGGCGCATGCGGATCATATGTTGTCTTTTTGGCTCATGTCCTCCACATCCACATGTGGCATGATCTCAGTTCGCTTCCCTTCCTCAGACATGAGATTCACAATGTTGGTGGGATTTTCCATGTGGATGAGAAGGCCACAGTCCGTGGGAATCTTAAAATAGGGTTCCTTGACAATGACCTTGGAACCCCTGGGGTAAATCCTCTTGATGTCCTTTCGAGAGGAAGTGGCATTGTAGATTGGGAGTTTGACGGCGAGGCCATTATCATCCTCAAGTAGAGTCATGATGCTGCATATCCTATTGGCATCCATGCACAACGTCCTGTACACCAACCGACTGCCATGCACTTCCCCGAATTTCAACTCATTGAAAGAAATCGGGTTCAATTTTTCCAACGGAACTGAACAGGCCATGTCTCCACCGCCTCTAGCGTCTGTGAAAGATAATCTTATCTCAAAATTGACTTTGCCTTCGGCTTCCCTTCTCTCACTGTCAAAATCGTCGTGGAGTTAGAGGAGGATTCACTTATCGAATCTCTCTGAGGCATCATGCAGGAGGAAATATTGCTTCTTGATTATCTCAAAGGATTCCATTAATCTATCTAGGTTCCCCATTTTTTGTTGTGGTGTTACTCTTCTTTGTCCTTACTAAATGCTTTTGCTATTCACTATCCCTTTTAGCATGCTCTCCCTTTATTTTTTTGCGTTGCAGATATTACGTGCCAAATTCATATTTGAACATAGGAGGCCTTGTATCAGATTTAACTGAAACTCAATGCGTTGATTCCTTCCTTCTTCCATAAGAAATATTGCTCCACAAGTGGCAATGTTTGTGACATTGATGAGGAAAGGGAAAAAGCAAGGAATTGTTGTATGTTGATGGGTGCTATGAGTTAGAAGAGCTCCCAAGTATGGAAACATTGGTATCTTTGAAGGAGTTGCGACCAAGTGAATGTGTGGAGTTGAAGAGGAAGAGGTTGGTGCATTGTACAAAGATTCATTTGTTGTATGTTGATGGGTGCCTGTGAAGCTTATCCAAAGGACGTATGTCAATTTATTCATTGGACAATTGATGAAATGACACTCGAAATTCTCAATTAGTTAATTTCCAAAATGATCTTGATTAATTTAATTTCTTGCATGCATCTATTAATATCCGTAATTCTATTTGGTAAATGGACTGACGGCGTTGGAGACCAGAAACAGGTTCAATCTTTCTTAATATTTTCCCAAAAATGAAGAATTTAGAGATGCCATTGAAGCATCATTGGTTTTTCCAGTTAACAGATTGAAAGCTCGGAGTGGATTGTGTTGTTGCACCGAAGAAGGTATGAAGGAGTGGGTGGAAGACACTAAGGGTTGTTGAAAAAATGCTTCTTCCTTCTTGTTTGCATACACATTTGTATGCACCACATAACAATTGCAAGATTGTATGATCCGAAGGATATAGGAAAATCTCAAGAAATTTATGAACATGTGAGACATGGTGAAACCGAACCCAATACTACGTCGATCTCTTGAACAAACAGACCCTCTTCATGTTTGACCAGAGTCTTTACACCGACACTCGAACCTGTGACATTGTCATCAACTTTGCGGTGAATCAAATCCTCTTCTTTGAAGAGTTTGTGCTAAGCATGCTCAAAATGGGTCAGTTGGATGTGCTGACAGGAAGCTAGACAGAGATGTGTAAAAATTGTTGGGATTCCAATCCTTCAACATACTCTATCATGGATCCAGAGGCATCTCAAGAATCTTCATCTTGCTAAGATTAGGATTACTAGTAAATCACAAATATCTATATAGGCAAGATGCTCTAGTGTACGTCGCATCTTTTACTCCTTGCAGATTCCAATAAATATATAAAATTGGCATCTTGAAACCCCTTTGCATTGCTTTTTTAAGTCTAATACAAATTACTTTTTCCTTATGACCTCGAAGAGAAGAATTCAGGCACAAGTACAGTTCATTCTTGTTGAAAATAAACAAGATTCTCATTGACAATAGGATTTCCAACAAATTCCAACAATTTCAATAAGAAACTTCTCTGAATGTAAAATTTAATGCGGCAAGCTTTGCATATCTATTATGTAGATGGATTTGTCAAACCCATGAACATTCTCAATTTTTGCATTTGTTTATGAATTTTTTAGGGCATTTTTTTTTATCATTGACCAATTATCTTTGGCAAAATACAAGAAACCTATATATAATATTTCAACCAAAACAGTTGATCAAAGATTACCTATTTATCACGTAAGTTTATAGTCCACCATGCATTTGGCACAGAGTTTAACTTAGACTCTTCATGCCTGCTAGTAGATTCATCAATTTGTATTTGACTTTCCCATGCCTCTGGCTCTTGGTCAAGTACCCCTTGGCTTGTAGAGTTTTACCAAATATTTTGTGGGAGAGCTAGGGTAGAGAATCAATGGAGACATGCACCCATCTTTCTCTCAATAATTCTTGCAGTTATAACTCTAATCTCTCCAACGATTCTACAGAGAAAGCTTCTTCGAAGTGGGAGTCCATGGAGATTGAACTCAAGACATTCTCAGATCATGGATAATTGTGGGCAAAACGATAGTTAGAGCCATGTTTGCAATACCCACTAGCAAAATACATATATGGTTTCCAAGAAACAGTTTCACAACTTATACCAACTTCTATATAAACCTATTTTAATTGTGCACCATTGAAATGGTCATTGAAAACTTCATTGGTGCTAGATCGGTTCTTCTGATTTTGCATCCAGGCCAATCCTTGCTTCTTCTTAGGTCATCGTGCATGTTGTCACACACATTGCGGCTAACGACTCTTGTTTTGGGTAAGTTAGGAAATTTTCGATTTTGAAATTAGGTTATGTTCGTAAATAAAACCTTTGTATACACAAAGAATTAATAAAATATTATTTGGAAAATTTCAAAATTTATACGATAACTGTTTTGTTTTGAAATGGGTGAAAGTTTTTTAAATACGAAGTGTTTTGTTTTGAAATGGGTGAAAGTTTTTTAAATGTGAACTGTTTTGTTTTGAAATGGGTAAAAGTTTTTTAAATGTGAACTGTTTTGTTTTGAAATGGGTAAAAGTTTTTTAAATGTGAACTGTTTTGTTTTGAAATGGGTGAAAGTTTTCAAAAGTAAAGATTTATAGTCAAGTAAATATATTTATAATTTTTTTACGTTTTTAATATAATTTGGAAAAAGGTTTAAAAAAAAATCAACTTATCCACTTATTAACTTATTTTAATATTTATATTATAAAATTATTACTCATAAATATAATAAGTTAATCTTGTTAAAACTATACCTTTTCAGCAACCAATTGGATAAAAATTCAACACAAATTTTAAGCATAAATATTATTTTACCATAACCCAAAGCTTATGCATCATGGAACAATGTCATTAAAACTTTCACCTGTTTTTTAATTAAAAAATAAACCAGATAAACCGCATTACGCATATTTATATATAAACCTTTGTTTATAATTACTTAAACTATTTACATTTATTTTGATTAAAAAATTAATTTGGAAAAATCATATATTTAAGAACATTAATTATTTATGGAATACACTATCACTCTAAATCATAATTAAATAATTAAAAAATATTTTAAAATCACTATTAAATAATATTGTTTGAGTAAATAGATAAGAATATTTACTTGGACAGAGGTTTGGACATAGTGTCCATACTTATCCCGGTTGTCTTTCATAAAAGAATATATTCCATTAATGCAAAGCGCGTGTATTTAATTCACATAAGACTATTTCTAATTTTTTGACAATTACATCACTAACTACCTGTGCGTCCTTGACTCCTTCCGTAGAAAATTTCGTCGCGTGTGCTGCACGCTTTGTCTCGACAAAGAAAAAACAAAACCAGTGAATTCTTAATATTCCGCGGCTTACCAAGTACGATCTGGTCGTTAAAGTCAAATTTTGTTGACATAGTAACCCAAAACAGAACAATCGACTGAACGGGAATTAAACTTCAAGTCCAGGTACGGAAGTTAATGAAAGTCAAATTTAGTTGACATAAAACCCATTACAAAAGAATTCACGGCAATGTAAAGAGGATTTCACGGCACACATTGCATGGGCACCAAAAGCAGGAATTAAAGTTCAACTGAAATCCCTAGGCACCCTATTTTCCTTGCCCTAGGTATATTTATTTCTCTCTTTTAAAAGCACGTTCCAGCCCCAGGGGCTATATAAGGAGGAAGTGAACCCTAGTACCGACACTACAACATCATCTGTTCTATCTAAGCTTCTTTTCTCGGCTTACACTTGTTTTTTTCAGTCAATCTGGCAAAAATGTTTGGTTCAATGGAGCTCCAGCGCAGCTTGTTCATTATCATGACTGCCATTATATTGGCCGCTCTCTGTGTCAATTGCAGTGGCTCGGCCACTGTTGCTCGGCCGCCGCAGTGTGGGAGAGGAGACCTGAATGCGCTGCTGCGCTTCAAGGCCGGGATTATCGATGACACCTCCGGGCGTTTGAAGTCATGGAATGGCTCCAACTGCTGCCAGTGGCAGGGAGTATCCTGCAATAATCAAACCGGACGCGTTGTGGGGCTTCTGCTGCAAGGGCTCATCTCTGGTGATGACTTCATATCGGATACCCAGATGAAGGGTACACTCTCGGAGTCCCTGGGAGATCTTCAGTTTCTGGAAGTTTTGAATCTGTGGGGTTTGAAGCAAATCGCTGGATCCATTCCATCGTCGCTTGGGAAGCTCACGAGGCTGAAGACGCTACGTCTCAACTCCAATAGGCTCGGCGGTTCGATCCCTCCGTCTCTGGGAAATCTCCACAGTCTTCAGGAGTTGGATCTGTCGGAGAACGGGCTCATTGGAAACATCCCGAATAGTTTTGGAGGTCTAATGAATCTGTGCCTTTTGAATCTCTACACCAACAGGTTGGCGGGTCCTCTTCCCACCTCGATAGCCGGTCTACTCAAGCTCACCACTGTGGATCTCCATGGCAACCTTCTCAGCGGCGCCATTCCTCTATCTCTGGGAGGATTGCGTTCTCTGCAGTTGTTGGATATGTCGGATAATAGGCTTACGGGGAGCCTACCTGATTCACTTGGTATGTTATCTAATCTCTCCGTCCTGTACCTCAATACAAACAAACTCAGCGGTAGCATCCCGCCTTCCATAGGGAAGATGACGTCTCTGGGATTTCTTCGTCTTCATGAAAATGAATTGAGCGGAGTCCTGCCATCTTCTATTGGAGACCTGCTGAATCTGAAGCGCCTTTCGATAGCAAATAACATGATCGACGGACCCATACCTGCTTCGTGGGGTAAGCTGTCGAGTCTCACAGAGTTCTACCTCGACCATAACCGGCTATCGGGTACTATTCCGAAGTCTGTAGGAAAGCTTTATAACCTTTTGTCGCTCTATCTTTCTCATAACAATCTCTCGGGAAGCCTTCCGCAGGAATTATCAGAGATTTCTGATCTGCAAACTTTGGATATTTCATTCAATAATTTCAAGTTTGTGAGTTTGCCCACAGTGCTATCGAAGCTCCCCGGATTGTATGAACTCTCCCTCGCTGGTTGCGGCATCGAGGGAAGAATTCCCGAGTGGTTGTCAACAATGCCAGGGCGTCTTTCTCTGCTTGATTTGTCCAGCAACAGTCTCACGGGCACCATACCGCCATGGCTGGGAAGCATGACGGACTTATCTTCTCTCAACTTGTCAAACAACGCATTGACATCCACGATTCCAGAGGAGATACGCAACCTGCAAGATCTCAGCACCCTGGATCTTCATTCAAACCAGCTTACTGGGCCTATCGCTGCCGTATTCTCTGTCAAGAGCCAATTTCCTGAAGGAAATTTAAGGATCGTTGACCTGTCCCACAATAGATTCACTGGTTCAATACCTCCTAATGCAGGCGATCAGAATAGCATGGAACAGCTGGTACTGTCGTACAATTCTCTTAGCGGAGCGATGCCCTCTTCAGTCGGCATGATGAAGCAATTGAAGGTGCTGGATCTCAGCTCCAATACACTGTCCGGCCCCATACCGAACACGCTGGGGAATTTGACACAACTGAAGATTCTGGATCTGAATAAAAATCGATTGAGCGGAGTAATCCCCAATGAGTTTCTGAGTCTCACGTCTCTGTTGCAACTGAACCTGTCGCATAATTCCCTATCAGGAAGGATTCCAAATGGGATACCGCTTCAAAAGTTTCCAATGTCCTCATACTCCGATAACAGCGGACTCTGTGGAGATCCTCTTCCTGCTTGCTGATCCATTAATAATATATTCTCCATCGGTTCGAGACCCGAGAGTCGAACCCATGCCAGGTTGGTGGCCCGTTATAGTTTTTGTGTTTCTCTTATACTAGATATATATGTACGGCACGGCCGCTGACGGCTCTACCGTTATGTTATTTTAGACTCTTAATGGTTGGGGCGAGTAAAGAAGTCTCTTGTGCATTTCATGAAATCTTATATGCTTTGTGTGAATGTTGTTGGGATGGCTTCCTCTGAATTGATTTAATTAATGATTTTGTTTTCTTTCACGAATCCGATTTAAATTGAAAATTTAAAAACGAGTTACATGGCTTTCAGATTGGTCCCGACTCCCGGCTCACGTGACCACCGAGATTGTGCAGCCTCCAACTTAACTCACTTACAGTTAACCCTGGTTAGAATGTTATTGCATTTTTTCGGGAAGTGATTCCGGACGCTCTTCGCATGAGTCCTACGAGTCCTTTGATATCGCGCCATGCTATCTATGTGGCGAAACCGCAATGATCTTACTTTTACATTTGGTGGGTTGTGAACTTGTGGGGGAGTAAACACAAATAGAGTAGAAAACCAATATCATTGAACCTTAAAATCAGTTAGTGCTGAACACTTCTCAAAAACTAGACAAAACTAAACATCTCATCCAATTTGATAAAATTAAAATTAAGATTTTAAGTTAGATTTTCACTATTTTATCTATTTATAGAAGTTTTAGAAATTCAAAAGATCTCAAATAACATTAACAAAGAAAATAGACTTAAAATTAGTCGATTTTGGGCTCCAATTATCCAGAAAATCTCCAATCACAATGAAAAATTATGCCCTAATCATGTTTGACACTTCCTAAACTTCTCTCTAGTTTCACTTGCCCTTAACCCTAATTCCATCTCCTCAACCTTTTCTCTCTTTCCTTAGTTAAACACTATCCATTTTGTTTCCTCTTTTATTTTTGGTTCAAATTCTTGGTTAATATTAACCCTCAACTAATCTACTTTATTCAATTACTTCATTACTTTCACTTTAATGTTGCTTACCATAAACTTACTTTTATTATCATTATTTAATATTATTATCACTATTATTATTAACTCTTTAACAATGTTATTACTATTATTTTATTTAACATTTATTTTTCTCCTTACCTTAATTTATCCAAACTTACCCTAATCTAATTTTTATTAATTAGTATTGAGTATTGCTATAATTAGTAGTTGTTATTTTATTATTAACTACTTATTATTATTATTTATTTTTCTCTCTTTCCTAAATAAATAAATAGTTTAAAACTTATTTTTAACCTTGTTTTAACTAATTCATTTTCTTAATTTTTTTTATTTCTCTTCGTTGCTTTAATCTTTTTTTATTTCAATTTAAAAATTAATTTATTTATTCATCCCTTAATCTTAGTTTTTTAAAATTATTTTATTTTAAATTCAAATAGATTTTATCATTTTTAACCCAGCTAACTTTGACTTCCTTACTCCTTAAACTAACTGCTATATCTTCATTATAAATTCCTTCTTTTCTTTGCATGAAGACAAAAAAAAATTATCACAGTAGTTTCTACATAAATTTCTGGTTGTTATTTTTGCTCAAAACTTTGGTTTCAAATTCTTGACTTAGTAAAACTCCCAAAACTCATGGAGTAAAAATATTTAAGTATTTTTTAAAATAATTTATTAAGTATTATTTTAATAAGAATAAATATATTAAAAATACTTAATAAATTAAATTATTTATTTTATATTGCAAAATGATATTTGAATTTAGCGAGAAAATAATTTTTATGTTAAAATTAATTATTTAAATAATAATTATTTTTATAGATTGAGTTTGATCATGATTGAGTTTTTATGAATTATGATAAATTATTTATTTAATTCTTAAGGTACTTTGCCAATTCAAGAGTAGTTCATGAATGTCTTGCTTAAGTATGTCCTAGATGTATACATTGGATATGGAGTCACTCCATAACAAAATTTATTTTTTATCAACCAATTGTAATCCATAGTTCACGTGCAATATAAAATACTAATTGGATTAATATTGCATATGCATATATAGATTGAGTTTGATCATGATTGAGTTTTTATGAATTATGATAAATTATTTATTTAATTCTTAAGGTACTTTGCCAATTCAAGAGTAGTTCATGAATGTCTTGCTTAAGTATGTCTTAGATGTATACATTGGATATGGAGTCACTCCATAACAAAATTTATTTTTTATCAACCAACTAATCCATAGTTCACGTGCAATATAAAATACTGATTGGATTAATATTGCATATGCATAATTCATTCAATATCCATTGAGTTTATGGAGTTACACAACAAATTACAAATAGAAAACGTTCCATAGAAAGATAAATTTGAATACTTATCTGTAGTTAAAGTCTATCAAAATCATTGTTGAGGAGTCATTAACCACCCAATCATACGAATTAGAGATGGATTTAATTTCAAGTTAGAACATGATACCATGAAAGAAGTTTCTATAGAGTTTTAATCTTACTATGTTCCACTCGTTAGTCATGTACCCAATCTACTTAGTATGGAGTGCTCCAGACCCTTTTTTAGTGATTAATCAACCATGGTATTCTCTTCCATTGCTCTACACAACACAATAATTATGATCTTTCCTCTTAATGCTTAATAGCCTCACATGGATCTTCTTCCCTTCCATTGTGCCTTAGTGTAGGCAGAGAGAGTCCAACAATGTTGATTAACATTCCAACCATGGTTTCTCCCTCAACCATCCTAGTTTCTCTCATACTTTCAATAATGATCTCCCAACCACAATTTCCCTTAGGTTCTTCCACAAACAACAAGAGGAAAATGCTCATAATATTGGATAAGAATTTTGATTTTAGAATGGAAGAATGATCCATAAGAAATGGTGAATGGGTTTTTTTCCCCAAACTTCACACATGACATACTTTTCTTGTATGGGAGTGTGTTCTTCCCAAGAAACACAAGAAAATGTAAAAAAAAACTCGAGTCAAGATTGATGGGAAATTTTTTTAAGCATGGGCTAAAAGCTAGTACCTCCAAAGAACAAATGTCTAGGTCAAATCTCTCATGCACCCTTTTCTTTTTCCTTGATTGCATTATTATAGTTGCATTCGTGCTTCTTCAAGCAACCTTTTTGGTTGATATTATATTATTATTTTTTTCATTTTATACATGTATTTACATAGCAAAAGCACACCATGAAAAACATAACAACACAACCATAATCCTAACCCATTATGGGGACTCATAGGCATCCAATAGTCGAGTCTTAGTCTTGAGCTCTGCATTAGGAATATTTACAATGCATTTATGAAGTGGGAGCATCCATGTGGTTTTGGAAATCTTGTACATCTAAAACAATTAAGGGCTAGTGAAAGGTAATGATACCCACTTATGACATGTTAGTTGCAATGGACTTCCTGAAAAACATAAATCCAACCATTAACATGAATTTTTTGAGGTACCTACACAACTTTGTAGAATATGGTGTAAAACGATAAAATGTAGACAATCGAATCACCTTCCAGAATATATAACTTTTATATATGGAAAATAGGTATAAATCCCCTAAAAATGGCATTCTTCTAAGATTGGTATGCTATATTTTCTAAAACATAATGCATATGTTCGGTTTAGGCCACGGGTTTGGTATGTAAACTGTCCAAATTTGTAAAAAAAAATACGTAGAGTTGTTGCTAATAGGCGGTTCTAGTGCAGTGCTATTTTTCCAAAATTTTCCAAGTCAATTTTATACTTTTTAAAAATTAAGGAAGTCAATGAAGTCCTCGAATGATAAGGCCGAGCATTAGGCCCCACTATTATAGTCTTAAATCAATCAATTTACTTTTTTTTTAGTGCGTAGGTCTTCTAGTATACTTGTGCGGGTTCTTTTTCGTTTTCGAAATAGGTGAGCCAGTAAAAAGTTATAGCTGAAATACATTACCTATGTCTATGTAAATATGACATGATTGCAAACAAAAATAAATAAAAAATAGAAAATACTAACAAATTTATTAAAAAAAAAGATATTTGGAATCTGCATAGAGAGTTCTATAAGTGTGTGTAGTTTCATTAGCATTAGACAAGTGGATCATATATAGATTCAAGGTTGAAAAACATGAAGTTGCAGAACATGATGTGTTTTCCTATAATGTAGTCCAAGGCACAAGGCTTGGAAATCCAAACCTAGAACCAAACTTACCACATCATTATACACGAAAATGGAAAAAGGAAAGCATGCCAAAAAACATTAAATTTTAGAGTGCATGCTTGTTAATAACACGTGTGCACTAAGAGCATGCACACTCTATTAACACGTGCGCACTAAGAGCGCGTGCACACCAGGGTATATTTTAATAATTCTACTATTATACTTAAGTATAGTATTATAGGCGATTATTTTGGATTGAAAAAAACATATATATAGATAGGTAGGCGAATATCAAATATGAAACATACAATTTACTACTTAAATTTGTAATTTTTTGCGATAATTATGATGAAAAAACATATTTTATGTATATATAGGCGATATTAGAGACTAAAAATGACCAAACAGTGAATTTATTTTTTGAAAAAAAGCCCGAAAAATAGCCAATTGGCGAAATTTCGCCCCTAAAAATTTCCCTGGTGCACACTAGTAACACGTGTGCGCTAATGTTATTTCTTTGTTTTTCCCTCCTTCTAGCTACATCTCCCTTTCTCAGTATAATCCCAGACCCCCTCCCTCTTTATAACCCCACCCCTATCCCTCTCTCAACCCCTGATCTATCCCTATACCATAATGCATAAGCCTCACATCTCTCCCTATACCATAAATCCTAATCCCCCTATCTCTCTATATACCCTCTCTATTACCCTAAACCGTAACCCCCTCCTTTCTCTATTTCTCTAACCTTCCCTCTCTCCTCTCCCCCTTGTTTATCTTTCTCTTTTCCCCCTAAACCCTAACCCTACATGGCCTCTACCTCTAAACCACCCCCCCTCTTTCTCCTAATCCCCCTCCCATACCACTAACCTCCTCCCCCTATCTCTCACCCTCCTACCCCTACCCCTACCCCTACCCCCCACTCTCTCTATCTCTCTCTCTCTCTCTCTCACACACACACACACACACACACACACACACACCACTAATCGCCCCTCTCTCTCTCCCTCTCCCTCCCTCTCTCTCTCTATATATATATCATTCTGCACCCTACCCTTAACCACCCACTCATACACTCTCTCCCGGCATCTCACCTACTCCCGCCACTAACCACCACCCCTCTCTCTCTCTCTCTCTATATATATATATATATGTATGTGTGTGTGTGTGTGTGTGTGTGTGTGTGTGTGTGTGTCCCTTTTCCCCCTACCCTTAACCACCCACTCACTATATGCCTCTCCCCCTTACTCCCCCTACTCTTAGCCACCCGCTCACTCTCTCTCTTTTGATCTCTCACTTAGTCCTACTACTAACCATCACTCCCCGATCTCTCTCTCTCTAAAACCCTAACCCCTGATCTCTCTCTCTATCCCTCTCTCTAAACCCCTAACCCCTAATATCTCTCTCTATATCTCCTCCCCCAAACCCCCACTCTACACCCTCATACCCCTACCCCTCCCCCATCTCTCTATCTCTCCCCTACCACTAACCATCTCTCCGTCCCTCTCACTTTCTCTCCATCCCTCTTCCCCTACTCCCCCCTACCCTTAACCACCCACTCTCTCTTTCTATCGGTCTCTCACCTACTCCTACCACTAACCACCTCCCCTCTCTCTCTCTCTCTGTGTAAACCCCTAAATCCTAATTTCTCTCTCATAACCACTGAACAACTCCCCATCCCTTTATCACTCTCTATATATGCCTCTCCCCCTACCCCTAACTCCCCACCACTAACCATCAACACTCCCCCCGTGATCTCTCTCTCTCTCTCTCACACACACACACAAAAAAACCCTAACCACTAATCTCTCTCTTTCTCTCTAAACTCCTCACCTCCAATCTCTCTCTCTCTCTCTCTTTCTAAACCACTAACCCCCGATCTCTCTTTTTCTCTCTCACACC
Source organism: Larix kaempferi (assembly GCA_027924585.1). Taxonomy (NCBI): domain Eukaryota; kingdom Viridiplantae; phylum Streptophyta; class Pinopsida; order Pinales; family Pinaceae; genus Larix; species Larix kaempferi. The sequence continues at coordinate 3,742,541 of BSBM01000571.1, read as the reverse complement.
CCTACCACAAGCCACCCATCCATCCTCCTCCTCCTCCTCCTCTCTCTATATCCCTCTCCCCCCTACTCTTAACCACCCACTCACACTCTCTCTCATTCTCTCACCTACTCCTTCCACTAACCACCACTCTCTCTCTCTCTCTCTCCCCTCCAAAACCCCCACTCCTCACCCTTCTACCCATACCCCCCACTCTATCTCTCTCACTCCCATACAACTATCCATCTCCCCATCCCATCCTCCTCTCTCCCTTTCTCTATATATCCATCTCACCCGTAATCCTCCCCTAACCTTAACCACCCACTCACTCTCTCTTTTCTGGTCTCTCACCTACTCCTAACACTAACCACCACCCCTTGATCTCTCTCTCTCTCTCTAACCCCCCCAACCCCTAATCTCTCTCTCTCCCTCTCTCTCTCTCTATATATATATATATCTCATCCCCTAAATACCCACTCTATATCTCCTCCCTCATAGTCCCTAAGCCCCAATCTCTCTCTCACTCTCTCTAAACCCCTAACCCCCAATTTCTCTCTTTCTATCTCTCTCTCTCTTTCTAAACCCCTAACCCCAATCTCTCTCTCTCTCTCTCTAAACCCATAATTCCCAATCTTTCTCTCTCTCTCTCTCTAAACCCCTAACCCCCAATCTTACTCTCACTCTAAACCCCTAACCTCGAATCTCTCTCTCTCTAAACAAGTAACTCCCATTGTCTTTCTTTCTCTCCCACTCTCTCTCTATACCCCTAACCCCAAATTTCTCTCTCTCTCTCTCTGTCTCTAAACACCTAACCCCCAATATCTCTCTCTCTAAACCCTTAACCTCTAATCTTGCTCTCTCTCTCTCTAAACCCCTAACCCCCAATCTCTCTCTCTCTAAACCCCTAACCCCCAATATCTTTCTCTCTAAAACCCTAACCCCCAATCTATCCCTCTGTCTCTCTAAACCCCTAACCTCCAATCTCTCTCTCTCTAAACCACTAACCCTCAATTTTTCACTCTCTCTCTCTCTTAACCCCTTAAATATGTAATACCCCAAAGTCCAGTTTCTTTGTGTAGTAGGGATAAAATATTATCCAATAGAAAGAGGAAGACTGGACAATTAATTTTTAACTATTTGTGATTAAATTATGGTTAAGCTGTTATCTGCTCAAAAAATGCAGCAATGATATTGATACAAGCGAGTTAAATTCCACCAAGGGTGGAAGAAGTGAACTTAAAGAAAAGAAATAATAAATAATATAAAAATAAATAATAATAATTCAAGAGATAACACAAATTACGAAGTAGGTAAATTAACCTAACCTATAATTGATTATAACAGAATAAAGAAAGAGAAATATTAAAGAAGCAAAACAGAAAAAAGCCCAGTCGAGTTTAGAGGGAAGGGACGTATGGTGCAATCTAGTACATGGTACTGAGAGGTAGTCCGGAATACCGTAAATAATCCAATGTCTCAAGCATTGATAGGTACTTATCTTGTACCAACTAACTGTAGTCGGTGTACAGTTAGAAGAAGCCTTCCTAAATATGAACTAACGACTGGATGAATGTTTAAATGATAAGTAAATAAATATGACTTAAGGAACAAAATATCTGAAAAAAGGAAAAAACACTCTTCAATCTCCTCTATATAATCCTGCCTTGGCTTAGTTGTGTTCTAGCAAGGAACATGTGATTGTTTCTTGCATACTACGGTAGGGAGGGTCAGTGCTACGCTGATTGGGTGCAGATCAAATGACCATTAAACTTAAATAACAGATAAGTATCTAGACACTTATATACTTGCTTTATTTGGAGTAAATTTTAAGTATCTATAGGATGTACTTATATTATCAATTGTTGTCGATTACTTAGTATGAAACATAGAATAATTATTTATATACAGTTTGAAATTATTGGAATGCTAGTACAAAGGAATAATGTTAACAATGCAATGATGAATGGAGCAAAGTTTACATTGATTATATTGCAATGTTCCTTCTTTATCAATTTTTAGGTTATTGATAAAATGTTTGGAAGAAATTCATGCTTAATCTTATTAATACAAACCATAGTAGAATAGCCCTAGGGTTAACGAGAGGAAACAATTGGGTTTTAAAGTAAACCTCTACCACAAATCCATCATGTAAACCACTACCTATGTAACTCAATTCTAATTCATTTGGTAAAGGTAAATACTACATATACATATATTTCATTTCAGGGTTTGGATTACAAAGCGAAAGCACGGTAATATTGTTAAACTGTAATTCCATAACTTAGATACAGAAGCCCGAGCTTTGATTTAGTAGAATTTGTTGAGGAATCATTAATAAGACTATAATTGCAACCGTTGTTTTTCAAACATAATATACAAAAGAAATTACAATTTATTTTCAGAGGGAAGTATTCATCGTAATCACAAATGAAGTGTATATCTAGATTATACAAAATATCCTTTCAACATCAATTTGTTTCGAGCTTAGTAAATATTTTTGCAAGAAAATTTCAAGACTCTATGAATTCAAGACTTCAAAAAGGTTTTAAAAAATAAATAGTTATGGTCTCATTACATTTCACTATAATATACAAAACCATGAATATAGAACCCTTGAAAACAAAGGTTGCCTTCAGTTAAACCATCGCTGAAGTGCTAGATAATTCATTCACATAATTAGAACCTAGGGTATGAAACGCTGATGATATACAAATAAGAACGCAATCGGAATAACGATGTCTAAATCAAACAACAACAATCTTGTTCAGATAAATTACGACAGGGTTAAAACCTAAACAAGCTAGCCGAAACTCGTGCTAAGTGCTAGATACCCAAAATAAAGAACACGTTCTAAATAAGGGTTCCTTCTTTTCCAGCTCGGGGAGGATGGCCACAACAAGTCTATGGGCTTCCCGACCATGAGAAAACCCCATACTCCAACTACTCACGAACTGGGCAATGACAACGAACTCTCGAGTTGTAGACAAAAGGGGAAACACCTAGTTAGTTATTATTTTACAGAAATAAAACAAAAATATTTGCAAGGGATTCGATGAGATTGCATTACCTGTAGCGGTGTGGTTTAGTAAGTTAAGTCAAATCTTTGTACTACTAGTTCGAGCAAGAGGCAAATGCCTCACACATCAAAAGCAATAAATATAACTTCATTCCCAAGAGAAACACGAAGGTTGAAATATTCTCCATAGAGATACACTTAAGGAATATGAAACCCTCTCCCCTCAGACCGAGCCCTATTGAAAAATAAAGCGGAGCTCACTCGTTTCACAAAGAAGCACACAAATGAAGTATAGAAGGTCCTCGAAATAGCTAAAGTGACCTCATGATCAATTACTGAGCATTAAAGTTCACTCCCAGTACTGTCTACGTGTAAGCCTTCTATACTTTGTCTGCTTAACTCGACTAGATGCCAACTCTCATGTGTACTATGATGAGCACGTGTAGGATATTTTCCCAAGGAAGAAAATGCATGATTATTACTCTAAACATCTTACCGGATAAATAACTTAGGAACTTATGTAACGAGTATATACCATTTAGTAGTTGCTATAGGAGATTAGGTGATCAACGAACATACCTGCACATGGTGAAACATAAGAGTAGGCAGAACACCATATGCCTTGTAAACCCATAAACCCTTGCATGATACTACAACCCCAAACCTTGGATAAAGATATTATATTACAATGATAAACATATTAAATATGATTGTGATACTTTTATTTGGGTGAACAAACCCAAGCATTAAAACAACTTGCTTAACTAACCAATGTTCAAAAGTACAAAATTAGTCATACAAAATATTTCAATTCAATTTTTTTTTGTTTTTTTTTAAAATGTTACAATATGGTATCAAAGTAGGGTGTAAAACACTTGGACCTTATCCTGCTAGAGAAAATGATAGAAAAATGTGATAACAATTTGATTTCCTAGAAGCAAAAGTACATGAAATGACCTTAACCAGTATAGATCCATCTTAAACTCGTATCTATCAAGCACCGAGAGGGATCCAATTTCTTGAAGTGTAATTCTTTTTTAAAATTTAAACTCAAGAAATTTGATCTTTCTTGATTGATAGATCCAGGTTTAAGTTTTAAGTTTTTATTTTATAAACGATCATCTATTTTTTAATTACTTTTCATAATATTTTATTTTATGAACCAACATGGATTTTTTTTTAAAATATTTCCATAATTTTTTATTTTATGATCCGACATGAATTTTTTTAATTATTTTGTTACTAACATTGAAACGTTATATCACGTTAGAGGATCTCTCCCATACTGGGTTGTAGAGCACCTCGTTTCACTCGGTGCAATAAACCCCGCGCAACCTCAACTGCCAAATAATTTCCACAATCAACGATCTGCGATTCTACAATTGTATTCTTTAGCACTCAAAACAACAAGGACCCGAGAATAACTTGAAAGAATGTGGCAAGTCTTAAGTGAGGAAGATGAAACAAATCAACCAGCTCAAATCCTACAGAATCAAAATTGATACATATAGATTATGACAGAGATTTCTGGACAATAGGACCGAATGGGAGAAAAAGGAGGAAACAAGTAACTATGGATAGACTTGAACGAAAGAAATTTTGAGATGTTGGAAACAATAAGAAGTTTGAAGAATGAAATCCAAAGCTACAAAACTGATAATGAAAGGCTGATAAAAATGCAAGAATATAAACAACAACTAAATGCCATGCTGCTACAAGATATTTCTGAGAGAAGAAGGAACAAATCACCCAATCAAATTTCCAGTCACATAAATGGAGAAAATTTAAATAGAGAAAATCATGATGGAATTGAAAACATGAATATGATGAATAGAAATCAAGTTGAAAGTTTTGAAGAATCAAGAGAGATAAAAACTCCACGTTCTAAGAAACAAAAAACCATCAATGAAATATAAGGAGAATTTAAAAAGATTAAACCCCCTACCTTCAATGGTGAAGTAAAATCAGAACATGAGGTTGAAACATGGTTGTATGCAATGAAAAATTATTTTCAAGTGTATACTTATTCTAGTAATTTGAAGGTCAAAATGGGAATCTATAACCTGATGGGAAAGGAAGCCATATGGTGGAAAGATCTGAAAGCAATTACAGGTATTAAATATAAAGAAGTTGAGTGGAAAGAGTTTAAGAATTTTCTCAAAAAGAAATACATGACTGGATCATTTTTTGACAAAAAAGCGAAAGAATTTTTTGAGCTGAAACTAGGACAGATGACTATGGAAGGATTTATCACTAAATTTATGGAAATGTTGAGTGATGTTCCTTATATAGTAACCAAAAAGGAAAGAATCCAATGATTTTTAAGCTATTTTCCCCTTGTTTACAAAGATAAGATTGAATTGTTGGAACCAAAAACATAGGAAGAAGCCACGAGGAAAGCAGAATGTTGTTACTATCAGATGAAGCAATGATCAGAGCTACCTAGAGTGTGGAAGGATAAAATAAAGGAGAAAATTCATCAAAGAAAAAGAGGGTATAGGCCATTGTATAATACAAATCAGACAAGAGGATATCGGGGAAACAATTTTAAGAGATTTTGTTGCTTGGTTTTGAAACCAAGCATGTGCTAAAGAGCACCTGCTAACTTGTAGCAGCAGTCTCAATGTAAAAGTAAAAACAAATGTAAATAACAGTAAATCTGATCTAACATGTGCAAAGAAATAAAAACTAGATTTAAGAACAATAAACAATGAGATCTATGAGAGAAAACAAGAAATAAAAAATTTGATCTTTTGTATTACCTCAAATGGTGAGGATGGTGAGTTTGAGTAGCTCCAAGGTTGAGATGCTCCAATGCTCCAATGGTCTTTTCTTCTCCAATGCTCTAATGGGGATCTTCAAACTCAAAAGTGAGGCTAGGGCTCTCAAGAGTGAATTTGGCAGCATAAGGATAGGATGAATGTGGATGAATAGTGAGGAGCCCCTATCACCTTTTTATAGTTTTTTGGTGATGGGAGATACCATTATGGTTTAAGGAAACCAATGGTATTGACCAAAATGGTTTAGGCTTCTTTTTCCCTCTTTTTCCTTTTTTGAATATATTTTATAATTTTATTTCCTTATAATATTTTTGGGGAATTTTGGACCCCTTTTGAGGTATTTTTGTATTTTTTGAGGAAAATTACATATTTTGAATGGAAAAAGATGGGTTTTGGTGTTTTTGGTGACCTTTCGAAGGTTTTAGAGGCTCAAATGGTGGAAAAAGTGGACAAATAGGTCATGTGAATAAGGGAATGAGCTAGTGAGCACTTTTTGGGTGTTAACAAATTGCCCCTTGATGTGTGAGGGAAGGAGCTCATTGTATGGCCGATAGACATCATATTTCTTTTGTCTTTTTTCGAGGGTTTGGAGGAGAGAAGAGACCGATTGGAGACTGGAACACCGGACCCTGGTAAATTGCACAAACTGAAAATACATGTCCTCAAAATGAATGACAAATAATCTCTGATAATGAATGAGGCGGGCATACCCATGCTCGTATCAAGACATATACATAACAATTAGGCCCAAGAAGGGGGATCTGAATAATACATAAAAATCTGCTGGTACATCATAATGGTCCAGAGGGGACACAATGTTGGGGCATACTCATGGTCATACCATGACTGATCTGAAGGACTGATACACTGGAAAAGGGAAACAACAATTCTGAATAAGGTGTCAGAAGGGTTGATGAACTGCTGAATCTGAAAGTGTCCAACATCTGTAGGGACTCGATGACTGTGAGCCAACTTCTGATGAGTATATGTAACTATATACTCGAGGGAGTATAAAACTGGGGTACATCTGAATATTATTGCCAAGCACAACCTGGATATCCATAGGAACATGTAACTGGTTGTTTCCTCAATACTCATAAATGTGGTAGAGTCAGGTGATATCTGGGGTCTTCAACAAATAACTGAAAGGATTGATACCCTATATGAGTCTCAACGATGTGATCAAGGTGTTAATGACAAGCATGTGAGAAACAATCATTTGGAGAGGCACTGAGGAATCCTTTCAAAATGATCCATAGGCACTCATCACTAATGGTGATGAGTCCAAGGCACAGGGACCTCTAGGTTTATCCTCTGGAATAGGTTTGGTTGGCGTCGATAGAGGGCGACTAGCAACTACCAAGGAAATGATGTTTCCTTGACAAGAGCACGAGGTGTACAACTGAAGTGTGATAGTACTGATGGTAGGACTGACATACTGTGGGGATGAGGCACAACTGGGGTAATAGAGTGGGTTGACTCAAACTTCCTTTGTTCAGAGCACGATGACATAGTTGACTTGGTAGCATATGAAATTGATGTTTAGGTGTGGGGATCATAGCTTAAGGGATCAAGGGTATATATTGCAGACTGGAGTGACTCGGGGACAAGCTGATGGATGCTATTGGGAGACTCTCAGGGTGACATACTGCAGAATACTTTGAACAAAGGAGACCATAATAGGGAAGTTGCCATATGAGTAGACATGACCTGTTGTGGCGCTGGAAAGCACCGTTGGGTCCTTCTTCATGGTTTTAATGAGCTCCAAGAAGGGACAAAAGTGTACTCTAAAATGGTATTGTCCTATGGATTTATGTGAGCCCGGGACTGTTCATCCTCCTAAGTGCTTTCATTTTTAAGGAGTCTGAAAATGATAAGAAGACTCTGAATTGGTGGAGGAGTACCATCCTGTGGATTTATACGAGCCCAAGACAGTGATTGCTCGTGGTTGCTTTCAATTTTAGAGAGTCTGAAAGTGGTAAGTAGACTCCATTGGTGTTCTTTTTCGTATGTTAGTCTCCAAGGCTTGAAAAAGTATAAAATGATGCAAATGGAGAACTCTTCTAGCCAATATGACTAGAGTATTCATTTTTCGTAATTAATTTACAAGGTCCAGAAAATGGGTAAACTTATACCAGGTAGACGCCCTTTCAAATATTTTAGCGAGCATGAAAGGAAGCAAGATTGCTCGATGATCTTTTCATTATTTTAGGAGTCAGAAAAGAGCTTAACAGAAACTCCCTAAGTGCTTTTTTTGTAAAAGAGTTGCTCGGCCCGAAAAAGGGATAAAATTATATGGAACAAAAAGGGTATTGGTGAGAGCGAGAAGTGATCTCAAGCATCACCATGAGCACGGAAAACTGAATCCGGCGATATAAAACTCGTCAAAAATGGACAACGACTGATGTGGCACGCAAATCGAGGTAATGAGGGGCATGGAAAAAATGTCTTAAAAATATGTTGGTGAGAGCGAGAAATGATCTCAGGCATAGTCACGAGCGTGAAAAATTGAATCCGGCAATATAAAATTCATAAAAAACGGACAACGGCCGATGTGGCATGCAAACTGAGGCGACAAGGGACATGTGAGAAAATGCTCGAAACGGGGTTTGGTGGAATCGAGAAAAGGAGTGGACTATCGTGAAGTTCTCGCCGCGCTGATTCCAATGGTACCAATGGTTTGAAAAACAGACATCGTGTGATGCCGAAATGGTTGACTGAAAATTGGTCAAATTTCTATAAATAGCAAGTGGACCCAATGTGACATGTGTCATTTTCACGGTTGAGTTTTGCAGAGTAATTTGATTTGGTTAGAGCACTTTCTTCATTTGTGGGAGATTCGACCGTCGGTTTTTGATTCCGCGAGTTTCAGGTAAGCCCATTTGTCTTAGCCTTTCAATTTATTTGCTTTTTGTGAGTCTCGGGGTCTCAGAAGTGGCGAATATTCCAGGTTGGCTTGCCAACGCAGAATATCACGGGTTTTGGGGCTTTTCGCGCGATTCACATCGTAGCTGTGGGATTCATAGCCGCGATGTGCATCGTGGCTATGGGTGCCTACAACCACGATGTGCATCGCGGTTGTGGGTGTTTACAGCCGTGATGTGGATCATTGGCTTTGGAAAAATTTTATTGCATTTTTCTAAAAATTTTCGTGTTTGGTTTGGCAGGATGCTCAGGCGGCCGCAGGCATCATAGAGGGAGAGAGATATTGATGAGGGGTTGATGGAGACTATTCAGGTGAGCCCACATGTGCGAGTGGCCTTGGCTTTGGGCAGACTACTGAAGTTCGCATAGATTTCTCTTATGCGTTCGGTCAAAGAGTTGCTGAACAAGTTGATTGATTTATGGGACCCAGAGGAGCTAGCTTTTATTGTTCAAGGTGAGCGACTGGATCTTGCCTTGACGGATGTGTATTTTCTTACTGGCTTGCCCCATTTGGGTGAGATAGGGGACACCCAGCCCAGGATTTCGGCTGGTATGGATATTGAGGATATCCTTGAGATATTTTTCCGTCAAGGGGCCCATGTGCATAATAGCGCACTGAGTGTTTCGGATCTGTGAGAGCCGGAGATGCAGGAAGTGGCGGCTTATGTTTGTAGGTGCTTGGTGCATAGGCGCCCCACCGTTTGTCGGGGGGGGGGGGGGGGGGTAGATGTTATGCATGTGGATGCAATACTATGATGGTTTATTTAATTTGTTTATTTGATTTTTTAATGCCTATGTGATGCATGTTGTGATGTCCTACATGTTTTGGTTGACGTGCCAATCTAGAATGTTATTAGCCATTTTGTTTGCTACACTGTTTAGATTTCTTGGGACATGAGTGAATGAAATGGATTCAAAGTGTCGAATCATTTGTTTAGTGCGCAGGAATTTTCTAAATAGACAGGAATCGCGTACCTGGTAACAGTTGTTGAGCTGGGAAACAAGGAGCTAGGTGTCCAGGAAGACATTGAGGTGACTTATGCCCATTTGGAGAGCAGCGACCAGTAGACCGGTCACGGCATCATACTCAGCTTGATTATTTGTGGTAGCACCTATGCACACTACTTCGAAGCGGATCAACTTGTGTGAAGGGGAATAAAGTACCCAAGCTGCAGAGGCGAGATTTGGAGACCACCGACTTGCACCATCGAAAAAGCCGATATGGTAGAGTGGAACAGGATCCATCCGTGTTCATGCAGGAAAACTGAAAATGTAAGGCTTTGAGAGCTTACAGTGAAAAAACGAATTAAAAACTGTACAATATGGACTGTGGTGTCCAGAATATTTTTATGGATAGAATCGTTTGAGGTACAACCCATTACAAGGGGTTGCGCATGGGGTTGGCTTCTGAGTCGGTCAAAATGTATGCCCCATGTCCAAGGCAAGTGTGTATGATGTATTGTTCTTGCCACATGGATTCGAAGTTTCCTTTGCCTGTTTTGTCATGGGCTTGATCGTAAATGACTACAAGGTCTCCTTCACTAAATGCTCATGGGTGAACATGTTTATCGTAATGGAGTTTTGATCTGTTCTTTGCGGCTTCGATTGTTTAGAGAGCTGTGCGGCGATCTTCGTCGGCCTGCTCTAAAAGAAGTAAGCATTCTTCATTTGGTGAAGTATCCGAGAAGAGTTCTATGGAAATTTGTAATGTTGGGATCTGACACTCAATGGGGAGTACGAATTCCATGTCGTGAACCAAATGGAAAGGGGTAAAGCCGGGTGGTGGTTTTGGTGGACGTGCGGTAAGCCCATAATGCGGGAAAAATCATGTGATGCCAATTGGATTTATGTCTGTCGACAGTGCACTGGAGGATGGTCTTCAAAATTTTGTTAACAACTTCGACTTGGCTGTTCCCTTGGGGGTAGTAGGCGGAGGAGAAATGATGTTCAAACTTAAGGAGTGTTGACAATTCTCGCTAAAATAGAGTCCTCAAAGTGAGAGCCATGGTTTGAGACGAGTTGCTTTGGTACTCCAAAACGAGCAATAACATGGTTGAGGAAAAAATTGGCTGCAGTGTCGGCTTTGCAGTTGTAAGTGGGCATGGCTTCTGCCCATTTGGTGAAGTAATCGACAACCACAACGATGTGTTTATGGCCGCCAGCTGATGCAGGATTGCAATCCATGAAGTCGATGGCCCATTTTCAAAATGGTCCAATGGTGACTACTAGATGAAGGGGAGTGGGGGGTGTTCTTGCCTTGGGGGTAAAGAGCTGGCAGTTTTGGCAATGTTTGACTGCTTTGATGCAATCATTGAATAATGAGGGCCAAAAATAACCCGCACGGATCAGCTTTTGGGCAGTGGCCATTCCAGAGAAATGGCCGCCGCAGGCGTCACTATGGCAGTCATTAAGGACTTGTTCTGCTTCTTCTCAGGAAAGGAAACGTCGTAGGATTGTGTTGACGCCATGTCGATAGAGGACATCACCTAAGAGGAGATAACGGGGGGCATGGTGACGAATGTGACGACGTCCATCACGGTCGATATTGGGTTGAAACTTATGTGTGCAGAGGTAAACCAAAATGTCGTCGTACCAAGGGTCATCAGACGAGATGATGAATAAATGTTCGTCAATTAGATCAGTATGGATAGTTGGTGATGACGATGAGGATGGTAGGTCCGTAATGAGCTGAGCGAGTGCTAGGGCTTTGGTGCTCTTTGGGGTATTAAAAGTCAAGTCGTATTCTTGTAAGATAATCACCCATTTAGCTACGCGGCCTTGCAAAAGGCGACGTGTCAAGAGATAGACCATTGGGTTGGAATTTGCGACAACTGTGGTATGGCTGAGGAGAATGTAATGGTGCAATTTCTGTACTGAAAGGATGATGGTGAGGGACATTTTCTCTTCATGTGGGTAGCGTAGTGGTGGGCCTGATAAGGTTTGGATTACATAGTAAATGACATGCTCTTGACGAGCAGAGTCTTCTTGGACGAGTACTCTAGAAATGGCATAATTGGATGCCGAAACGTAAAGGATGAAGTCTTTTGTGAAATACGGAGGAGAAATCAAGGGCATTAGTGAGTGCTTTCTTCAGGTCTGTGAAAGCTCCTTCTGCTTGGTCGTCCCATAAAAAACGGTTATGAAGGCTGTTAGTTTTTCAGAATTTAATACATTCTAATCTAGGATCTTAACTAAAAGAACAACATGTACAGCATATCAAGCATAAGAGACAAGAGACACGAAACATTTCACCGGGGAAAACCAAGATGGTGAAAAACCCAGCAAATTTCTCAGAGATAGAATAAGCATCAATACAATGATCACCATGATCAAACCCAAGAGATAGATATCTACAGCAGCATGCTCCTCCTCCACTTGTGAGAATCCTACTCTTCTCTCACTAATGCGAAGTGAGTGAACAATAGAATGTGTAAAATGAGAGAGACGCACTCTCTATTTATACACTACATCACTTGACCTTTACTCAACTAGGTCGGCCCTAACTTAACCACATAACATAATGCTGACTGGGCCAACCCCCAATAGGGTGGTCTAATAACCCTTTGACCCACATGAATCATATAGGGATGACCCCATCAAGGTGGTCTAATAACCCATCAAGTATAAGTTACGACACTTACAATATAACTTGTGACACTTGCAAGTACACATGACAACACTTCCAATCGGAGGAATAATACATCTCTGTTGGGGATACAATAAAGTACAAATGTAATACATACAATATACAAGTGAATATCTTCCGAAGTTACAAATACATCAACACTCCCTCTTAACTAGGAAGGTATTCTCTTGACACAAGTCATCAATACATATAGGCACAAGTCTTCAATATTGGAGTTGGATCATCATCACTGGATCACAGAGCATCATCGTCACTGCTGCTGTACTCGTCATCTCGATCACTGGTGCTATCTCATAATTCTTCTCGTCATAGGAAGTTCTACAGAGCCAACCCTTTTTCATGCTAGATGTAGGCCCACCTCCTGTAGGTCTCCATCATCACTGGCCATACTGTGGAATCCTCAGGACTTATTATGTGCATCAACAAAACCTCGAAAGAGCATCCCAGGACTGATTACGAGCATACAGCTCAACCTATCGGATCTCCCAGGATCTTTTACATGCAACTGCACAACCTGTCCATGGCCACGGAGTATCATCCTGATACTCATGATCATACTGATCATGTCATCTGAGCAAGCCATCAAGTAGGTACACCTCAGGACTGATTACACTGCCTCTACAAAACTTGCAAGATCTCCCAGGACTGATTACACTGCCTCTGCAAAACCTGCAAGAGCATCTCAGGACTGATTATATGCCTCTGCAAAACTTGTGTACCATACTGTCACATCACCGTCTTCAGATCACTATCATCGTCCACGGAGCACAACCCAGATGCACATCACACATCACTTACACCACCGACATGAGAGACCACATCTATCACCATTCGGAGAAGGCTCAACACTTATATCACAAATATGGGAGGACTCTCCTACCACCGTGTCACCATGGGAGGAACTACCTGCCACGATGTCAGAAAGGATCACTTAGCCCTTACATCTCACCATGGGAGAACACATCTATCACCATGTGAGAATGGCCCCAAACCTTACATTTCACCATGGGAGAACACATCTATCACCATGTGAAAATAGCCCATCCCTTACATTTCAACATAGGAGAACACATCTATCACTATCTAAAAATGGCCCTAGCCCTTACATCTCAGCATAGGAGAACACATCTATCACTATCTAAAAATGACCCTAGCCAAAGGTCACCCAATGACCGCTTTCTGGGAGTAAAAAGTAATAAATAGTGGTTTTTACCATTTTACTTGATACCCGCAGGCTATAGTGATGCAAATCGCGGGTACGCATGCTATAAGGATGCAACATGAGGGTAGGAATAAAAATAGAGAAAACTAGTATCTCTGAAGGATATAAGTGGATCTGAGTCACGGAAATGGATCCTACAGGCCAAATAATGCTGATGCTCACAGGGTGGAAGATTACGATGTAATAGATGCCCCCTAATGTGTGAGGTCAGAGACAGATGCTACGATGGCTGAAATACATTATAAAACTAAGAAGTGGAGTGATGGAGACACAAGTGGAAAGAGTGGCTCACTCATCATAATACAATAGTATCTCTGAATACATGTCAGTATAGTACAACAATCTGATACAATGGCCATGAATAGGAAGTATATAATAGATACATGTCATAAGTGATCATAGCCATGATCCCTCTACAGTAACATATGGTCTTCTGCTGAAACGAAGACAACTAGTGCAAACTGGAGGTACAAACTACTGAAATCTGAGAGGTGATATCTCATATGTAAAGTCAAAGTCATAAGTAGCATACTGAATGCCACTATCGCCTGGGGTCTTCTACACAAGTCTTCGACGGTGCAAATCTCATCAAGTGATTAAAGGAGTTGGGGTCAAACCTGATGAGACATCGTCTGATTACCAGTTAATGATATATACTGTTAATAGATGTGAGATAACCTGCCAATAATGAAAATGGGCATCAAGGCACAGAGCACAATCATCGGAGTGTGAATAAATGGGTTGAAGTCGAACACTAGGATGAATCCATCGATCAGGGGACATTGATGTATTCCCAAAACTGTCGATGGCGAGAGAACCTGCCACTAATTACTGCAAGCCTCAAGGTACTCAACCGAACTCTAAACCTCAAGTCCCGAAATAAATGGGTTGAAGTTGATGGAACGAGACTCGCTGGAAGAAGGGAATTAAGGCATCCCCCATCGACCAGCATGAGGTACCAGCAATGTTGAAAGATTTGGAAGATCTCAGGTGAAACGGACTGACTCAATAAGGATGGCCGACATGCAATAGTCAAGAGATCTGAGGAGTGGCCGACACTGGTTTTAGGACTTCCTTTGAACAAGAGCATGAGCAGATGGATAGACTTAGGCAGCATAGACTTGACATAAACTATGCAATGCAGGAGGCATTACAGAGGGCTCCATAATGACTGGAAGCTTAACCAATTGGTGGAGTAAACTGAGAAACAAGTACAGCTCCTAAGGCCCAACTATAGTCCCGACTCATAATATACGGAGTGGAATGAATGCTCTGTTCAAAGGCGACACAACAGCTGCCAACAAGAAATAGTGACCATAATCCCGTCCGGCTTTTTGGAATATTTGATTTTTTTGGTCTTTTTTATATTTGGGAAAAGCTTGAAATGAAATAAAATTGCTTATAGTACAACAAGTGAGGGAATGAGTGTCAAATAGCTAACAGACTAGTCCCAAGCAGTGGAACATACCTATGCTCAATGCAGGGAAGTGTGTGCAGGATGTGGACACTCGAGGGTATGTTCCCTCGGGGTCAAAAGGTGATCAAATTGTGAAGGGAAAATATATAAGCTCTGTAGGGCTCGACAGGGAAAAGTGCTCAGGCACCAGACTAACAACTGAGTAAGCGGGAGCCGGCACAAGGCTCAAGCAGCAAGCAGGATGATGCAATGCAATCACAACATGATATAACTGAGGGGAGTCCTTAAGGGAGATGGCCAGCATAAGACAAAGTAGAGTATGAGTCTTTATCGCAATGTCATGGCGTAACTACAAAGGACTCCCAATCCTAAGGACAAACAACGGCATGGGCACCAAAATGCAGAAAGGGGTTCTAACTAGCGTACCCATGTTCGAAAAAGCCCTACCGCCACATAATGACACTTCTAAAGCAATGTGAAGGTTCTGTGTCAGTTACAAAGTGGGGTCACACCTAGGGTTTATGAAAATGGTCAATAGGTCAAATGCACAATGCATGCGAAAATGGCATCTAACCTATATGCCAGGTGTGAAATGTACCTGCCGTAGGTGTGAAATGGTTCAGAACAACTTTCGCCGAGGAAATCTGATTAAAAAACACTACTCCATGACACGATATTAGTTCATAATGGCTCGAAATGGAAAAGCCTATAGAGAAGTGGGTCCAGAAAATTATAAATAGTAATAAAATTGTTAGAACATTTTTACACCTATGTACATTAATCATTTATTAATGATGGTTAATTAGTGCCCAAGTGATTAATTATTACATCCCTAAGTTGGTTAGCTACTAAATGGTCAATTATCATGAACTAGTTAGCAAATGTGAACAAGTGCTGAGTCAAACCAGCTGTTTGGAGCGCTCCCCAGGGCAATTAATGCATTCAGCATGCCTAGAGCGCCCTCCTCAGGTCAATTAATGCATTCAGCATGCTTCTCTTCTACCTAGGGCGCATTTGCTCAGTTTGTGGACAATCTTGCCAACTTTGTCATATTTTTGGCCAATTTTAGCTACCAAACCTCTAACCAACCAGTTTCTTCACATGTGTGAGGTCACATGGGCCTGTCCAGTCATTCCCAACATTCACACAGCAGATTCGAACCAGTTTGGGATGGTTTGGGATATTTTGGTCAACCTAGGGGGGTTTGAGCTATTTCTAAGCTAGATCAGTGTGAACACTCCAGATGGATTCGAATTCTTCCAGATTTGTATATATGGGTGTTCTTAACCTATTTTGAGGTTGGACAGTTAATAATATTGACATTATTCACCCATTTTCATGTGTATTGTTCTTCATTCATTTACAGATTTATGCTATTCTTGCAAATGTTGTGCAATCTTTCACTAGTGAGGAATCCATAGTAGCTAGGTTCTGCTGTGATTGAGATTTTACATGGTATCAGAGCTCTTGGAGCTACCATTCGAACCAGCAAGACTGTTTTAGTGGATTGCCAGAAGCAGTGGAGAAACCACATAATTCCTGAGGCCATTGCCTTGAGCTTACTGGAGAAATCTAGTGGCTCCTCTCAGGTGTGATGCTCTCCCGAATGCACCCACTATCCAAACAGGGTTCGAATCTGTTAGTGTAGATCCCTCCTGAGTGATTTGAGAGTTGTTTGCAGGTATTGAAGATCAGCATTGTCAGCAAGTGCGAATTGCAGCAGAGAAGAATGGAGCCATCTCATCCAAACGTGCTCACACCCTTCAACTATTTCGATTGGAAGGCAGAAATGGTGATTTTGCTGAGATCTAAGGGTCTCTACAGAATTATGATGGGCACTGAAGTGGATCCAAACTCAGCTGTGGAGAAATCCAAGTTTTTTAACAGAATGGATGAGGCATTTGGCCTCCTTTGTCTCAGCATTTCGAGAGACCTCCTGTTTCATGTAGAAAGTCTAGCAACTCCAAATGAAGTGTGGCTCAAGCTTGAGACACTGTTTGGAAAGACTGATGAGATGAGAGGCCACCAGCTCGAAAATGAGCTTGTCTCACTGAGCCCAGGGAATTTCGATTCCATCCAGGACTTCTTCACCAAGTTCAAGAACTTGGTCTTGCAGATCAGACAATGTGGCATAGAGAAGAAAGAAGAACAGTTGGTGTTGTCCATTCTCTCCAAATTGGGTTCTGAATACTCAGTTTTTGTGTCTTCCTTCAACTCCACAAGGCTCACAGTTAGAGGTTGGAAGATGCCATCTTTGGCTGACTTCATGGAGATGCTAACTCAAGAGCAAGACAAGCTGGTCTTGATGGGATCCATCAAGCAAAAAGACCAAGTTCTTGCAGCTGGAGATTCGAAATGTGGAAGAGGCAAGCAAAAACCCAGGGGGTCGAAACCTCAAGAGAAGAAGAGGAAGGATGAGAGGCCCAAATCCTCTGAGGGGGTTTCGAATCCTGTCAAGAACAAGGGAAAGAAGGCTGAGAAGACAAAATGTATCTATTGTCAAAGAGGTTTTCATCCAGAGAGCTCATGCATGAAGAAAACCATAGACACCATGACCCATCTCCTACAGAAAAATAATATTCCTCTTCCTGAAAGTTCCAAGAAGAAGGAGTGCGTTTCTGAAGACAAGGAGAGCTGCCATGCTTTGGTGGCTAGTTCATCTCATTCACCCTTGTTCATCATTGATTCAGGTGCCTCAAGGCACATGGCTTCCTCAAGAGATTCGTTTTCTGAACTTGCACCCTACAGTGGCCTCTCCATTCGAATGGGAGATGACTTAGAAATCCCTGCTCATGGCATTGGGAAAATCTCTATGGAGAATGGCTTCTTCTCCAATGTGCTGTATGTACCAAACCTTGCAGCAAATTTGCTCTCTGTATATCAAATGACACATACTGGAGCAGCAAAGAAGGTGGTCTTCACTCAGGACGATGTGGAGATATCAGAAGTTTCCACCGGGAAAATTGTTGCAATGGGTGTTGCAGACCATGACATGAAGATGTACAAGTTCTCCCACTTCCTCGAGTTCTCTTCACCAAGTGTGCTTCTGTCACATGGGAATGAGACCAGCAAGCTATGGCATCAAAGGTATGGTTACCTAAACTACAGATATCTTCAAGTTTTAAGCAAAGAAAAGATGGTAGAAGGGCTGCCACAAATCAGTTTTTCAAGTGGAACATGTAAGGGTTGCATGATTGGGAAGCATCCTGAAAAGAAGTATGACAAAGGGAAGGCAAGGAGGGTTGATCAACCACTTGGGATAGTGCATTCTGATATGATAGGGCCACTCCCCACACCCTCCTATGGCTGCAGCAAATATGTGCTCACCTTCATCGATGACTACTCAAGGTACTGCTGGTTATTTTTCCTTAAGCAAAAATCTGAAGTCTTTGAATGTTTCAAAATTTTTAAGAGCATGGTTGAGAACTTCAGTGGGAAGGCCATGAAGGTTTTGAGGACTGATAATGGCAGAGAGTATGTCAATAACAATTTGCAGCAGCTCTGTCAAGAGCATGGCATTCAGATGCAACACTCAGTGCCCTACACACCACAGCAAAATGGTGTTGCAGAGCGCAAAAATAGAGCACTGAAAGAGATGGCAACTTGCATTTTGCAAGCAAGGGATTTGTCTCCCAAATTATGGGCTGAAGCTATGAATTGTGCAGCATATGTTCAGAATAGAGCACCACACAAAGCATTGCAAGGAATCACTCCATTTGAAGCATGGATGGGCCACAAGCCCAATGTCTCACATTTCAGAATTTTTGGCTCAAGGGCTTGGGCCAGAATTCCACCGGAGAAGAGAAAGGCCTTGCAGCCCCAAAGCAAAGAGTCAATCATGGTTGGGTATGCAGAGGATTCCAAGGGCTACAAGCTCTTTGATCCATCCACTCACAAAACTTTCATCGAAAGAAGTGTTAAATTCGAAGAAGAAGAATTCTTGCAAGCTAGTGAACAAGGTGATGGGGAATGCTCATTTCCTCGTCTTGATGATGAAGTAAGTAGTGATTCTTTCTCTGATATTTCTGATTCTGATATTGCTGAAGATGATGTTGATATGGATTCTGAACATATCCCTCCCTCAAGGCCCAAGTGGGCAGAGAAAACAATTCAAAGTGCCGGAGAGCTTGTGGGAGATCCCCAAGATGCTAGGAAAACTAGATCTCAATTTCACAATTCCTTTGCATGTGATAATTCTGATCTGAGTGAGGCATGTTATTTGATGGTTGGATCTGATCCAATGTCATATTCAGAAGCATGTACAGACCCAATATGGCAGTCAGCCATGCAAGAGGAGATGAACTCACTCCATGAGAACAAAACTTGGGATTTGGTCCCTCTTCCTCCCAAGAGGAAACTAGTGCAATGCAAGTGGATTTATAGAACCAAAATTGGATCTGATTGCTCTGATCTGAAGTATAAGGCCAGGTTGGTGGCTAAGGGTTACTCTCAGGTCCAAGGAGTGGACTATACAGAGACATTTGCACCGGTGGCAAAGATGGACTCCATAAGACTAGTTTTGGCCATTGGGGCTTCCAAGCGATGGGAGATTCATCACATGGATGTAAAAAGTGCCTTTCTTCATTGGGATCTGAATGAGGAGATATATATGCAGCAGCCTGAAGGTTTTATTTCTGATCATACACTTGTTTGCAGGTTGAACAAGTCACTCTATGGGCTCAAGCAAGCTCCTAGAGCATGGTATGCAAAAATGGACAATTTTCTGCTATCTTTGGGGTTTGATAGGTGTAAGTCTGATCCAAATGTGTATATGCAGCATGTTAGTGATCTGATATTGATTATTGTACTGTATGTTGATGATCTTTTGATCACTGGTAGCTGCACCAAAGAACTTGACTCAGTTAAGAGAGCATTGCACAGTGCATTCTCCATGACTGATCTAGGATTGCTAAAACAATTTCTGGGTTTGGAAATAGATCAAACTGTGAATGGAATTTCTGTATGTCAGTCAAGGTATGCTTCAGATTTGCTGCAGAAATTTAAAATGGCTGAATGTAAGTCTGCAAAATTTCCATTTCTTTCAGGAGTTAAGCTTACAGAATGGGGTTCTTCACCACTAGTTGATAGCTCACTGTATAGACAACTAGTTGGGAGTTTGTTGTATCTTACACACTCTCGACCAGATTTGTCTTATGCTGTTGGGGCTGTTGCAAGGCACATGCAAGAGCCTCATGAGATTCATTGTAAGGCAGCCAAGAGGATCCTTCATTATGTTCAGGGTACTAAGTCCTTTGGTATCCATTATGCTGCTGGTTCATCCCTTGAACTAGTAGGATTTACAGATTCTGATTGGGCCGGTGATTGTATCGATCGGAAGTCAACTTCCGGTTATGTCTTTATGCTTGCACATGGACCTATATGCTGGTCAAGCAAGAAACAAAGCACTATTTCCTTATCTTCAGCTGAGGCCGAGTACAGGGGAGCAGTTAATACAGCCACACAATGTGTTTGGTTGCAAGGTATTCTTGCAGAGTTCGGGATTGTCTTTGATTCACCCACTATTCTTTGGTGTGATAATCAAAGTACAATCAATATTTCTACCGATCCAGTACAGAGACAGAGGACCAAGCACATAGAGATACACATGCATTACATTCGGGGTTTGGTGCATGACCGGACCATAGCATTGCAGTATTGCCCATCCAGTGAGCAAACTGCTGATATCTTCACCAAGTGTTTTACCGAGAAGACCTTCACTCACCTTAGATCTTTGCTTGGGGTGAGTGATGCATGGTGATGATTGGTGTATTTTTATATATGCCACATGTCCATTTTAGAGGGGAGGTTTTATTTCCCATGTGGTTTTCCTCCTTACCTTGGTTACATGGACAAATAAATTTTATGATGTAAAAGGTGACTTGAGCCTAGTTGCCAAGGCCTTAATTTTTGATATTTCACTAAGTCTAGCTTAAGGGGGGGTGTTAGAACATTTTTACACCTATGTACATTAATCATTTATTAATGATGGTTAATTAGTGCCCAAGTGATTAATTATTACATCCCTAAGTTGGTTAGCTACTAAATGGTCAATTATCATGAACTAGTTAGCAAATGTGAACAAGTGCTGAGTCAAACCAGCTGTTTGGAGTGCTCCCCAGGGAAATTAATGCATTCAGCATGCCTAGAGCGCCCTCCTCAGGTCAATTAATGCATTCAGCATGCTTCTCTTCTACCTAGGGCGCATTTGCTCAGTTTGTGGACAATCTTGCCAACTTTGTCATATTTTTGGCCAATTTTAGCTACCAAACCTCTAACCAACCAGTTTCTTCACATGTGTGAGGTCACATGGGCCTGTCCAGTCATTCCCAGCATTCACACAGCAGATTCGAATCAGTTTGGGATGGTTTGGGATATTTTGGTCAACCTAGGGGGGTTTGAGCTATTTCTAAGCTAGATCAGTGTGAACACTCCAGATGGATTCGAATTCTTCCAGATTTGTATATATGGGTGTTCTTAACCTATTTTGAGGTTGGACAGTTAATAATATTGACATTATTCACCCATTTTCATGTGTATTGTTCTTCATTCATTTACAGATTTATGCTATTCTTGCAAATGTTGTGCAATCTTTCACTAGTGAGGAATCCATAGTAGCTAGGTTCTGCTGTGATTGAGATTTTACAAAAATTTTCCAATTTACAATTCATTTGCACAATTCACCAATTTGGAGTTATTTGGTTAGTTTTCACCTGAAACTTCAATTGCCAATCCTGGGAGCTACAAGTGACTGTTCAGTGAACCGTCTGGAGCAGGTTGGTGGTTACTTCCATACCTTTCATTTCAATGCCTTTATTTCAGTTTTTGTCTATGGATTTTTTTGTTTGGCCAAGCCCTAGATGGCTTCGGCGCTACCCGTGGGCTATAACTATGCGGTTCGGGGGTAGGGCATCAAATGCGCAGTCAGAAAATAAACTACCTGCGGGTACCCGCCACTATATACAAATTAGCCTGTGGGTTTGGCTGTGAAGAAATTTTTAATCATGAAATTGACCAAAATTTACTTGTTTTGCACTCCAGGATGGTTCTAGAGTGGAGGGAAAGAGAGCATGACCAGGTTGATGAGGTCGTGCACAATGATTTGCAAGCGCAACAAGCATTGCAAGCATGTGGTTTGTATAAGTACTAGAGTATAGGGGGTTTAAAGGCCCAAAACCTATTACTCCGTCATCTGATAGACTACTGGGATGTGGATGCTCAAAACTTCATCCTCAATGGGAAAACACTGACACTGGAAGTAGAGTATATCTATTTCATTACCGGTTTGTCCCGTAGAGGGTAGGTGGCCAGCCTTCGGTCTCGGACCGTGGGTGGTGGGATCACTGTTCAGGACTACATAGTGCGGTATTGTCCCGCAAACACATGAGCAGTGGGAATCCAAGTGCTCATCAACGCCATAGTGGATCTGAGTACAAAGATCATTATGGCTACCCTAGTGCGGATCACTGGATCCAAAGCACTGCAGCAGGCATCCAAGCCGGTGATGTTCTACGCATCACATTGCATGCAACCTACGATATTCGACTTGTGTACTACTCTGCTGGTGTCTATGAAGACACAATTGACGGAATGCAAAGAGGGGAAGGACAAAAACTTCGAGTATGGTAGCATCCTATGTAGCTTCTTCTTTGAGAGGGTTCCAGGGCTTAGCCCGAGGGTGGATGTCCCTCTTCATAGTCTCCGTGCTCTAGCCCTGACCCGGTGGGCTGAGATCCTGACACGACAGGGTGGTGGCCGTCTGGCGTCACCATATACTGAGGAGTTCTTCCGCTGGTGGAACCGGCAGGTGATCGCTATAGAGGACTATCCCTGTGCGGGGATAGACTTCAGACAGGATTGTGACATGCCACTGCCACCAGGCATAGCATTCAGAGACATTGGTGAGTACTCTTTTTGGTTTTGTGTTTATTAAATTTTTATGGATTTTTTGATTATAGTTGAAATGCAAAAAATATTTTTTGTTGGTAGTATCAAGTGCTAAAGTTTGATTGTTTGTTCGCAGACAAAGGCCTAGTGAGACTCGAGGGATTCCCGAGACATGGTTGTCGGGGTAGAGGTGATGAGGCAGGAGACACTGCAGCAGGGCGCACACTTCAGACATTGTGGCGTAACATATCATGGATGGTTTCCCGAGTACCACAGATAGAGGTAGCCCGACTACCTGAGGCCATGTAGCACCATGTAGTGGGTGTTCCTGGTGAGTGGGTGCAGCTACTACAGTGGGTGGCCAATGCAGTACAGTATTTCTATGAGACACATCCCATTGAGGTGGCAGCTAGACCTCCTCAGAGGGAATAGATATCCCAGGGTCTCATTTTTTTTTTTGTATCGATATGTATATTTTGAGGGCTACGGGCTCCAGTTTTGTATGACACTACCATTTTTGGACATATTTATATATATATATACAACTTTGGTTTTCGGTTCTACTACATGTGCATATGTACAAATGTATGAATGTCTTTGTATTTATGTGCTTCATGATGAATGTGACAAATGCCAATCTAATACATAGTTAGCGTATGCATCAGATATATAATTAAGACTTCTTGGAATATGAATATATGTAATTAAAACAAAATGTCTCTCCAAGAGTTGTACCTTAAGGAATATCCGCAGTAATGTAGGGTCTCGTACACGGTACTTCCCATTCAGCTGAGACACAACTAGTTGTGAATCCAGGCGGACTTCTAAAGACTGGATGTCATGTGAAATAGCATATCGAAGTAGCTCAATAATGGCACTATACTCAGCCACATTATTAGATGTAGGACCGAAACAAGCACCTCCTGAGGACACAACTAAGTGGTCA
This sequence comes from Larix kaempferi, assembly GCA_027924585.1. NCBI lineage: Eukaryota > Viridiplantae > Streptophyta > Pinopsida > Pinales > Pinaceae > Larix > Larix kaempferi. Next base: position 3,718,729 of record BSBM01000571.1, on the reverse strand, counting down.
GGTGAGAAGATAACCCAGGCAGCAGAAGCAAGCTGCTGCATATGTCGGCTAGCACCATCCACGAAACCTAAGAATGTAGGAGATCCCATTGACATCTGTCAATCAAACAGAGGCTAATCAGTAGACCCGACAACCAAAAGGCAAGCTAAACTATGTACAGAAAAACTATACAATAGTGTACAAAAGTATTAGCCTGAACCAGAGGTTCAAGCATAATACCACTTGAGGTAGAGCCCATTTCTAGGCTCCTTCAAGGAAACTCCCTCATAGTCTTCTAACTCATAAGCTTCTTTTTCGAGGACATGCCTCACAATGTAAGGACCCTGCCACATGGGATTGAACTTGCCTGCCCCCAAGGGTTCTTTAGCTTGGTCATACAAGAGCACCAAGTCACCTTCAACATATTGCCGAGGACGGACAGACCTATCATAGTGAACCTTGACACAACACTTGTTAACCTCAATGGCCACAACGCCATCTCGACGGTGCTCGTCAAGTTGCTCGAGCTGTACTAAACGTTGCTCAATATCTGTCGGATCAGGGAGGAGATCTATGGCTAGTTTGAGCGAAGGGATTTCACATTCAATCGATAAAAGTGACTCCAAACCATGAACTAACTAGAATGGTGAGAACCCGGTGGTAGTCTTAACTGCGGTTCGATATGCCAATTGGTCTTGCTTTGTTGGATGGTATGTTGGAGAATGGTATTCAAAGACTTATTTACTGCTTCAACCTGACCATTAGCTTGAGGATAGTAGGAAGACGAGTGTTCCTGATGAAACCCAAGCTTGAGAGACAAATCCTCCATCATCTTGTTTTGAAAGTGACTTCCATGGTCAGTGACAATCTCTTTCGGGATACCGAATCGAGTGATAATCTGGTTGAACATGAAATGGGTTGTAGTAGCACCGTCGACTTTTATAGTAGGCATGGCCTCATCCCACTTGGAAAAATAATCCATGGCCACGATAATATGGTGATGCTCCCCAACCGAAGCTGGTTTGCAATCCATGAAATCTACCCCCCACTTAGTGAAGGGACCGACAGTGACGACCGGATGAAGGGGATCTGGATGCGAGTGTATGTTCCGAGAAAACACCTGGCAAGGGTGACATCTCTTCACAGCATTAATACAATATTTAAAGATGGTAGGAAAAAATTAACTAGCTCGCATGATACGCTGGGCTGTAGCAAGCTCGGATAAGTGACTGCCACATGCCCCTGCATGGCAATCATTAAGTACCTGTTCCGCTTCTTCGTGAGTCAAGCAACGACGAAGAATGGAATATTTTCCTCGGCCATACAGAGTATCACCGACGATAGTATAATCTTTAGTGTGATGTCTCACATGCCGTCGCTCATCTTGTGAATAATGTGGAGGAAAATTCAAAGTTTGGAGATATACAATGACATCACCATACCAAGGGTCCTCAGATGAGATAAGAAATAAGTGTTCATCCACAAAGGAGTCTTCATGAATGACATCCTCATCAAGTCGTGGAAGGTCCGACATAAGCTCAGCGAACACCAGTGATTTCACCGATTTTGCCGAAGCAAAATCAAGATCAAATTCCTTAAGGATCACAATCTATTTATTATACTTACCCTCGATAAGGCGTCGTGATAGCACGAACTGAAATGGATTGATGTGAGCTACAACTGTGGTTGTTTGAAGCAAAATATAATGTCGTAACCACTGGACTGCGTGGACAGTCGCAAGTGCCAGCTTTTCTACGTGAGTGTACCTTAGCTCAGCGTCTACTAAATTTCGACTGAGATAATAGATAACATGCTTGGCGAGCACATCATCTACCTAAACCAAGACCATGCCAATAGTCTCTTGAGACGCGGCCACATAAAGAATGAAATCTCGTGTAAAGTCCGGCGGACTAAGCACAGGGGCCAATACCAAAGCTTTCTAAAAGGGCATTGAAAGACTGCTGGGCTCGCTCATCCCAGATAAAAGGTGTGTCTTTCTTCAATAAGTGTGCGAAACCTTTGGTAATATTAGCATAGTTAGCTATAAACCGACACAGAAAACTAGCTCTCCCTTGGAGGCTCTGAAGTTGTAACAAATTACATGGAGGAGGCAACTAAAGTATTGCCTCAACTTTGAGAGGATCGACTCTAATACCCTCCCTCGAAACTATGAATCCTAGAAGGCGACCAGTCCTAACAGTGAAGATGCATTTGTTTGGATTCAATCAAATTTTGTAGTGGATAGATCGTTTGAGAATCATACGGAGGTGCTTGGGGTGGTCCACTCTCTTACCAGAATGGCCAGCAAGATCATCCAAGAAAACTTCCATAATCATCTTAAGATCGTGAAAGGCATAGGTCATGGCTCACTGAAAAGTAGCTTCGATGTTTTTAAGGCCGAAGGGAATTTTTTGATATGCAAATGTTCCCCATGGACAAATAAATGCCGTCTTATGTTGGTCCATGGGTTTGATTTGAATCTGATTATAACCCAAGAAGCCGTCCATGAATGAAAAAATCTCACTCCCCGCACAAGCATCCAATATTTGGTTAATGAATGGTGTGGGGAAGTTGCCTTTCAGACATGCACGGTTCAAATCTCTAAAATCAGTGCATACACGGATCGTTCCCTGCTTCTTATCCACAGGAACGGGGTTTGACACCCATTCGGTAAGGGGAACGAGGTAGATGAAACCAGCTTTGAGCAGTTTCTCCACCTCTGCCTTAACAACAGCTGCCTTCCTAGGGTTCACATCACGTAATCATTGTCGAACCGGTTTAGCATCAAGGTACGTTCTAATCTCGTGTTCAACAATGCGGGGGTCTATAACTGGCATCTCCTCATATGACCAGGCGAAAGCTTCCCGGAGTTCTGTAAACAAGTCAGTGTAAATAGCGATCTCCTTAGGAGTGCAATCGACATCGATGTAAATGTTCTTAATCTTTCCGGGAGTGCGAGAGATGTTGATCGAAGTGGTTGGGGAAATATTGGCGATATTCCCCTCCGCAAAAACATCATGCGACTCCAAAAGAGCCACACGGTGACCAGCCATCTCTGCTAGAGTCATCCTAAACTCCTCTTGCTCAACGAGCTCGAGTTTGGGAAGGAAATAAGAGCGATGGTGCATATCTTCCCAAGTCCTCTCACTACCACACATGGCCTCGAGGATAGCTTCATCAGATGGTAAAGTATCATCAAGGCAATCATGGGAGCAAGATGAGTTGGCTGCCCAAACTGGCAGCGTAACGGGATCTTCTTCAACTGTCTAGGAAGAAGAGAGATCCGGATCTGCATTGGTTTGTTGGATGTGATCATAAGCGAGCTCCGCTACAGATAAAGGCATAGAAATCCCGACGTGCGCAATGTCTCCAGACGTGGAACTCGTGGATGGTAAAGTCCACGGATCATCTAAATAGGAGGTCCGAAATAACATATTATTCGAAGGAGGAGACACATTGTCGGTAATGGTTCCAATAAAATTCATAGGTGCAGAAAGATTATAAGTTCCCATCAATGAGGGGTACATTCCAACACCTATGTTCCCAGTTGCTGGTTGAGAATTAGAAACTTGCGGGACTACGGATCCCATGGATGCTGCGGAAGGAGTGCCAACAAAATCCAGCTGATCGATCATCACAATCTTGCCTTCATGGGGAAAGCAGATAACTCTAAATATAGTAGACGCGACAGCCTTCATAGCGTACATCTAGTTTCGACCCAGTAAAAGGTTGTAGTCGATGGGCGCATCAACCACTTCAACTTCAATAGGCATAGACTTACCTCCCAAGGAGATAACAAGGGAAGGGATAATTCCGTGTGGCGTAAAAGATCTACCATTGAATGTAGTGAGTGTAGTTCTAGATGCGAGTAGAGGAGGAGAGCCAAGAGCTTTCCAACAAGTTAGCGACATTACTGACGCGAAAGCACCTTCATCAACCATAGTACATTTAACGAAGCATAGTACGTTTAACGAAGCTCTTAAGGCAAACCACCTGGATTTGAAAAGCCACGTGGTAAGGTAAGCGAGGCTAGACATCAGTAGTATCGAACTTGATAACACTAGGATTTACCCCATCCTGAACTCCTAACGCACTCAAAAGGGCATGCTTCTGAGAAGGATAGGTTTGCAAAACTTCAAGAGACGACATGGCACATGGAGTTTGGCCCAAATCTTCTACGATGGAGTAGTTATGGGAGGCTCGAGCATTGGGATTATGCGTGGAGTGCTTGAGAACACCTTTCGGTATCCATGGCATAATGGAGGGCTTCTCGATATGCAAGGAATTGTCAGGAGGAGGGGGAGGCTCACTCCCCAAATTAGGTTGTGGTGCACCATAATCGCGCTGACGAGTAGCAACACAAACCTCCGATTGAACCATATTCACACATCCATAACCACTAGTATTGGAAGAAGACGTTGTTGTTTCATTAGTACCATAACCAGTGGTGGGAGCATGCGAAGCCATGTTTTGATGATGAGGAAGGGGATCCCTCAACACAACTGGGATCTGTGCCAAATGCTTCGATGCTTCTTCAATTCGAGGACATAAGTGAGTAAGATGATCCTCCCCACAAAGCTTGCAAGGGAATTTCACCTTACGCCTAGGTTTACGATCCTCGCCAGCATTACCATCTTCCCGAGGAGGGTTGGCATTCTCTTTACGAGGAGTATTACGATTGCTATTGTTATTACTTCCATTATTTCCACCCCTATGATTGTTTCTCCCCTTTTTCTTACCACTAGGTTGCTGGTTACCCGACGGTTTCGTTGATTGCACATTGGGTACATCAGACGACGAAGTGGAAGTGGACATGGTGTGAACCTGTCAGGGAGTAGACTGGTTTAGCGACAAATTTTGCATTTGATTAGCTACTAAGTCTACAGGGCGAGTGCATGCGGACCCCACGATGCCATCGGCATGTGGTCCAGGAACTGGCATAGGCTCATGTCTTGTTCTCAGTGCATCAGGAATAATGTCATGCAAAATGCTAGACTGAGAATAAAGTAGATCTAATTGCTGGACTTTCAAGATAGCTTGTTCCTCAGTCACAATGCCAGACATCGAAACATCCTTAGCAATGTATGGGAGTAGAGACTTGAGGAACCATTCCAACAGGAAATCTGGAGGAATGTTGGCTTTCACTAATCTCTTCCGATGGCACCACTTTTGAACATGGTCAGAAATATGTGTGGCCTTATTCTGACGGAAGGTGGACAACAACTCAGTACCAGTATCATAACAAACCGGTAACTGGAAATGGTCTAAGAAAACCAAAGCAATCTCGTTGAATCCACTATAGGTGTTCCCAGGCAACTCCACATACCACTTTGCCGCTGCCCCCATGAGGGTGCGTTGAAATAGTCATAATCTAATGGAATCATGATTCAAAGAGTTGGAGGAGCACCAAAGGTGAAACGTTGTGACATGATCTCCCGGGTCCTCACCACCTTTCCCCTCAAACTTCGGAATGTCCGAAGGGAGATTGGTAGGGACCGGGGGCCAAATAGGGTCATGACACACTGGATCATTCATGAGCTTCGAAAGATCCGGGAGATTCAAGCGTGCAAGGAACGGGAGCTGAGGCTGGAAAGATTGATTATAAGCCCCCATAAAAGGTTGGTTGAACGAAATTGTGTTATAAGATGGACCAAAAGCTTGACCATGAGGATTAATCTGCTGATAATGAGGACCCGACGGAGCATAAGCTTTCCCATGGCCATAAGATTGATAACCTCCTCCTACCTGACCCATTTGAGAGTAAGCAGGTATATGCATGTTTTGGGCACCATATTGGGGTGGTTGGTGATACTGGTGGCTAGCACCGACTATGTTGTAGTAAGGGTTGCCACCATGAGTATGGGGCATGTATGTACTATTCATAGCGGGAACCATGTTGTAATGACCATAATGGTAAGGTATGTTCCCACCCCCAGCATTAGGATTAGCTTGAGCAGTCATGTGATGACCATAAGCATGAGAAGTATTCCCAAATCCAATATTGGTGTGACTAGTAGCAGGGATAGTAGCGTGATGTCCATGTGGATAAGAGATATTCCCACCTCCTACATTAGCATTACTAGTGGCAGCAGTGGACGCAAAAGTATGTGGTATATGTCCACCCCCGTGGTTGGGAGGAACATTATCATTCGTAAAAGTAGTCTTGGGTTGACGAGTAGCGGCACGTGTATTAGGTGGTGGATGGCGAGTTGTGTTCTAAAAAGTGTTCCTATTAGGTTGGGTAATCCTAGGAGGTGGTCGTCTTCCAACATTAGCATTGTTAGGTATCTGACCAGTCCCCATACTATGTGTGTGGGTGGACAATGTAGTGCCCCCAGCGAGGGTAGTGCCCCCAGTGGGTATAGTATGGCTAACACTTTGACTAGTGCCAGCGTGACTACCAACCGTAGTGGAAGGTTCGACAGTACTATGACTAGGCATACCAAAAGAGAGTGCAATGGGGTTGATTGTAGGGCCAATGTCATCATGTAACTCAGGCATCCTATATCTATAATTGCGTGGAGACGAAGGAATGGAAGGCTCGTCCTGTTCTTCGTCCTCGGGTGAGTCAGGCATTCCGTAAAGATAATTATCTGGATTCGAAGGATCAAGCAGATCTCGTTCAAGTGGATTAGGCCAAATAGAACCAGGTTGAGTCTCAGGTGGATCACCTCCCCACTCCTCATGAGGACTATGGGGATCGGAAGTATGGTCAACTCTACCTGAAGGAGTCGAAGGTTTTTCTTCAGTATCGGGATGTGCAGCCATGAAGTCCTGGATGTAAGTCTTGTAAGAATCCGAAGACTCAGAGGGAGCCCTCCGGTGTCCTCTAGAAACACAGTGTGAATCTCGACTGGATTTAAACTAGCCAACCGATGGGACCGACGGAGAGTAGTGCTTTGTGCCATGATATCTCCAGAGAGAACATATAATCAAAACGTCCCCTAAAGGCCAACTATCGATCAAAAAATAGTAAATCAAAAGCACACACCTAGAGAAACTACAACCAAGAGCAGACAAACAGAGTGGATAAATGAGCTCCTGACACTAGAGCGGGTATGTCTCTCCTACGAGAGGCTTGAGACTCCCAAACTATAGCCAGAGCTAACAGAATCAGTTATAGAGACACCCAAGCTTCACTGCGTGTACAGGGTCAAGTCCACTGCACAAACACAACTATGCTGTCCAATCCCTATCTGACTCAGGACACAAACAACATAACCACTGCAAGTACCCTGTGCGATACCTAGGTAAGGCAACTATGGTCACCGCAATATAACCAATGCTTAGGGGGATAGTCGCAGGTGGGATCAGTCATATGGGAAGGGTAGCTAAGCCCAAAGCACAAGAGGGCAAACCTCTGGTACCCCCAGATACGAACAAATCCTGGATATATCTCTGCCGTTCAGCCGGTATCAGAGGGATATCTCCTCAACCAACCTCCTGTGACCTCATGCTTAACTCTGGATTGAGTAGAGCTTCCTGAGAACACCGATCTATACCATGGATTCCTCCACTCCCTGGTCAGACACCTAATGTTTCGTCTAGTAGTCTTGGATTGTTAACTCACAATGATCTATTCCAAGACTCTAAACCTATGCTAGTTTTTGTAACCTATAAATAAAATCAGTCTAATCAATTTTAATATTAAGCGTTAATTTTAGTGGCCGTGGTTACTCAAGGGATATGATCGTGAAACTAGTGATGTGTAGACTCAATAGTATGCAAAATCGTCCAATCCTAGACTCATCTATCCAATAAAACAATGTCACTAATATGCAAAATCAACCAACAATTTCGAAATAAAGATGCAATCTTTTATCTTTTCGATGCACAAGAAGAACCTAGATGAAGGAAACAAGCACTCAATGCAAGATGTAGTACATTAAAGTAAAATATTTTTGTATTTTCGCTTATAAACAAGAAGGAAAATGCAAAAAAACTAGATGTATATTTTTTGTATTTTTTCAATATAGATGGAATGAAAAAATGCAAGCAAAATCCTACTATTCAGTCACTGAAGTGCCGAGAAGATCACTAAGACAAACCAACAAGTCCTAAATAGCAAGACTCAGCCAAAGGAAAGAGCTCAAAAGGAAAAAACCAAGATGCTAAATCCAAAGATTGGCAAAAAACCAAGAAGGCTCAACCAAGAGAAACGAAGAGTTCTGGTCACAACCAAGGCATGAAACAGTCAAGAAAGAGGCCAACAAAGACTTAGGAACAACCAAAGCCAACCCAACAACAACCAATAGCCATAAACCAACAAAAGCCAGAGTTATATGCTACTGTCGAAGGAATACCTGCAGGTAACCGCGAGCAGTAGAGTAAACAGAGGCGGGTATATGCGAGCTGAGCTAAGCTAGCTCGCGGGTGAGGAAAGGCAAATGGGAAAATAAAGAGTCCAGAGGCTTAGAAAAAGCAGGTTTTCTACAGTGTATCTTAACGGCCAATCAATGACACAGAGCTTCGATAAACAACAACTCTAATTAAGGACTAATGCTCAAAAAATTTCCCAAACATGGATGTTTTCCCCAGCGGAGTCGCCATTTCTGTATTGTAGAAAACTCACTATGGCTTGGGAATACCACAACAGACAGATTAATACCAAAAATCAACTCAATTCTCAAAAAAATGCTATTATAAATGACAATGTCAAGGTAATGGAGAAATGTAACCAACCTCGATCCAAACGTTTGATGTAGATCCCCGTTGGAGCTTTCAATCCATGTACTTGAAATCTACAAATTAGTCTTGACAGCCAATATCCAACAAGTACATATAATATATAAATGACATTAACATTATCAATAACAATGGTCCATAATATCACAAGCAAATGTAACCCAATGTATAATAAACAACATTCACAACATGATGGATGAGAATATGAGTATTTCTATTAATAAACAAGATGAAGTACAAAGTGATACGACCTCTTGCCGGAAACCAATCTGAACCAAGATCTATATCAATCCACTTGTGCCTCCACCACTTCAATCCTCCATGAATGGCAAACTCAAACTAGATAGGAGTTTGGAAGGTGAACATAAAGGGTTCACAACTACTAGGATCAATGAGTGTAGACTCAAGATAGGGCAAAAATCCACTAGAGTTCTCTTGCTATTCTCTTCTTCCTCCAGTCCATAAGCCATATGTGCTCAATATATAGTCCTTTCAAAGGTAGGTGAAAGGACACATCGAGGCGTTACTTGGGTAGATGGAGAGCCAAAGGTCACCCAATGACCACTTTCTGGGAGTAAAAAGAAATAAACAGTGGTTTTTACCATTTTACTTGATACCCGTGGGCTATAGTGATGCAACTCGTAGGTACGCATGCTATAAGGATGCAACATGCGGGCAGGAATAAAAATAGGGAAAACTAGTATCTTTGAAGGATATAAGTGGATTTGAGTCACTGAAATGGATCCTATAGGCCAAATAATGCTGATGCTCACAGGGTGGAAGATTACGATGTAACAAGCAAAGAGGTTTCATTCTAGATAAGTAGCAATGGAATGTTGTACAGTGCCATAGGCCACTTACCCATTACATGCATATTAGTAGTATACTATTCATTAGTGCAATTATTCTAATATGCATAATACACAACCTAAGTCTAGGAACATAGGTATATACATTATTGAACAATATTATTTAAACAATAAGAAATGACAATTCAAATACTTATCTTTGTTTGTTTGTAGGGTGGACTCCCTCTCAATATTTGCTTCCTTGCAAGAACTATTGGAGTGCGCTCCATCTTGATCTTTGCTTCCTGGATTACTTGTCCTTGGACTTATATTCATCCTAGACCACTGTGCATGCTTAAGTGTGCACTAGTGTCATGATTGTGCCATCCTCAAGATCTCATACATAATCATACATTCATTAGTATAGATACTAAAACAACATAATATTAAGCATGTATAGTCATGATCATTTCAAACACAGATAATAAGCATTAGTGCTCAAGGTTTCAGGGAAGACTTCTTTTACTCATGCATATTCCTATTTGACCATAGGACTCTTCTGGTTAGTCATATCATCAATCAAGATGAGAGACATAATATGCATAAATCCTTGCTTACTTAAATTTCTAACTTCATGAATAATCATTTTCAATCATACAAAGGTATAAGATCCTAACATAAGGTAGGATTCTAACTTGATATAGGAAAAACATACCTGGATTAGCATGCTAGCTAGTTATGTCTAACATACGCGCAAAATGTCTTCTTGTTTTCTTCAATGATTTGTGCTAGTAACCTGCACATCTCATAGGTTAACCATTATAGAACCAAGTTATACATACCTCGTAAGTAGATTTTCTATATGATCCATGACAATGGATGAATCTTTGTCTTCATGTCACCATGGTCATATGTTCTTGAACTAGAACATGATTTGTCTTTCTTGATGTACCTTTCATGTTAGCGGACAACATCAACCTCATACAACACCACAATGCATTAGTACAATCATAAGTGTCAAGACCCTAATCAATGAATATCTGCATTCATAATTTTATTAAGGTGATATGACAAGTCTAAAGTTAATCAATATTGTACTAACCTTGATGAAGACAAACATACCATAAACTTAATCATGAACAGATCTCGAAACATACCTGGATAAATCATACCTGTCGAGATTGCTTGTAATCTTCTTATGTAACGTCTTAGCCTCATCTCCCTCTGAAACAGGAACTTATTCACTTATGCAGGTGACCAATCCATTCTCTTCTAGGATTAACCCAATCCACTTGAATTGCAGAAACTGGATTTGGAGCTGGATTAGGGTTTGTCAGGGAAACCCAAGAAATTCAAACTTTGAATTTCAAACTTTTGAAAGGATAGAAAGATGCGCCTTGATGAGCTGATCAACTTGGTATACTCAAAATTTGAAAACTGCAAAGTTTCACCCCTCAAATTTGCTTTTCAATCTTCCAGATTCACTAGGGAGGACCCTGAATTAGGGTTTGAGTTTCCCGGAGATTGACCCAACCAAATAGTTTTATCCAAATCTCTAAACTTTTATTTTTCCAAGGATCTTCCAGCTATGGTCACAGATTTAAAACATTCCCATTTTTGCAAAAGCCCTAAATTTTCACCTTTCCGATCAAAGTCCCAAACTAGGGTTTGATCAAGCCCGACCTTCTGCCCAAACAAAAAATTCGATCTTAGTCTCTAAGTTTCGATTTTGATGAGGAGCATCCATCCGTGGTCTCCGATTACAAAAATTCCAACTTTCTCCGAAACCCTAAATTCCCGTAGCCATGAATGAAGGTGCTCAAAATCCAATTCTGTTTTGACAGAAATATGCACTTGATTGTTTCTGGTGTAACTTAGAAATTTTGGATCTACAGGGTCTAAACCTCCTTCCTATGGTATCCTGACCTGTTAAATTTTCAACCCCATAGGTCTGACCTCAAATGGATTCTCTGAGAGAGAGTTATGCCAAGTGTCGCAATGTGACCTGTTTATGGGATAAAACAAGAGAGCGAACTTGTACGTAGTGCCACGTGTCACTAGTTCAATTTCGGCCTCTGAAAATCGTACCTGTGAAAGTAAAGTCCGTGCCCTACTTGCCAATTTTTACGAAATTTCATTTGGAGCTTCCTATCCCAAGTTGTGACCTTTTTTCCTAGGTCACCTGTTTATGACTAAGATCTGGTAGAGGCAGAAACCCTATATTGAACATATCATAAATCGGAAAGTACAAAGAATTAGAGTCTCTCCTTTGGATACAATGTACATGGGGATCTTATCTTCAACCTGTAAGAGTTTCAGATCTTGAAAATTGGACAAAACGAATTTATAGTGAAATTGCTACTATGACTGGTTTTTTCTATATCAAGCCCTAGCTTCGCAAGTGCAACAAGTGTCATAAATGCCATACCATGCCTTCTTTCAGGCTAGCTCTGATACCATGTTAGTTTTTCAGAATTTAATACATTATAATCTAGGATATTAATTGAAATAACAACATGTACAACATATCAAGCATAAGAGACAAGAGACAAGAGACACAAAACATTTCACTAGGGAAAAGCAAGAAGGGGAAAAACCTCGCAACTTCCTCAGAGATAGAATAAGCATCAATACAATGATCACCATGATCAAACCCAAGAGATAGATATCTACAACAACATGCTCGTCCTCCACTTATGAAAATCCTCCTCTTCTCTCACTACTGCGAAGTGAGTGAACAATAGAATGTGTAAAATGAGAGAGACACACTCTCTATTTATACACTACATCACTTGACCTTTACTCAACTAGGTCGGCCCTAACTTAACCACATAACATAATGTTGACTGGGCCGACCCCCAATAGGGTGGTCTAATAACCCTTTGACCCACATGACTCATACAGGGCCGACCCCATCAAGGTGGTTTAATAACCCATCAAGTATAAGTTACGACACTTACAATATAACTTGCGACACTTGCAAGTACACATGACGACACTTCCAATTGGAGGAATAATACATCTCTGTTGGGGATACAATAAAGTACAAATGTAATACATACAATATACAAGTGAATATCTTCCGAAGTTACAAATACATCAACAAAGGCGTAGTAAACGAAGGAAACCATGGACTGTCGTGGCATAATCGGGGACAAAGCGGCGGAGGAAGTTGGATCTCCCCTGAAGGCTTTGTAGCTGTCTTAGTGTACGAGGTGATGGTAGGTCCACGATGGCTTGGACCTTTTAAAGGGTCTATGGTGATCCCTTTTTCTGAAATGATGAAACCTAACAGACGTCCTGCTGGAACGCAAAAGACACACTTGAGTGGGTTCAAGCGGATTTGGTATTTGCGACAATGCAAGAAAACTTGTCGAAGGTCGTCTAGATGGTTATATCGTTTCTTAGATCGAGCCGTGAGGTCGTCTAGATAAACCAATATGATGTTAATCAGGTCATGAAAACAATAAGTCATTGCTCACTGAAATGTGGCTCCAGCGTTCTTGAGACCAAAAGGCATGACGCGATAGGCGAAGGTGCCCCATGGGGTAGTGAAAGTGGTCTTGTATTAATCTTCCTTGCGGATTTTGATTTGGTTATACCCAGAAAAATCATCCATGAAAGATAGTACCTCGTGTCCCGCACATGCATCGATTAATTGGTCGATAAAGGGTGTTGGGAAGTTCTCTTTGGGACAAGCTAGATTGAGGTCGCAAAAATCAGTATAGACACGAATGGTGCCTACTTTCTTATTGAATGGAACTGGGTTGGAAACCTAGGTGGTATAAGCAATAGGTCGATATATGAAACCTGCTGCTCGAAGCTTCTCAATTATGGCTTTGACGGCTGCAATCTTGGATGGATGAATGGGGCATTGTTTCTGGCGGATTGGAGATATGTTGGGCCAAGTGTCTATCTGATGTTCTACAATGGTAGGATCAAGACCAGGCAAAGGCATCGCGGAATTCTTGGAAGAGTTTCTTATAGGCTTGGTTTTCCTTTTCAGTGCATGATGCACCTAAAGAGATAAGCTTGGGTTTTCCAGGGGTGGTGGAGATGTCAATTTTTATGATCGACGAAATGTTGGCCATGTTACCTTCTTCAAAGGCTTTTGGTGTTGGGGTTGGATCTTTGAACCAACCTACCTTGGTCAGTAAAAAATCTTTTGATTCGATGGACAGTTGGTTTGCCGTGGTGGAGGTAGATGCCTAAGGGATGAAGTATGATCGATGGTGCATATCATCCCAGGGGTAGTCTGGTGCAGTAAGTGTTTCTAGGATTTCCTCATTGCTATGGAAGTAGTGCGTCATCAAATTAATTGGTTGAGGCTTGTAAGTAGTTGAAATCATATAAATGGTATTGATTTCTTTTGAAGGGGAAGATTCTGGGGGGAATATTTCCTCAATGAGCAGGGGGGACATCTCTAAGTGGGCATTATTCAATTCGTATAGTGCTGCTCTATAATCTGGGAGATCGGGGTAGTGATGTGAATAATGGCTGTAGATGCCACAGATAGCACAAGGGTGGTTCGTACATAGTGTTTTATCGTGAGGCTGAGGGGGTAGCTGAAGTTTAACAACTGGAATGTTCGTGTCATTGTCCAACATTTGCATGTGTTCTTGAAGTGCTGGTAATTGTGGACATAGATGGGTAGCATGGCCTATATCGTCGCACAAGGAGCACTTGGGGGGTATGCAGATTGTTGGGGGATGCTTTGCTAATTTGGGAGTTGCTAGGGGGTGCGAGTTGTGGGTCCAGTGGTGTAGGTTTGTGGACCTCTGCCCCCATGGTAGTGTTGATGTATATGTAACTTCGGAATGTATTTCATCTATGTATTTCATATATATTTATTGTACACTTATTACAGATGTGTTATTCCTCTATAAGGAAGTGTCGTCATGTGGATTGACAAGTGTCGCAAGTGTGTGTACTAGCCAATGGGTTATTAGACCACCATGTGTGGGGTCGGCCTTGAAATATATATTATATTATGGATGTATTTAGATAGACAAGTCGGCTCCATAGTGTAACTGGGCAAACAGGTTAAGTATAAATAGAGATCGGGAGATCTCTATTTGCATCATTCGGAAAGTCATACTTCTCTCACTTACAAAGTGGCGCACTAGTGAGGAGGAGGATCATCTGCTACTAGGAGACTATCTCAATGTATTTTGGTTGTACTTTGGTTGAGCCATTGCTCTCTCTATCTCTGAGGAAGTTGTGGGGTTTTTCACCTTAGGGTTTTCCCCACGGAAACTCTGTGTCCCTTATCTCTCATGCTTTTGGTTCTTGTGATGCTTGTCATGCTTATTGTGATTGTTATGCATTGATATACTATATATGTTATTCTTTTAGTGAAGATCCTAGAGTATTGTGAATTAATGCTCAAAATTTAACATGGTATCAGAGCTAACCTGAGAAGAAGACATTTTGCAGTGACATAAACTTGAGTTTCTTGTTTATTGGGTTTCTCTCCACAGATTTTGGAAAAGCAGTATAGTAGATTGACTCTACTCATCAAGGAGAATCTATTTGTCCAATCAGAATTCAATTCTGAGCATTTTCATATTTGGCCCTAAAAATTAGGGTTTCCACAAAAATAGGAATTTATGGAATCTAAAGACATAGCTGGAATCTCCTTGAAAAAATCCAAGTTTAGAGCTTTGGATCGAGATTTTTGGCTGGGTAGATCTCCGAGAAACTCAAACCCTAATTCAGGGCTCTCCTGAGTGAATCTGGGAGGACAAAAAGTCAAATCTGAAGGGTAAAACTTTGCTGATCTCAAATTCTGAATGCACCAGGATGATTAGCTCATCAAGGCACATCTTTCTATCCTTTCAAAAAGTTGAAATTCACATTTTGAATTTTTAGGGTTTTTCCGACAAACCCTAATCCGGGACCAGATCCAGTTTTCAGCAATTCAAGTGGTAAGACCTAAATATTTTCTATTTCCATTTGAAGTACTCTTTAAGATGTCTCACCACACCAAGCTTGAGGATAATCTTGAAGGGGCTGATAACTTCCGAGCTTGGAAGTATAGGATTGGGTTAATCCTGGAAGAGAATGAGTTGGACTCATATATAAAAGAAGACATCCCTATCCCAAAGGATGAAGAGGCCAAGGTATTGCATAAGAAGAACTTGGTCAAGGCAAAGAGAATCATTGCTGATTCTATCAAAGACCATCTCATCCCCCATGTGTCTTCTCTAAAGACACCCAAGGAGATGTTTGACTCTTTGACCAAGCTATTTGAAGGGAAGAACATAAATCGAAAGATGACTCTGTGGAATCAATTGAAAGGGGTCAAGATGTTGAATGGAGAAACCATTCAATCTTACTTCTCCAAGGTCTCTCAGATCAAGGAACAAATTGAAGCTGTGGATGAAGTAGTGGACAATGGTGAATTTTTTATGACCACTCTGAATGGCCTACCTAGGTCATGGGACTCCTTTATTCAAGGAATTTGTGAAAGAAAGAAATTGATCTCTTTCAATAAACTGTGGGAGGAATGCTCTCAAGAAGAAGCTAGACTTGTAGCTCGTGAGGAAAAGATGGGAGGTGAAGATCAAGCTCTTGCAACTCACACCAAAAGAAGCAAGCCCAAGAAGGAGCACTCTCACTACAAGAGATCCTATCAAAAGAATAAGAAGGATCTAAGATGCTTCACCTGCAATGAGAAGGGTCAATTTGCTTCAGATTGTCCCAAGAACAAAAGGGATAATAACAACAACTCCAGCAAGAAGAAGAAGGGTAGCAAAAGAAAGTTCCATGCTCATGCTTCCAAGGATGATGAACCTCCAAAGAAGAAGGCTAGGGTAGAAAGTGATGATAGTGATGATGACTCATCAAGCGAAGAAGAGTATGTTCTAATCTCTGCTCTCACAGGTACTATCTCCCATGGTTGTAACGATTGGTTGATTGACAGTGGGGATTGAAAACACATGACTGGGTTTAAGGAATATTTTGTGAATCTATCTGAACATGAATCACCCCATAATGTGAAACTTGGGGATGATTATCAATACCCAATCAAAGGAAGTGGTGAAGCCTCCTACAACCTAGATTCTGGAAAATCCTTTAAGATGAAAGAAGTCCTTTATGTACCTAGGCTTAAGAAGAACTTACTCTCCATCTCTGCATTAGATGCAAAAGGTATGAGGGTTGCATTTGTGGATGGCCAAGTCCTAATGTGGCCAAAGGGTAAAACAATCGATGATGCAGTAGTGATTGGAGAGAAAGAGGGAGGTTTGTATAAATTAAAGGGTCAACCTGAACATGCCATGATACATGAATCCATGGAGCCAAGTGAACTTGGCATAGAAGACTTGCTCATATGCACTATAGGGAACTTCCAATTGCAAGCAAGACTGTAGAGGGTCTTCCTGAAAACAAGACCAAACATGAAGGTGTTTGCAAAGGATGTGCAAAAGGTAAGAACATTAAGAAGGCTTTCCCAAGCAGTGAAAGCAAGGCAAAGGATATCCTGGAAATCATCCACTCAGATGTATGTGGTCCTATGTCATCCAGTTCTCTAAGTGGGTATGTTTACTATGTCTCATTTATTGATGACTTCTCCAGGAAGCCATGGGTCTACTTCTTGAAGAGCAAAGATGAGGTACTTGATAAGTTCAAGGAATTCAAAACCTTGATGGAGAATCAAATTGACAAGAAGATCAAAATATTCAGATCCGACAATGGTGGAGAATTCACCTCAGGTGACTTCAAGAAGCTTTGCAGTGATTCAGGGATTAAGAGGGAGTTGACTGCTCCTTATAATCCTCAACAGAATGGAGTTGCAGAAAGGAAGAACAAAACAATCATGGAAGCAACAAGGGAAATGTTGCATCACCAGGATCTACCTATGCATCTATGGGTAGAAACAACTAGAACAACTGTATATGTGCAGAACAGAACACCCCACAAGATATTGGAAAACAAGATACCAGAAGAGGTATTTTTTGGTAAGAAACCTGAAGTCAGCCATCTCAGAATATTTGGTTGTCCAGTATACACTCATGTCCCAAAGGAAAGGAGGACTAAACTAGATCCTTCAAGAGAGAAGGGTATCATGAAAGCTCGAAGGCTTACAGAATATACTTTCCAAGGTTCAAGAAGATTGATGTCAGTAAGGATGAATATAAGTTCAAGGACAGGTAATCCAGGAAGCAAAGATCAAGAGGGTGCACGCTCCAGCAGCTCCTACAAGGATGAATATTTTTAGAGGGAGTTGACCATCTTCCAACATTCCACAACAGAAAGGTGTAGAAGAAGCTACTTCAACAGCTCCTTCCAGGAAGCAAAGACTCAGAGGGAGTCCACCCAACAAACAAACAAAGATAAGTATTTCAATTATCATTTCTTGCCTATTTTTGTTTAAATAATATTATGCTTATGTTCCTAGACTTAGGAGATGTATTGTGCATATTAGAATGATTGCATTAATGAATAGTATACTACTAATATGCATGTGATGGGTAAGTGGCCTATGGCACTGTACAACATTCCAGTGCTACTTATCTAGAATGAAACCTCTTTGCTGACATGTTGGGAGTAGTGCAAACTCTTAACAATGTTCTGGTAGAGACTGGAAGGCATCTAGAAAGTTGTGGAACATGGATAAATGTTGTATTGAAGCATTGGCTAAGATAACTGCATGACTGCATGACATATTTCTTTATGTGTAAAGAATTTGTTTTGAAAATTATGAGATGTTTCTAATCATGCAATTTAACTTGTTTTGTAGGAAAGACCTTATATCTTCACCTACAAAAGAAGGACTACAACATTTGTTCCATCAACACAGATATCTATTGAAGATATTGAAGTTCCCAGGATCTAGGATGAAGAAATGGAATGCCATGATCCGTTGATCATGAAGATGATGTTTGGGATGCAGTCCCAAGACCTGTCAGGGAGTCACATGTGTGCAGATTGAAGAAAGCCTTGTATGGCTTGTAGCAAGCTCCTAGAACTTGGTGTCATACAAAGAGGAAGCTTGCTGCTGAGTTCGATATGAAAGATTTGGGAATGATGCATTATTTCCTAGGTATGGAGGTGTGGCAGAGTGCAGGTGGGATCTTCCTTGGTCAAGGGAAGTACATAGTAGATATCCTGAAGAGATTCGGGATGATGGATTGCAAGGCCATGGCCACACCTATGGCATCGAATCTGAAGCTTCTATGTGATGCTTCATCTAAGCCGGTTGATGTCTCTATGTATCGTCAGATGATTGGGTCCTTGATGTACTTGACGAACACGAGACCATATATTTGCTTTGCAGTGAACACATTGAGCCAGTTCCTGACGGATCCGAGGAGTGTTCACCTGGTTGCTGTAAAGCATGTTCTGAGGTACCTGAAGGGTACAATGGATTTTGGGCTCAAGCATGAAGCGAATCAAAAGTTTAACCTGCAGGGTTATGTTGATTCAGATTGGGCTGGAAGTGCCGCTGATAGGAAGAGCAAATTTGGGTGCTGCTTCAATATGGGATCATGTGTGATCTCTTGGTTTAGCAGGAAGCAATCCTGCGTAGCACTGAGTATAATTGAGGAAGAGTATGTTGCATCCTGTTCAGCTAGTTATGAGGCAGTATGGCTACGGAAGATACTGTCTGAGTTATTTGATCTCCCGTTGGATGTTATTGGTATCTTCTATGATAACCAGAGTTGTGTGAAGCTATCCGAGAACCTAGTGTTTCATGATAGGTCGAAACACATAGAGATCAAATATCACTATATCAGGGATATGGTGTAGAGAGGAGTTGTGAAGCTCCTATATGTTGCGACGGACGAGCAGATTGCAGATGTGCTGACGAAACCACTAGCCAGAGTGAAGTTCGAGTACTTCAGAGAGAGGCTTGGTGTTCTTTAGATTGATGACACTTCGAGGAAGAAGTGATGAACACATTTGCTGAAGCCATTCCAAGCATGTTGGAAGGAGGATCCTTCACATGGCTGTGGATGTAAGCACTGGATGATGAGCATCAGGATGATGTTCTGGTTTCTGCTTTGTATGATCAATTGGATCATTTATATATGTATGTATGCATCATGTTGGATGCTGGATATGATCAGTTGGATCATTTATATGTATATGTATGTACGCATCATGTTGGATGCTGGATATGATCAGTTGGATCATTTATATGTATGTATGCATCATGTTGGATGCTGGATATGATCAGTAGGATCATTCGTATGTATTTTGTATATGCATCATGTTGGATGCTTGGACCATGTATCTGTATATGTATCAGGTGGATCATGTATGGTGACATGTATCATGTATATGTATTTGTATCAGGTGGATACATTGTATGATCAGGTGGATCATGTATGATGATATGTATCAGGTAGATACTTGGTATGCATCAGGTAGATGCATTGTATGATCAGGATGATCATGGATGATGAGCTTCAGGATGTTGCTCTAGATGACATGCAGCGAGATGTTGCAGTGATGATGATCAGGATGATCATGTGTACATCAGGATGATGTATGGTGAGTATTAGGTTGATACTCTATGGCCGTGGATCAGGTTGTGTAGATGAGCATATAATTTGGCCCTAGGATATCTGGAAAATTCTCTTTCGAGGTTTTACTCTGGGAGGACATATAATTTGGCCCTGGGAGATCTACAGATAGTCTTTCGAGGTTTTGCCTATGGCATATAATTTGGCCCTGGGATATCTGGCAGATGCTCTTTCGAGGTTTTGTCCTATGGCATATAATCTATCCCTGGGAGATCCGATAGGTTGGGCTGTGTGCCCGTAATAAGTCCTGGGATGCTCTTGCGAGGTTTTTCCATGACCACATATAATCTATCCCTGGGAGATCCTATAGGTAGAGCTGTGTGCTCGTAACAGCCTGGGATGTTCTTGTGAGGTTTTGTGGTGACCACATATAATCTGTCCCTGGGAGATCCTATAGGTAGAGTTGTGTGCTTGTAACAGCCTGGGATGCTCTTACGAGGTTTTGTGGTGAGGTCACATATAATATGGCCTTGGGAGATCCTATAGGTAGAGCCGTGTGCTCGTAATAGCCTGGGATGCTCTTTCAAGGTTTTGTGACACACGTAATAAGTCCCGAGGATTCCATAGTATGGCCAGTGATGACAAAGACCCGCAGGTGGTGGGCCTACATCTAGTATGAAAAAGGACTGGCTCTGTAGAACTTCCTATGATGAGTAGAGTCAGAGATTGGTTGAGATAGCAGCAGCAGTAACGATGATGATGATGATGATCCCGAGAAGAAGACTTGTCTAGCAGATCTATGTCGAGAAATACCTTCCTAGTTAAGAGGGAGTGTTGATGTATATGTAACTTCGGAATGTATTTCATCTATGTATTTCATATATATTTATTGTACCCTTATTAGAGATGTGTTATTCCTCTATAAGGAAGTGTCGTCATGTGGATTCAAAAGTGTCGCAAGTGTGTGTACTTGCCGATGGGTTATTAGACCACCATGTGTGGGGTCGGCCCCGAAATATATATTATATTTTGGATGTATCTAGATAGACAAGTCGGCTCCATAGTGTAACTGGGCAAACATGTTAAGTATAAATAGAGATCGGGAGATCTCTATTTGCATCATTCAGAAATTCATACTTCTCTCACTCAGAAAGTGGCGCACTAGTGAGGAGGAGGATCATCTGCTACTAGGAGACTATCTCAATGTATTTTGGTTGTACTTTGGTTGAGCCATTGCTCTCTCTATCTTTGAGGAAGTTGTGGGGTTTTCACCTTAGGGTTTTCCCCACGGAAACTCTGTGTCCCTTGTCTCTCATGCTTTTGATTCTTGTGATGCTTGTCATGCTTATTGTGATTGTTATGCATTGATATACTGTATATGTTATTCTCTCAGTGAAGATCCTCGAGTATTGTGAATTAATGCTCAAAATTTAACAGGTAGCGGGATTGAGGGGGAACATGACTAGGGTTTGATGTAGTGGCCCCTATTGGAGGTGGTGGTTTTGGGGGTTCAGTATCCCAGGTGGTGGACGGTTCGAAGTATTGATGGGTTGCACTGGTTGTAAAATGACATTCGGTGTTGGTGGAGAGGTTGGGGCAGGTAGGTACCACACATTTAGTCCTAATGTTAATCCTGGGAGATTAACTGTAGCCATTACCAAAGTGCTGATGGCGCTTAAAGGGGGAAATAAAAAGGGGATAGTATGAATTGGAGTTGCTCCGATGTGACTAGGCACCTTGGGTGGTTGTGGCAGTAATGGTGGTTGTTGAGTATGTGGTTGTGTATTGTGCGAAAGGGTGCACAGATCAAATATTTCAGTTATCCGTAGTGGGGGTGGGATAGATGGGAAAGTGGAGGTCATGGGAGTATCCAAATATATCCTGGGTCCGACTGAGGAGACGAATGATGTGGGTGCACTCTGGATAGGTTGCTCGATCATGGGTAGAACATTTTCAGGTGCTACGGGGGCATTAGGATCATAGTATGTTATCTGGTCGATTTTAACAATGCGTCCTTCATGGGGAAACATCATGAGGCAAAAATGGATGAAGCAACAGCATTCATTTTATACATGTAACTCCGTCCTAATAGGAGGTTGTAATCAAGATGGGAGTTGATGACTTCTATGTCAATGAGAAACAGTTTGCTCCCAAGCTGTATGGGCACGTTAACTAATAGGCCTTGCGGTTGAGCTGCACAACCATCGTAAACTCGCAATGCGGTAGTGGATGGCTGTAGTGTTGGTGATCCAAGTTTCTGCCAGACAAAAGCTGACATAACGTAGGTGGAGGCACCTTCATCGATTATGCATCGATGACCGACAAGGTTTCAAATGGATACAGAAACCTGAAAAGCTAGTGACGATGGTAAACATGTTTCGGCTTGGTCTAAGTAAAAAGCCATCATATTAGAGTCGTTAGGGTCTATGGCTCCAATGGCGGACAACAATAATTTCCTCTGTGCATGGCAGTTTTTTAGGACTTCTAGAGCAGACATAGCGGTGGGGGACTGGGCTAAGTCTTCTACAATGTTATAGTTTGAAGCTGCATGAGCATTAGGGTTGTTGTTTATCTGTCATATGGGGAAACGAGGGGCTTTAGGCCCCCCCTCCATGGGCATATTAGGTATGCAGAGCGGCTGATCTGTTGGAAGGGTGCTTGTGGATGGATCAGTGGGTGTGGTTTCAGGAGCTGAGCCGTATTGGTTTCGGTGAGTTTGAAGGTTGATATCATTTGATGACATCATTAGCAGATGGTGAGTGCTCGACTCTGTATGCTGGTAATCATTTGCAGCATAGGTAATTTGCTGCTGTGGTGCAGCGGATCCTTGTGGGGGATCCATTGGACATGTGTTTACTACTCCTTTGTTGGGTAGAGGATTCTGCAAAATCATGGGTTGTGGTTGGGGAGGTGGTACTGGCTGTGCAGCGTGCCCTTGGCGTTGGGCGTCCTCGGTCCAGAGTTGGCATGCTCGGTCCAAATGGGGGAAATTATGCATGTAATGGCCATATACTCCACATATGGAACATGGATGGTTTGTTCTCAAGTTAGGATTTTTGCCCTATTTCGGTGGACGATCAGGGTTTTGGTTTGCGGGAGCATCATTATTGTTGTTTGGAGGATTGGGTGGTTTTCTGCCCTAGTTTTGAGGCTGATTGTTTCCACGGTTGCATCCTCTCC
The DNA here is from genome assembly GCA_027924585.1 of Larix kaempferi. NCBI lineage: Eukaryota > Viridiplantae > Streptophyta > Pinopsida > Pinales > Pinaceae > Larix > Larix kaempferi. Next base: position 3,695,625 of record BSBM01000571.1, on the reverse strand, counting down.
TGTGGTTCTGCTGGTCTCCTTGATTATGCTGGTTGTTTTGGTTGTGAGGTTGATTTTGTTGCGCGTATACTTGCCCTAGGGCAGTAGGGGGGGCTTGAGGGAGAGTAGGTGCTGGAGCAGGTTGCGGTGGGTAGTAAGCAGTAGGGTTCGGGGGTGGACCCGGTGCTTGTTGTGGTTGTTGGTAACCTTGAGCTATTGGAAATGATGGGGAAGCAGGTGCTACCTGTTGAGGGTAATAAACCGATTGGGCTTGTGGGTGAACTGGAGTCTGATTGGTCTGCTGGTTATAATATGTAGGTGGTGCATAAGCTGAGGGTGCTTTCCCATAACATTGTGGTGGACATGAGGGTCCATGGGTATGTTGGGTGTGCATCATGGGAGCATACGAAGTTGTAGATCCAGAATGAGATGTAGCCCTAGAGAGATATGGGGCGTTAATGGTACTCATCATGGTGAAAGGTTTGTTTTGTGCCATAACCTAGCCAATGATACCGTCAGCGACATGGGATGCCCCTGGCGCGTCGCTCCGGGATGGATCGTCGCGCGGGGCATCCGGTAAGATTGTGTATAGATAGACAGACTGGGCATAAATCAAGTCAAACTGCTGGGATTTTATAATGGATTCTTCTTCCGACTGGGGTCGTTCAGAAGCTACATCCTTGGCTATGAGGGGAAGGAGGGATTTTAGGAACTAGTCCAAGAAAATGCGGTCATCAATCTTTATCTTGCAGAGACTACGACGCTTACGCCACTCATGGATATGATCGATGATGTGTTTAGCGGTGTTCTGTCTACAAGACGGTAGTATTTCCACTCTCGCATCATAGCAGACAGGTAATTGGAAGAACTGTAGGAAAGTTGAGGCAAGGGATGTAAACGTAGGGTGTGTCCTGTGGGGTTGCTCGATATACCATTTGGCTCTCGAGCCAATGAAATTTTTTTTTCAAAGTTGGAGTCGAATAGAATCATTGACTATGGATTTTGATGAACATCATAGGTGAAAAGACATGACATGGTTTTGTGGGTCTTTGCCAACCTTCCCTTCAAACTTTGGAAGGTCTGAGGGGAGTTTCGTGGGCATGGGGAGCCAAGTAGGTTCGTGTTTGATGGGGTCATTTGTTAACCTTGTCAGATTTGGTAAGTTCAGACTAGCCATAAATGGCAGACTGGTAGAGGGGTGTGACATGGTTGCTGGGGCATAAGTGCTAGTGGTAGCATTATGAATCAGGCTATTGCCCCCAAAGGGGGGATTAGCTGTAAAAGGGATGTGTCCTCTACCTAAAGATGCGTGAGAGGGGCCAGTGCCCCCAAGTGCAACATGAGTTATAGATGAGTTTGGATTAGGTATAGTAGACCCTGGGTTTGGTATGGTAGAAGTGGTTCCTGTCAAGGGCATGCCTAGAGTGGGTGTAGGTCCCATGTTGGGCATCCAGAAAGTGGGTGTAGGTCCCATGTTGGGTATACCAGTAGTATTTGTAGTGGTGGCGGCTAATGTGGTAGCTGAGGTGGTGGAGGATGTTCCACCAACAGTCCCTACGTTGAAAGGGTTGGAAGGAATACCAACCATGGGGCTAGATGGTGCTGTGTATGTGGGGTATTCAGATTCTGTGTCATAATCAGATGCCGTATATGGGGCATCCAAATTGGGTGATGAGGCTCTATGTCGATGATGTGTGGATTCGAGTGACAAAGCTCTACGTCCATGACGTGTGGTGTCAAGTGAACCGAACTAAGGGGGTTCACCCCTGAAACACCGAGAACGTCTCGGGGACTCAATGGTGACAATCGTCTGTTTAAAACTAATATGTGATGGTGAGTGGAAAGCTCAAAAACCCTAATGCAGCCGTGTGTACAAGAGGGGAGCGCAAAAAACAATGGTGCTAAGGCCAAAAACCAAACTCAAAACACTTACTATAACAGTTGTGCTATAGTAAGTGGAGTAATAAAAAAATGTGGTCAAAGTACCAACATGCAAACGACTCCTGAAAATAGAAAAAAGGTGGACTCACTGACCAAGGGGAGGAAATAGAGCATGCAACCACCTAACTAAAAAGTATTATGACTCAACAAGACATATCCTCTGTAAGGTGATGAAATACAAGTCAGACAATATGGATTGTAGAACCAAAGGCTAGATATCCCCCTACTGGGAGGGACATCGGGTAGACAATCCTAGAAGACAGGCCACTAAGATACCCCGTTCATAACATGTCCAGAAAGGTGAATCTGCAGCTCTTGTTCTATCACCATTGTACTCCCACAAGGGTGGGACAATGAGAACAATGAGTAGGTGTCCTTCGGTGACTGAATGGATTGCGGTAGTCCACTCAGGCCTCCAGAACCAGTCTGGATACTTCGACCCTCCTAAGGGAGAGGCCTTTCTGACAAATTGGTTTTAAACCGTGCCAACAAATACTAGGGGCTTTTGGTACCCTAAATGTCAACCACTATGTCTCAAAATGAAAGTGAGTGAGGGGTGTTATTTGGATACTTATCGCCTCAGTCCTACCTGGCTACAAAATTCTTTTAGTGTTCCCCAAGTGGGGTTAGAATGTTGGTTGAGTTAAGAGGATTTTAAGGCTCACTTGGATTTATTGTGATAGATTGTGTGATGGTGTGGTTATGTACTTAAAACAAAGATGCCTTGCTTGGGCGAAAAATTCATAAATTAAAATAAGGATTTCAACTTGCAAAATAGATAGCAATGTAAATATGGAAAATGATTTAAATGTAAATGCTTTTAAAAACTTTTCAAAAAATATGAGAAATTCTTTAAAAAATTATGGTAAAGAAAATAGCATAAAAATGAAGTCACTTGGGCGAAATATAGAACAAATTAAAATTATGGTTCTAATTTGTAAAACTTGAAATTTTTAACTAAAAAATGCTTCACTCTTTTTCTTTCACTAAACTGAATTTTTTTAAAAATGATGTAGCAAAGCATAAAACAGGAAATAAATATGAGTTTTTAATGCTGCAAAAAATAAAATAGTGGGATGTCCAAAAAGTGCAGGAAAGACGGTTGGAAAAAATGGGCTGGAATGAGAAAAACACAAGAAAAATGGGCCGTACGAAATAGGCGATATCACGACTATCGGTGGCAAAACCGCGATGTGAATCGTGGCTTTCAGGCTAAAATCCGCGATGTGAAATCGCTGTGATGTAGGCAAAACCTGTGCGGCAAATCGCGGTTATCAGGATAAAATGCGCGATGTGCCCCACGGAAACGAGGGTAACAACCACGATGTGTAGCGCAGAAAATAGGCTGAAAGCCGCGATGTGAATCGTGACTGTCGGGCCGAAAGCCGCAATGCGACGAATGGAAAACGTCGCCAAAAAATGAACCCACAAATTGAAATTTTGGGCTGTTTTAGGCTGCAGAATAGGCCAATGGCTAGGAAAGCAAGCAAGGGGATGACTAATATGGCAGATCTACAACTTTAAAGGGAAAAAACAACTAAAATATAGATCTACATCAAAGATTCAAAGTTCGAAAACCAGCGGAGTCGCCAAAAACTGTTGCTTGGTTTTGCAACCAAGCATGTGCTAAAGAGCACCTACTAACTTGTAGTGACAATCTCAATGTAAAAGTAAAAATAAATGTAAATAACAGTAAATTTGATCTAACATGTGCAAAGAAATAAAAACTAGATTTAAGAACAATAAACAATGAGATCTATGAGAGAAAACAAGAAATAAAAAATTGATCTTTTGTATTACCTCAAATGGTGAGGATGGTGAGTTTGAGTAGCTCTAAGGTTGAGATTCTCCAATGGTGCAATGGTCTCTTCTTCTCCAATGCTCAAATGGGGATCTTCAAAATCAAAAGTGAGGCTAGGGCTCTCAAGAATGAATTTGACAGCATAAGGATAGGATGAATGTGGATAAATAGTGAGGAGCCCCTATCACCTTTTTATAGTTTTTTGGTGATGGGGGATACCATTATGGTTTAAGGAAACCAATGGTATTGACCAAAATGGTTTAGGTTTCTTCTTCCCTCTTTTTCTTTTTTTGAATGTATTTTATATTTTTATTCCCTTTTAATATTTTTTGGGAATTTTGGACCCCTTTTGAGGGTTTTTTGTATTTTTTGAGGAAAATTACATATTTTGAATGGAAAAAGATGGGTTTTGGTCTTTTTGGTGACCTTTTGAAGGTTTTAGAGGCTCAAATGGTGGAAAAAGTGGACAAATAGGTCATGTGAATAAGGGAATGAGCTAGTGAGCACTTTTTGGGTGTTAACAGATTTGACAATAAAATAAATTTGGTTTCACATAATAGTTATAAGACTAATAGTCAAGGAAGTATGACGGGACAAAGTGGAATTAAACTAGGAGATTATATAGTAAACAAGACATCAAAAAATAATCAAAGTGGAATTAAGTGTTGGAGATGTAATGGGACACATTATTTTAGAGACTTTCCAAATAAGGAAAAGAATGTTGGAGCATTATATAATATTCAAGAAGGTACATCAGTTAATGACATAGCCAGGATTCCACGAATCAATCTTGCACTCGATAATACTCAAGATGATCATCAATCAACCATGGTTGAGGTAGAAGGTAAAGTTCAAAACTGTCCAGTTTATGTACTAATTGATCCAGGATCTAGTTTAATCTATATGTCTCCTAATATAGCTGAAAAATGTAAAATGGTTAAGCTTAGACATAAAAATCCTTGGCTGGTCCAATTAGCCACAAGAACAAAACATAAAGTAACAAAAATTGTGGAAAATTGTTGCTTAAAACTAAATCAAATGGAGACATAAACAAATTTGAACGTACATCCCTTAGGATCCTATGACACCTTAATCGGTATGGATTGGTTGGAAAAACATAAGGTGATATTAAATTGTTTGAATAAAAAATTTACTTGTTTGGATGATGAAGGAAATAATAATACCATTATTAGTATCCCAGGGAGATAACCGCCCAATATATTTCCACAATTCAATTAAAGAAGAGTGCAAGAAAAGGTTGCAAATTATATGTTGCTCATATTCTGAATGTTGTAGATGAAACTAAGAATTCCTTAGAAGACTTAGAAGTCCTTAAAGAATTTAGGGATGTTTTCTAGAGGAACTTATGGGATTACCGCCTAAGAGGGATATTGATTTTTCTACCAATTTAATACCAGGATCTACCCTAGTTTCAAAAGCTCCATATAGGATGAGTGTACCTGAATTGACAGAACTAAAAATGCAACTCCAATATCTCTTAAGTAAGAATTATATCAGACCTAGTGTATCACATAGGGGAGCACCGATCATTTTTGTTAAAAAGAAAGATGGTAAGTTTAGATTGTGCATTGACTACATATAATTAATAAAATGACTATCAAGAGTAAGTATCCTTTACCTAGGATTGATGACCTGTTTGACCAAGTTCGTGGAGCCAAAGTATTTTCTAAAATAGACCTGAGGTTTGGCTATCATCAAATAAGGATCAAAGACGAAGATATCCATAAGACAACTTTTTGTACTAGATACAGACATTACGAATTTCTAGTAGTACCTTTTGGTTTAACCAATGCACCAACAGTATTTATGTGCTTAATGAATAGTGTTTTTAGAAAATTTATGGATAAGTTTGTATTGGTTTTCATCGATGAAATATTGGTTTACTCAAAGAATGAAGAGGAACATGAACAACATTTAAGGATAGTTATGCAAAATTTAAGAGAAAATCAGCTCTATGAAAAATTCAGTAAATGTGAATTCTTTCAAAATAAGGTACAATATTTGGGTCATATCATTTCAGCTAAAGGGATATTAGTAGATTAAGATAAAATTAAATCAATAAATTACTGGACAACACACAAAGATGTGTCATAAGTCAGCTCGTTTATGGGATTAGCTGGGTATTATAGAAGGTTCATTGAAATTTTTTCTAAGTTGGCTCATCCTATAAATTCTTTGCAAAGGAAATGAGCCAGATTTAATTGGACCCAAAGCTGTGAGGACATTTTTCGAAAGCTGAAACATTCATTAACAACAACCCCAGTATTGAAGATTGTTGATCCTTATAAATATTTTTTAGTGTGTATCGACGCTTGTAAGGAAGGTGTGGGAGGAGTATTATCACAAGAAGGTCATGTAATAAGTTACGAATCTAGAAAATTGCAAACACTTGAGTTGAATTATGCCACACGTGACCTAGAATTAATAGCTATCATACATTCCTTAAAGTTGTGGCATCACTATTTAATAGGCATAAAATTTCTTTTACTCACAGATAACACAGGGTTGGAATTTTTATTTGAGCAACCGAATCTTAATCCTAGATAGGCTTGGTGGTTAGTCTTTTTGAGTGAGTACAAATTTGAGATAAAACACATTAAGGGGAAATAAAATAAGGTAGTGGATTCCTTAAGTAGGAAAACACATGCTATATGTTCAGTTTTGGTGAGCAAACAAAAAATGGATTTCAAAGAAAGACTGAAAACAACCCTAGAAAGAGATTATTTTTACAAGGAAATAGCGACAAACATCAACTAAAAACTAAAAAACAACAACCTGAAAATTTCAGTGTTAACAAGGAAGGATTTTTTATGTTTACAAATAGATACTACATCCATAACGAAACAAAATTGAAGAATTTACTAATGGATGAAATGCACAAAAGACCTTATTCTGGCCACCTAGGATATTAGAAAAAGGTAACAACAGTAAGGAAATTATATTATTGGCCAAAAATGAAACAAGAGATTTCTGAATATTTGGCAAAACATTTAGAGTGTCAACAGGTGAAGATATAACATCAACACCCTCCTGGTTTATTACAACCACTACCCATTCCAGAATGGACATGGGAAATTATATCAATGGATTTTATAACAATTTTCCCAAAGACTTAAAAGCAACATGATGCAATAATGGTAGTGATAGAAAAAATAAGTAAAGCCACTCATTTTATTCCAATAAAGTCAATGTTCAAGGCCATCAATGTATTAGAAATTTTTGTGAAAGATATTTTCCGACTCAATGGCATACTGAAAGCCATTATATCATACACAAATGCCAAATTCACTTCTAATTTTTGGAAATAGTTATTCACGGATTTAGGTACACAAAATTTTTTCAACACAACATATCATCCTCAAATCGATGGACAGACATAAAGGGTAAACCAAGTAGTGGAAGAAATGCTTCTCATGTATGTAATGGAAAAGACAACTAAATGGGAAAACTACCTACACTTAGTAGAATCTGTATATAACAACATTTATCAAAATTCATCGAAAATGATACCATTTGAATTTTTATATGGACGCAAATGTAATACACCCATTAGTTGGGACAAACCTACCAACATAATTATGTTTGGGACCGAAATGATAAAAGAAATGGAAGAAATAGTAACAACAGTAAGGAAAATTTTTAAATAAGAACATGACCGAAGAAAAGTTATGTAGACTTAAAAAGGACATTGAAAGAACTTCAAGTTGGAGATCATGTATATCTGAAAGATAGACCAAAGAGGAGTTCACTCAAATTTGGTAACTATGGAAAGTTGAAACCTAGGTTTTGCGGCCCATTCCAAGTATTGGCTCATGTTGGACCAGTGGCATAACAATTAGCACTTCTAGCTACTGACTAGAATTCATAATGTATTTCATGTTTCTTTACTTGAAATATATGTACATGATCCTAAACACATAATTGATTGGAATGGCATTTAGGTGGAATCAGAAAGGAAATTCCAGTCCGATCCTATATCCATTATGTACAAGAGGGAGATTCAGCTAAGAAACAAAGCCATTACACAAGTACAAGTGCAATGGACACATTTTTAACCCAAAGAAGCAAAATGGGAGATGGAAAGTGCCATGAAAGAGGCCTATCCATACTTATTTCAGAATTGAATAAACGCTGAGGATGACTTGCTTTAAGAGGAGGGGGAATGTAATACCCCAAACTACTGCTTCTTTATGTAATAAGGATAAAATATTATCCAATAGAAATAGGAATACTGGATGATCAAGTTTTAACTATCTGTGATTACATTATGTTTAAGTTGTTATGTGCTCAAAAAATGCAACAATGATATTGATACAAGCGAGATTCCACTTGGGGAGGAAGAAGTGAACTTAAAGAAAAGAAATAAAAAAGAAAAATAATAAATAATAAATAATAAAAATTCAAGAGATAACTCAAATTAAGAAGTAGGTAAATTAACGTAACCTGTAACTAAGTATAATGAAATCAAGAAAGAGAAATATTAAAGAAGAAAAACAAAAAAAGCCCAGTCGAGTTCAGAGGGAAGGGACATAAAAGTAAAATGTTATTAAATTCTCACAAGTTTATGAAAGTGAAGTAGAGGGATGATGCAATCCAGTACATGGTACTGAGAGGTATTCTAGAATACCGTAAATAATCCAATGTCTCAAGCACTGAGACATACTTATGTTGTACCAACTAGTTGTAGCCGGTGTACATTTAGAAGAATCCTTCCTAGATCTGAACTAATGGTTAGTTGAATGTTTAAATGATAAGTAAATACATCTGACTTAAGAAACAAACGATCTGGAAAAGGAAAAAAAAACTCTTCAATCTCCTCTATGGAATCCTACCTTGGCTCAGGGGTGTTCTAGTAAGGAACATGTGACTGTTTCTTGTAGAATATGGTAGGGAGGTTCATTGCTACGTTGATTGGGTGCAGATCAAACGTCCATCGAATTTAAATAACAAGTAAGTTTCTGGACACTTATATACTTTCTTTATTCGGAGTAAATTTTAAATATCTACATGATGTACTTATATTATCAATTTTTGTCGGTTACTTATTCGGAAACATAGAACAATTATTTATATACAGTTTTAAATTGTTGGAATGCTAGTAGAAAGGAATAATGTTAAATTTGTAATGATGAACGGGAGCAAATTTTACATTCATTATACTGCAACGTTTCTTCTTTATAATTTTTTAGCTTATTGATAAAATGTTTGGAAGAAATTCATGCTTAAATCTTATTAATACAAACCATAACAGAACTTGAGAGCCCTAGGGTTAACCAGAGGAAACAATTGGGTTTTAAAGTAAACTTCTATCACAAATTCATCATATAAACTACTTCCTATGTAACCCAATTTTGATTCATTTGGTAAAGCTAAATACCATGTATACATATATTTCATTTCAGGGTTAGGATTACAAACTGAAAGCAGTAATATTGCTAAATCGTAATTCCAGAACTTAGATACAGAAGCCCCTCATTTGATTTAGTAGAATTTGTTGAGGAATCATTAATAAGACTATAACTGTAACGGCCATTTTTCAAACATAATATACAGAAGAAATTACAATTTATTTTCAGAGGGAAGTATTCGTCATGATCACAAATGAACTATATATCTAGATTATCTAGAATAACATTTCAACATCAATCCATTTTGAGCTTATCAAATATTTCTGCAATAAAATTTCAAGACTCTATGAATTCAAGACTTCAAAAAGTTTTAAAAACAAAATAGTTATGGTCTCATTATGTTTCGCTATAGTATACAAAACCATGAATATAGAACCCTTGAAAATGAAGGTTTCCTTCAGTTAAACCATGGCTGAAGGGCTAGATAATCCGTTCACATAATTAGAACCTAGGGTATGAAACCATGGCGATATACAAATAAGATTGAAACAGGAATACCGATGTCGAAATCAAACAAAAACAATCCTGCTTAGATAAATTAAGATAGGGTTAAACCTTAAACAAGATGGCCGAAACTCATGCTAGGTGGTACATAGGAAGAACAAAGAACAAGTTATAAATAAGTGTTCCTTCTTTTCCAGCTCAGGGACTATGGCCACGATAGGTTTATGGGATTACCGACCATGAGCGAACCCCATACTCAAATTACTCACAAACCGGGCAATGACAACAAAGTCTTGAGCTATAGACAAAAGGAGGAAAGACTTAGTTAGTTATTATTTTACAAAATTAAAACCAAAAATATTTGCAGGGGATTCGATGAGATTGCATTACCTGTAGGGGTGTGGTTTAGTAATTTAAGTCAAATCCTTGTATTACTAGTTCGAGCAAGGTTAACGCACCACACATAAAAAATAATAAATATAAAATCATTTCGAAGAGGAACACAGAGGTCGAAACACTCTCCATATAAATACACTTAAATAATATGAAACCCTTACCCCTCAGAATGATCCCAAGTGAAAAATAAAGCGGAGCTTCACTCCCTTCACAAAGAAGCACGCAAATGAAGTATAGAAGGCCCTCAAAACATCTAATTGATCTCGTGATCAAGTACTGAGAATTAAAGTTCACTCCCAGTACTGTCTATGTGTAATCCTTCTACACTTTGTCTGACTCAATCGACTAGATGCCAACTCTCATGTGTACTATGATGAGCACATGTAGGATATTTTCCCAAGGAAAAAAATGCATGACTATTACTCTGAACATCTTACTGGATAAATAACTTGGGAACTTATCTAATGAGTATATATCATTTATTAGTCACTCTAGGATATTAGGTGATCAACGAACATACCTGCACATCCTGAAATGGAAGAGTAAGCATAACAACTTATGCCTTGTAAACCCATAAACCCTTGCATGACACTACAAACCCAAACCTTGGATAAATATATTATATTACAATGATAAACATATTAAATATGATTGTGATACTTTTTTTTGGGTGAACAAACCCAAGCATTAAAACACCTTGCTTAACTAACCAATGTTCAAAATTACAAAAATTTTCATAAAAATTATTTCAATTCAAATTTTTTTGTGTGTTTTTTTTTAAATAGACTTCACACTCTTTCACATATGATTATCTCTCTCTCTCTCTATTCCTGTCCTTGGGGCATGCAAAAATTAATAGTATATATTGGTCAGTATTTGCATATTTTCCTTCAAGACTTCACACTCTTTCACGTCTAATATTGTCTCTCTCTCTCTCTCACTCTAAACCCGTAACCTCCAATATCTCTCTCTCAACCCTTAACCCACATTATCTCTCTCTCTCTCTGTATTCGTGGCATCCAAAACTTAATAGTAGATATTAGTCAGCTTTTCCATCTTTTCATTCAAGACTTCACATTCTTTCACGTCCGATACTCTCTCACTCTCTCGCTCTCAACCCCTAACCCACAATCCTTCCATCTATCTCTATGTCTCCCTCACCCCCAGTCTCTCTCTTTCTCTCTTTCTCTAAACCTGTATACCCCAATCTCTCTATTTCTCTCTCTCTCTCTCTCTCTAAATCCCTAACCCCCTAAATTCTCTCTCTCTCTCTCTAAAACCCTAACCCCAAATATCACTCTCTCTCTAAATCATTAACCCCTATCTCTTTCTTTCTTTCTTTCTTTCTTTATTTCTCTCTTTCTCTCTAAACCCCTAACCCTCTCTCTCTCTCTCTCTCTCCCTAACCCACAATCTCCCTCCCTCTCTCTCTAAACCCTTAACCACAAATTTCTCTATCTCTCTCTCAAAACCACTAATGCTCAATCTATTTCTCTCTCTCTAAACCCCTTCAAGACTTCACACACTTTCATGCCTGATACTCTCTCTCTCTCTCTCTCTCTCTCTCTCTCTCTCTCTATCTATCTTCGGGGCATCCAAAACTTAATAGTAGATATCGATCATCTTTTACATCTTTTCCTTCAAGACTTCACACTCTTTCACGTCTGATACTATCTCTCTCTCTCTCTCTCACTCTAAACCTGTAACCCTGAATATCTCTCTCTAACCCCTAACCCATAATCTCTCTCTCTCTCTCTCTCTCTCTCTCTCTCTCTCTTTGGATTTTGGGCATACAAAAATTCATAGTATATATTGGTCAGCTCTTGCATCTTTTACTTCAATACTTCACTCTCTTTCATGTATGATATTCTCTCTCTAAAACCCTAACCCCTAGTCTCTCTCTCTCTCTCCCTAACCCGCAATCTCTCTCTCTCTCTCTCCCAAACCCTTAACCCCCTATCTCTCTTTCTCTATAAACCCCTAACCCCCAATATATCTCTCTATATCTAAATTCCTAATCTAGAATCTCTCTCTTTCCCTCTCTCTATCTCCCCAATCCCCTAACCCCCAATATCTCTCTCTCTTTAAGACTGCAAACCCCCATATCTCTCTCTCTCTAAATCCCTAACACCCAATCTCTCTCTTTATTTATCTCTCTCTCTAAACCCCTAACCCCCTCTCTCTTTCTTAATCTCTCTCTCTCTCTCTCTCTACCTCCCTAACCCACAATCTCCCTCTCCCTCTCTCTAAACCCATAACCCACAATCTCTCTATAAACCCATAACCCCCAATCTCTCTTTCTAAACCCATAACCTTCAATATCTCTCTCTCTCTAAGCCCCTTCAATACTTCACACTCTTTCATGTCTAATACTCTCTCTCTCTCTCTCTCTATGTCTTTGGGGCATCCAAAACTTAATAGTAGATATTGGTCAACTTCTGCATCTTTTACATAAAGACTTCACACTCTTTCATGTTTGATACCGTCTCTCTCTCTCACTCTAAACCCATAACCCCTAATATATCTCTCTCTCAACCCCTAACCCACAATCTCTCTCTCTCTCTCTATCTCTCTTTCTCTGTATTCAGGGCATCCAAAAATTCATAGTAGATATTGGTCAGCTCCTAAATATTTTCCTTCAATAATTCACACTCTTTCATGTCTAATAATCTCTCTCTCTCTCTCTCTAAACCCCTAATACCCACTCTCCCCCTCTTTCTCTCTCTAAAACCCTAACCCACAGTCTCACTCTCTCTCTCAACCCCTAACCCACAATATCTCCCTCCCTCCCACTCTCTCTCTCTCCCTAAATTCCTAACCCCCAATCTCTCTCTTTCTCTCTCTCTAAACTGCTAACCCCGAATCTCTATCTCTCTCCCTCTAAATCCCTAACCACCAATCTCTCTTTCTCTTTTTCTAAACCCCTAACCACCAATATCTCTCTTTATCTATCTAAACCCCTAACCCCCAATCTCTCTCTCTCTCTCTCTAAATCCCTAACCCCTAATATCTCTCTCATTAAACCCCTAACCCTATCTCTCTATCTCCCTAACACACGACATCCCTCTCTCTATCTCTCTAAACCCATAAGCCTCAATCTCTCTCTCCCTCTCTAAACCCCTTCAAGAATTCACACTCTTTCACGTCTAATAATCTTTCTCTCTCTCTATCTCTCTGTCTTCGGGGCATGTGAAACTTAATAGTAGATATTGGTAATCTTCTGCATCTTTTCCTTCAAGACTTCACACTCTTTCACATCTGATATTCTCTCTCTCTCTCTCTCTCTCACTCTAAACCCATAACCCCCAATATCTCTTTCTTTGAACCCCTAACCCATACTATCTTTCTCTCTCTATATATATTTGGGGAATCCAAAACTTCATAGCAGATATTGGTAAGCTTTTGCATCTTTTGCTTTAAGACTTCACGCTCTTTCACATATGATACTCTCTCTCTCTCTAAACCGCTAACCACTAGTCTCTCTCTCTCTCTCTCTCTCAACCCCTAACCCACAATCTCTCTCTCTCTCTCTAAACCCCTAACCCCCAATATCTCTCTTTCTCTCTCTCTCTCTCTAAACCCCTAACCCCTAATATTTATCTCTCTAAAACCCTAACCCCCAATATCTCCTCTCTCTCTAAATCCCTAACCCCTAATCTCTCTCTTTCTTTTTCTCTCTCTCTCTAAACCCTTAACCCCCCCTCTCTCTCTCCCTAACCCACAATCTCCCCCCTCTCTATCTAAATCCCCAAAACACAATTTATCTCTCTCTCTAAACTCCTAACCTTGAATCTCTCTCTCTCTAAACCCCTTCAAGACTTCACACTCATTCACATCTGATATTCTCTCTCTCTCTATGTCTTCGGGCCAACATCGAAAACTTAATAGTAGATATTGGTCATCTTCTGCATCTTTTCCTTCAATACTTCACACTCTTTCACGTCTGATACTCTCTCTCTCACTCTAAACGCGTAACCCCCAATATCTCTCTCTCTCAACCCCTAACCCACAATCTCTCTCTCTCTGTCTCTATCTGTATTTTGGGCATCCAAAACTTCATAGTAGATATTGATCAACTTCCACATCTTTTCCTTGAAGACTTCACACTCTTTCACGTTTGATACTCTCTCTCTCTCAACCCATAACCCCCAATATCTCTCTCTCTAAACCCTGACCCCCAATCTCTCTCTCTCTAAACCCCTAACCCCCAATATATTTATTTCTCTCTCTCTCTCTCTCTAAACTCTAATCCCTAATCTCTCTCTCTCTCTCTAAATATCTAACCCCCAATCTCTCTCTTTATTTATCTCTCTCTAAAGCACTAGCTCTCTCTCTCTCTATCTCCCTAACCCACAATATGCCTCTCTCTCTAAACCCCTGACCCCCAATCTCTCTCTCTCTTTCTAAACCCATAATCCTCAATCTGTGTGTGTGTGTGTGTGTCTCTCTCTCTCTCTCTCTCTCTCTCTCTCTCTCTCTAAACCCCTTCAAGAATTCACACTCTTTCACATATGAAAGTGTCTCTCTCTCTCTAAACCACTAACCCCCAATCTCTTTCTCTCAACCCCTAACCCTCAATCTTTCTCTCTCTCTCAGTCAACCCCTAACCAGGTTCTATGTCAGATTTTCATGCCCCTAATCTCAGAATTAAAGCATGGTTAATGTCGAATTTTATCGCTTATTTGGGGATCACTTAGAGAAGAAATATTCTACTTGATTTTACACGGATATCAAATGCCTACATCGAGATCAATACAGTCTAAATTGTGAACTTAATGTTCGTATGAAATAGCTTCAAATGTACAACCATTTTAATTAACTCTCTCTATTTCTCACAATATATCTCTCTCTTTGTCAATCACTCTCGTTGGCTCTCTCCCTATACCACTACCCCCCTTTATCTCTCTCCCTAAACCCCTACCCCCCTTGATCTCTCTCTCTCAACCCATAAACCCCAATCTCTCTCTCTCTCTCTCTGTAATATGCATATATATATACACAAAAATAATGAAGAAAATAAATAATAAAATAATAAAATAAAATGTAAAAACGCAAATACTTAAATTATTTATAATGTAATTAAACAAATAAAGGTAAAAAGACGTACCTTTCCATTATAAAGGTATGAGAGATTATATTTAAATGATCCACGATTGTAATGTAAACATCATTCATCATTCAATTTATAAAAATATATTTTATATATCTACAGTATCGTGATATATAATACATTGGTATCAGAGCTCAAGAAAGAGGATCGCGGTGAAGACAGATTGATCAGATTCAAAAGAGGATCATGGAGCTTGATTGCTCCAATCACCCTACACATGCACTAGATCCATGTTGCATTCTTACCACTCACCACAGCTCCATGCCGTGTTCTTCCATTCTTCCGCACCTTCTATCCTTCCATTGCGTGCACCCGCTATCCTTCTGCTACGTCAACCACCCCCCACATACTCACGCTAGCCACCTCCAATCCTACATATATGCCAATCGCCTCCAAGTCATACACCTCTGTTTCACCCTTCCCCACACATGCTTTACTTGCCTCACACACATGCGTCCTGTTCCCTCCCTTCAGATCCTTTCCATATCCAGCTATACACCTTTCCAATGATCATCCCATCGCTATCATATAAATAATTGAGCAAAGAAATAAATATCGAAAGAAAGAATTTAAATTCTATCAAAGAATGCCTTAACAAATTGGAAGTGGGACAAGAAATTATACAATCAACTCTAGATGGAAACAATATGAGGTTACAGAACATCAAAGATCAAATCCATAATTTAAGTGTCACAAAGGAAGTGGACCCAAGGGATAAGGAGAAAACTAACCTGGTGTTGAATTCAATACTAACGCAATTGAGTAAAATTTCCTAGGAACGATTGAGTCCAGAATCACACAAATCGTTTATTTTGGGTGGTCCAAATATTGAATCCATGAACTCAAGAAAGAGACTACTAGAAAATTAAAAAGGAATTACCAAATTAAGATGGGAAGGACCATAGAGGGGCCAACGCCTGGGTTAATAAAATGGAAGGTATCTTTTAATCAAACCCCCCAATGGGAGAATTAGAAAAAATAATGACATCATCAAATACTTTGGAAGGAGAATCTTATGACTAGTTTTTATGGTGGAGTGGAAGGTGTAGTGCCCGTTCCTTTCTTTGGGAAAAATTCATCACAGTTTTATTAAAAAGATTCCATGATGAATAAGAGGATGACCTCTATAATAAGTTCGTTCATCTAAAGAAAAATGGGAATGTCAAAGATTACACACATGAATCTCGAAGTCCTCGCAACAAGACAAAATGGATACATAGATGAACAACTACTAAAGATGTATATTTGTGGGTTAAAGGATTACATCTGTAGTGAAATTAACCTATGGAAACCTAAATCCATTGAGAATGCTTGATATGTAGCCAAACTAATTGAAAATAAAAGCAAGTATAGTAGGCCGCCATTCACAAGGCTAGAGAAATCAAACAAATATTCAAATGAAGAATATAATAAATTCTCTATGGACAAGTCTAACGAGTACATACCACCCCCACCGAGGGAAAATGAAAAACAACATCAAGACATGGAAATAAATGGCTAAACAGGTGTAGATATTGTGGATACAAATGGTGAAGGAGCGTAGATGCATCAATAAAAACTGTATAACTATGAAGCTAAGAGGGAATTAGACTCGTCCAACAACGATTCTAATGATGATACTAGCAAGGAGGAAAATAATGATGTCAATGTAGACTCTGAAGAAGCAATGCCTAGGATATATCTAGCTGCAATAACATGCATCGCACAACCAAAAAAATTGAAATTAAGAGGGCATGTGAAAAAATAGAATGTCACTGTATTTATAGATACATGGAGCACCCATAATTTTATAGATGTAAATGTGGTGAAAAGGTTAAACTTGTTTGTATACCCATCAACAAATATAAAGGTTATGGTAGCAGGTGGAAAAAATATCGATGGTATTGGGAAGTGTCACAAGGTTAAGCTACAAATAGATGATTATAACTTGGAATCTAGATTCTATTCAATACCCTTAGGAGGAGTAGACATTGTCTTGGGAATTCAATGGCTAAATACTTTGGGTACATATTCTGCAAATCATCATTTTTTTTTTTATTAAATTCAAGTGGGAGAGAAGAAAATAAAAATTGTATGGATTCCAACCACCTCCTACCCAAATTATATATTCACGACAAATGGATAAATTAATTCGAAGAGGGGCACCAACATGTGTAGCACAACGTCATCAAATAGAGATATTAGCAGGAGAAGTGGTTCATGTCCAACAACTAGAGATCCAAGGATTAAGTCAGAAGTATGAAAAGGTATTCCAATATCTCCCCATGAAATTTCCACCAGAAAGAAGAATAGAACACATAATTGAGGTTAGACCAAATTCATCTCTAGTGAATGTCAATCCCTACCGATATCCTCAACATCATAAAACAAATATTGAAAGGCTAATTCAAGGCTTATTAAGATGTGGAGTTATCAAAATAATTAGGAGCCCATATGCTTCCCTAGTAGTGCTGGTTAAGAAAAAATATGGGTACTTCAGGCTATATATAGATTACTGAGGTCTTAACAAGATAATAGTAAAATACAAGTTTCTGATTCCATTCATAGATGAGATGTTAAACGAACTGCATGGGGCCAAATACTTTTCCAATTTAGATATGAGATTAGGCTACTATCAAATTGGAGTAAGGTTAGAAGATGTTGAGAAGATTGCTTTCCAAACTCACTAAGGTCACTATGAATTTAAGGTGATGCCATTCAGTTTAACCAATTCTCTTGCCGCGTTTCAAGCAACCTTGATTGACCTCTTTCGACCATTCCTAAGGAAGTTTGTGCTAGTTTTTTTTTATGATATTCTTATATATAGTAAAACATGGAAGGAACATATTGCACACCTGGAATAAGTACTCTCCCTACTAGAATAAAATCAATTTTATACAAAAATTTCAAGGTGCACTCTTGGAAAGGAAGAAGTGGAATACCTTGGCCATGTTATATATAGAGGAGTCAAGGTAGTGTTAGTATTGATATTTTTCTATGTAGTGCTAAGAGTCCTTAGCCATGCAGAATCGTCAAAGTGAAGAAATAATTTTTATGCCCTCAAGAGCTAAAATAAATAAAAAAATATCAAGCGAGCATGTTTGAAGACCATGGGTGGATGACCAAACGTTAAAATGATTAGGTTCTATAGGTACGAGTGGAATACTATTGGATCTGAAAGTAGATCGACGAATGATATTAGCAACACCCGGCAAAGATGCAAGAGGATTAATCTAATCTATTAGTGATCTAATAAAAAAGTGACAGATCCAGTCAATGGCTCACATTAACAATGCGTCGATAAAGTGCATGCCGATAATTTTTGCTCGAGCTCACGTTGTCCTTGAAACCTCCTAGGACATGTGTTAAGTCCTAATTGGCCACGCTTCCTTGAGGAACTTTTTCAATACTGCCAAGCACCTCGAGCGTTACCACTTTGGGAAACCGTGGTGGTTTCTGCCTAAAATTTTTAAAGAAATGTGGAGGAAGTAGGTAGCCACATCAACCTGTCATCCGAGTACACCTATCTAGTAGTTCCCATCATCTCTCTTCGTCATCATACATCTGTGGGAATTAAAGAATGCCATTTGTCCAATTTCAAACTATTTCGACTGTTAAGAAGGAAAAAATTAAACTATTTAAAATCATTCCTCAGATTTTGAAGAAAATCTCCTAGTACCCTATTTTCCTGTGCACCAGACCAGTCAACTCCAGTTCAAAAGTACAGCTTGCCTCCACGTTAGTGTGTCCTTACGTCAACACTCACCGGTATTTCACTATTTCCAGTCGCAATCCTCTGATTGTTTTACCTGTGTATAAAAATAAAATTGACCCGACGTCAACTAGTAACAAGGGATTTTACCCCTACCGGTCAAGTTGTATCAGTCACCATGTCTCAGAAAGGTAAAAGTACACTCCCACAATCCTTATTCTCAGGAAATGAAATGGTGTATGATAATCATGCAAACATATTTGACACAGTAATAGTCAATTCAGACCTTATTGAAACCATTAGAGAAGCTCGATCCCTATCATTTGTAGACCAAGACTCCTGTCACTTACGAGAATCCAATCTATCTAGATCTATTTGTTACTATACTGTCTACTTCCTTGAATTTTTCAGTTGGTGCTATGCCCAATACTCACCTAGTAAAAAATAAATTTTATCCTTTCATCTTTCAAGAGTTTTGTGCAACATTGAAGCTATTGCCCTACATAAAATGTTCTGTATCCCACGTTTCATAGACTTACAAGCTATGGATGAGAAGATAGGGTCCCTTTCTTATCAGTCTCTGAAGCCATCAGATAAGGTTGTTGTTCTATCAAAACATTTGGAGATAGGGATGGTTATTCCCCAATCATCACCTCCATACAATATTGTTGTTTTCTCTGAAAGCTCTAGGAAGGCTATTTCCTTGTTGAGTACCGTTTTAGGCTACAAATATGAAAAACAAGTTGATGAAACCTTGTTAGGTTTCCTTCTCTTTTTGAACCCTGCACCTATTAGTAATTGTTTCCCTAAATGGGATACTTGTAGCATCATAGCCCAGGTCATGAATGAAAAAATAGAGGAATTCCCAACTCTAGAAACGTTCAAATATCCAACATGTCTGTTTTTCTTGTTCATCCATCAGAATTATCAACATTTTGAAAGTCTAGGACTAAGGATGACATATGAGGAGGGAATCAACTCCCTTCATATTTGTGGAACAACCTTTTCTTCAGGAGGCCTGATAATTCAAACTTTATAGAATTCTATGACAGGGCGATGAAGGTAGCATACATATTTATACATGGTATCGACCCTCTGTAATACCCCATTTTGACCCTTAGGATATATTAGCATTTAATGTAAATAATGTGTACATGTGATGTATGTTTTCCTAGCGTGGAGCTCAAGGCCAAGGCCCCGCTAGTGAAAGCCTGAATTTTGATTAAAAGGCAAGCATTGATATTTTGATGCCCATGTGCTCTTAAGCCAT
Source organism: Larix kaempferi (assembly GCA_027924585.1). Lineage (NCBI taxonomy): Eukaryota > Viridiplantae > Streptophyta > Pinopsida > Pinales > Pinaceae > Larix > Larix kaempferi. The sequence goes on along the minus strand of BSBM01000571.1, from coordinate 3,675,564 downwards.
GGAAATTGTAAAAAGGATGTAAATAAACATCATGCAATATAAAATACCAAAACTGGCTACGGAGGCAACGAATGAGAAGGGGCCACGTGTATCCACTAAGGAGTGGTAAGGGGGCTATGTTATTGAACCATAGGCTGCCATATGTCACCTTGAGAACCCATTTGACTTTCCTTGCTGACATTTAATTATGTTGTAAGGAAGTGGTTGAGGATTTCAGTCCATGGCTTTAATGGAGCATGGGCAGCCCAGAAATCCGTATGGAAGAGTATGGGATCTATTTTCTTGTACCACAAGCCACTCTACCTCATGGGAGTTGCTTCTTCCTCATCCCCATTCCATTGTGGAAGTTACCAGCACCATTTGCTATCCAAAAACGAATTGCCAGCAGCGTGAAAAACCAGAAATCGCGACTTTGAAAGAACCCACGTTTTGAAGAGCCAAAAATGCCCAGATTTGGTATTGGACAGTGAAATCCAATGGGGAATCCATTGGTATGAACCTTGGGGCGAATTTGAGAGCATTAGATATCCCGAAATCCATAGGGATACCCAGTTTTTGCAGCCCAGAAAATCAGTGACGGATTTGGGGTTATTTGTGATAGAGTTGTGAGAAATCCAAGAGTGGATGTAAGAACAGAGGATGGGATTGCTGAGTCCAGCTTGAAGTGTATATGGCTCTAGGATTGAGCTCAGTGGACTAGCATCCTCCTCCATTTCCTATTGCATGCTTAAAAAACCCAACGGTGTGTTGGCTTAGCATGGCTGTCTGAGTGAAACCCTAACTGTGAGTGAGCCATCTAGTTCCTCCTTAGTGGATACACAGCCCAGCTCGGGGGTGATCTCTCAGCTGAAAGAATACAGGCTGGACAGAGATCTATGGTTGGGTGGAACGTTGCTCTCACGTAGCCAGTCATTGGACATTTGTGTTAAAAGATAAGTATTCTTGTGAATTAATTTATATACATTCTGAGTTCTGTAAAGTGATAAATCTGAATGTTATTTATTTATGAGATTGAAATTGAAATGAAGTCTGTGCATAGCATAAGAATGGGATTGAATTCCTGCATATGGAATCATGTTCTGTTTGTGCTAGATGTGTTGAAGCATTGTTGTTGGTGTGCATGCAAATGTGTTTTAATTCCGCTGTGCTTATATTGAAGCTCGAATCTGCACACATAAGTTTTTAATTGTCATGAATTTTTGAAGTAATGAAATATTGGGGCTAAGTCTGCCAAAGCCTCGTGTGTGTCGTTAATGTTTCCTTCCCTGCATTTGATGATGGAAGGGGACGTTACACCCTGCCAGAATGCTCAAAGAAGGTAAATAGATACTGCAATTCATCCATGATACCAGAGTAGGATACTAGTTTCTATTCAAAGATCACACAATAATAAGAATATATGGTTTTGAGGGAGAACCATACAAGATTCCCACCTTCCTCACAATGAGAATGTTGGCAATGGAATACATTAGGTATATGTTTATATATGATGAGATGCATTTTAGACATTTCATACAACATAGAACCTTCCATATACCAAAGGAAGTTGCACAATTCCAACTTAGAGCTTTGAATGCTTTGCAATACATAGAAGAATTCTTGAAACAATTGAACTTGGAGAAAGATGAAGCAGGACCCTATGATCCCCATAAGGTCATATCCAACCAAAGGATGACCAACAAGAATTCAGCATATGATTATGTACCTATACTAGATTGGGAAAACATAGAAAATAAAGAAAGCTAGGATGAAGTTCAAGAGGCCTAGTGTAACATCCCTGGTTTGGCACAACTAGTCTAGTTGTGCCAAGATGTACTACAATTTATGAATTACTGCAAGAATGAAAATATTGTATTTTGTAAATATTAATACTAAAAAAAAATCCACAATTGGCTGTGCTGAGGCAGCATGTTGAAAAGATCTGGGACCTGTGTATTCACCTGAGACAGTAAAGGGGTTAGATGTCTTAGGTGGGAGAACATGTTATGAACTTGTTAAATACTTAAGTCCCTAAATGTAATGTCCCCATTTTTACCCTTAGAACATCTTGGATTTTAATGTAAACATTGTGCATATGTGATGTATGATCCCTAGCGTGGAGCTCAAGGCCAAGGCCTTGCTAGTGAATACTCATCTTTAAGAGGAAAGTATTTGAAATTGTGTGATCCATGTGCTATTAAGCCATGGAAACTGTAAAAGCATGTAAATGATATCATGTAATAAAATACTAACGAGATATCTATGGATGCAACTAAATGAGGGATAAATATGTATCCACTAGGGAGAGGTGAGGGGGTTGTGGGTTGGAACCCTAGGCTTCCATATGTCACTTTGAGAACCCCTTTGACTGTCCTAAATACCATTGAATGATGTTGTAAGGAAGTGGGTGAAGAGCACTATTCATGAGGTCGATGGAGTATGGGACAACCCTAGAATCCGTAAGGCAGGGTATGGGTTTCTGATCGCCAGTCCCATAAGCAACTCCACCTCTTGGGATGACGCATTCCTCATTTCCAGGGGATTACTGATAGAAAAACATTAGTTGAACCCATACGTAGACCCAACATACCAAGAAGGGAGGAAAGGAACTAGAATCATGATCTTGAGGGAGGCCATGATTTGTAGAGCCAAATCACTTAGAAAACTTGTGTGGGAGGTGGAATTTGAGGAAAGATCCACATACCCGATCCTTGGAGCGAAACTAAGAGGTTTATATGCCCAAAAGTTCATGAGAAACCCATATACGTTACCTGAAATAAAAAACGCGGGACAAATCCTTTCGACCATAACCCTGAGGAAGATCCGAGTGAGGATCGTAGTGGGAACGGACCAGAAGGGTTTAGTAGAGCCAATGTGGGATCATTTAGCCTTGGACTAGCAGTCAGAACCAACCATACCTTCCCAGATCATTGCTGAGGGAAGGGGCGCCCTAGAGACTGTGCAACAGAGAAGGGGACCTTAATTAGGCTGAGTGGAGGGGATGGGGGTGCCTGAACTATCTAAGGTCATTGGGATATGTCCATAGCTTAGTGGATGATTTTATTGATCTAGAAAACCCCTACCTGCCTCCCCACTTGCTTGACAAATCAACTATGTGATGGATGACCCTGATTGACTATGAATCAATGATGTGAGTGATCTTTCCTGGTCCCTCCTGAGTGGGTACATAGCCCCAGCTCGGGGGTGGTCTCTAATTGCTAAAATAATATAGGATGTGGAGAGACCTACGGTTGGGTTGGGACGTTGCATTCCATATCCAGATTGCTTGGTGGCTTCAATTAAAGATAAGTGTTACTTGTTGTCTCCAAATTATGCCAATTCATATATATATGGTTGGTTGTTTGTTTACGTATAAATGCATGGAATGATATAACTGATTGTGGACTGAACACTGTATTTATGTTGTTGTTATGCCCATGATGAATGCTTGTAAATGCACCTGAGTGTATGTTATTATGGGTTAAGGAAGCTGTGTTTTTCCTCCATGTGCTTTACTTATATGTAAACCTATTTATTGATGAATAGGGATAAGCTTGGTTGAGACCATGAAGGAGAAGAAGGTTCAGTTAGGTATTTGGGGAGGAGATAGACACCCCCTTGTCGTTTTCAAACTTCCCCTTTGTGATCAGATGAAGGAAGGGACCTTGGCAGGGTGATTCTAGGGCTTTTGGCAGTGGGGTAAATAGGTTTTGATGGACTTCAGGGAAGATTTGGATTGGAAAAGAGGCAAGGTTAGAGTCCTCAGGTGTGGAAGGGGTCCACACCATTACATAGAGCTATCGAAGAGCTTTCCAACAGTGCCAAACTTGTCCTTGTTTGTCTAAGGATGAAGAAGTTATTGGGCTGGGAAGTTGGCTGTGACAAGGCATGGCCATATCCCGAATTTGCGCATCCTTATTGTAGAATACGGAAGTTGGGGGTGCGTTTTTGCAGAGCCATGCGTTTTAACGCTTTACATTTCTGACTTCTGCAATGTGGAATGTGAAAATATAGATTGTAATTCTTCTGTGAGAGGCATTTCAACATTCCGCATTTCCAACTCCCGCACTACGGAATGTGGAAGTTGGGATCATATTCCTTTGGTGCTGGGAATTTTGGCATTCCACATTTCCAACTCCCACACTGCGGAATGCGGAAGTTGGGATCGTAATTCTTCGGTGCTGGGCATTTCAGCGTTCCGCATTTTTGACTTCCGCACTGTGGAATGTGGAAGTCAAGATTGTATTTATTCGGCATCGAGAATTTTGGCCCTCCGAATTCTCAAGTTCCGCATCACGGATTGCGGAATTGCAGAAGTCAGAGAGGTGTTTTCAACGCTGCTTATTTGGAGATCCGATTTCCGATTTCCAACTTGCGGCAAGGTAGATTGCAGATTGCAGATCAAAGACAATTTCGGTTGTGTAAAAAGGTGCATAGTTTGGATAGTTTAAAAAAAAAGTACGAGGTTGTTTCCCATCTCCTCTGAAGGGAACCAAGGCAACCGAGGACGTGAAAAATGGTATCAAATACCAAGGTTGCAGCACTGGGGATGCTTGGTCCAAGCCATGATGTGGAAGAGGAATTCCACACTATGATGAGGGATTGGAAGGGAGGACTCAACTTTTCTCTTGTTGATATAATTATATTTTCTGGGTTTTATATATATGAAATTGTGGCATAAAAATGTTGAAAATGAAAGATATTAAATATATGAACTGTGTATGCATAGTGTGCATATCAAGAGATAATGCATAGTGCATGTGAACTTGCTTGTACTTGCATGTGGTATTGCATATTTGCAAAAGTTATTAATGAACACATTGAATTTCAATTTGAATGCACATCCACTAAAAGGATTGCGGGAAAAGATTATGCTACGTGCCTTTGATTCTTGCAATGTTGCACAAAGATATGTAGAAAATATTTTTGAGATGCCTTGCTTACACCTTGCTTTAAGAAATGACAAGGACCAAGATGATAGAAGTATGGCTAAAGATGTGATGATGATACTGCATGAGACCAGCAACCCTATGAAGGAAGGCTGGAGGACAAATCCATGATCAAGAAGTTGGTGGAAGGACTGTGTAGTCCTTGGTAAGAGGCCAATTGATCAGGTAACATCATATGATATGTTGATGGCATCCATGCAGGTATTGTTTATTTCTATTGACTGTACAAGTGTTGAGAAAGGATGGGTAAGAATCCTTTAACCATGTTTTAATCATCATAAAATGGTATGCATGTAATAGTGAATCCATTTATGTGAATGACATCCCACAGGGTATGGTGGGGTATGTGGTAGTAAAGGAAATGAACCTCATACCATGTGACTGTTTAAAAAAATTTGAATGCATACATAAGAATAAGAGCATGCCATGTGTGAAACCATGAGTGTGTTGGGTTGTGAAGCTTGCAGTGCTCAACAAGTATGACATGAACTCCTTATTGGTGCTAATTTTGGGTGATATCTCTTTGCCAACAACCAAGGAGTGATAGGACTCATGAGGTGTTGTGTTTGTATGGAAGAAAAAGGCACCCAAATAGTTAACCAAGTAATTAGGGAGATGGTTGGGTATTGTGTTGAAGCATTGACTAAGATGCCCAACTTACCGTGGAAGAAACCTGTGTAGGTGCAACAATGTTTTAGATCAATGTTGTAGTGCATTGGGTGCATTAAGTGAATGTACATTAAGATATTATGTAGGTCTTGTTGATTATGCATGCATATGTGTGGTTGCATATATGATTATATGCATTGTGTGGATGCATGAATATGGTGTACATTTCATTGAAATTGGATAATAGATGAAATGATAGAATTGTTAAAAATTCTAAGATCCTTTCATGACATGCTATGGGAAAATAATTGCATGAAGAGGTTAGTTGTGTTTGATGGGATACTAGAATTCTCTATTGGGAGGATAGAGTTGCATGATGGATATGAGTGTGCAATCATAAGTATTGGAAAATTGGTTGAATTGCATAGACCATGTGACCATATCATGCAATCTTATTGTGATAATGATACATATAAAGAAAATGTATTTCATTGCATTTTAAATAATAATGGCTGATAGTGTTTGAATTATTGTTTGATTATAATTCTGATATCACTTCAGTGACTATTGTAGAAATGAAATGATTATGTGCATAGGTATTCACCAAGTGCTTGGTTGATTGGAATTTCATATTATAGGTAGAAATGTCTTAGGTGTGGCAATGTGGGTAAGTCCATGATAAGACTGGGATCTACCATGTACAAGGACCAAATATTGTGGGAAGGACCTCAATGTGGTAAAATTTGATTTTTGCATGAAACAGATTTGAAAATTTCTGATATAAGTTTATGAGAATGATCTCAGGGTTACAAAACTAATTTTTGTAGGAAAACAAATTTGTAAATTTGAGATTTTGCTAATGAGTACTAATGGTTGTTTGGTTCGCCATAATTGTGTCAAGAGGACATGCTGTGGGTGGATGTCCAGCTTATGGAAGCACGTGTAAGACCATAATGGGTAGAGTGATACCACTCACAAGAGACAAACAATATGAGGACAGCCTCATGGTTGAATAAACCAAAATTCTGTAGTGAACAGAATTGTAATTTCAGATTTGAGCTTGATTGAGGAGGACACGTTGCAGGACGAGAAAATACATCTGAAAAACATATAATTAATCTGTAAACCTTGTTAAAATTACGCATGTCTGATTATTAGAATTAATGTTCAGGGTATGTTTTATTTCATACTATTGGAGTGTGACTATATGTCTTAATGTCAGATAGTTGGAATGTGATTATGTGTTTTTATTCCATGCTATGTGAATGTGATTATGTGTTCTTATTTTAGATTGCTTGAGTGTGCTTAGGCCTACATGAATGACATCGGAAGGGGTGCAAACCTTTCAGATGCTGGGATATGTTAGGGTTGTCAATATTGACTACACCCTAAAGGAATGGACGCATTCCTGGCGTTTCAATATTAGAGAGTGAATGTTATAAAAAAATGTTTACAATTCTATATCAGCGATACTGATGAGATTGGTTTCCCATCTCGTGTCGTCAGTTGAAACAGATGCAACTTGGTGCTGCATACTAAGAAGTAAAGTAAATAAGGGTACCACCCTTATGTGTGGGAGTGATTGTTCCATTTCCTAATAAATCCATTCAATATGCTGGTTGGACCTTGTGAGTTGGGATGTGGTGATATTGGTGAAGGCATAAAATTCCTATTGGTGCAGTAGTGAGGTGGGTTCCACGATTGGCTAGAAAACCCTTGAGATGCATATGGCTCCGTAGTAGAGACTTGACCTAGAAATGGTAATGGTGCAGTTTCCTTCCATTGGATTGTTGACCCAGACGAAAGTGCTGGATTGGCAATGGAAAGGGAAAACCAGGTATGGGACTAATTTGGCACCATCAATGCTTGATAAACCCAGTCGGTGTACTGGCTTGGCATTGACTACTTGGATGTTGTGGAGTAGCATGTGTGCTGTCCAAACATTCATTCCACAGGGGATCCAAGGCTTGTAAAGTAGAGAAGGAACCTGTGGAGTAGCGAGGAAATGTCCAATACAGATAAGTATTTAATTATCATCTAATCCTTATTCCAAATAATGAAAGATTTCATGTACAAGTCTTATAACAACCAAGCTGATACATTGTTGTCTCTTTGATGGAAACCTAGGTCATTACAAGAAACAAGGATTTTGAAGCAATCCTAAGGATGCATTTGGACCTATTACTGTTCTAGAAATCTCATTAGAAGCAACAATGGGAAAATGGTGCTAGTGGACTTGTGTGTGTCCTAGTAGCCAAGGTTTCGTAGGTAAACCATGGGGAAGGATTCTCTGGTTGAGAGGCCTTGGATAGACCTTAGACACTAAGTGTCATCGCCAAAACAATGAAAGGATGAGTCAAGCATTCACATTGAAGTGAAAGAGGCTAAGGAGCATGGAACCACAGTGGTGGTGTGGCTCCATATTTGGACAAGATTAAGAGGGTAAAACTCTTACTTTTCACTTTCCTTTTAATCGATGCATTTAGAAAATTGAAAATTGTTGAATAAAAGTGGATTGTGTCTATTGCTTGAAAGGAATTGTGAATGATGAAATAGTTAATTTCCTATGAAAGGATGAACATGAATGAGTTCATGTGTATGCCAGGAAAGCATGAAAAGTATGGAAGTCTCATGAATAAAGCATGAAATCTCCATGACAATTAGGGAAATAATTGACTGATTGTAATTTTTATGTTATGCTTGGCCTAACAAGAATTGTAATGGTGAATTTCATAGGGGAAAGGTAAATCAATTGGTTGTAGTTGTTACAATACAAGAGTTTCTAGTAAGAAAGGTGTGGACAACTGTGCACATTGATCATGGTAGCAGACCAAAGGCTATTGGACCCGCTGAAAATATTATTCAAACAATTGCCAAGACCCAAGAAAATCTTGGAGAGATGCTTAAGCTACAAAATTAGCAGAATGAGATGAACCACAAGGTTTTGCAGGACTCTATTTGTCTGCAAAGGGAGGTAAAAATCATTCTAGAGGCAACCAATAATGCAAAGGGTAGTGGATCAATGAAGAGGCATTCATCTGGTCAGTCCACTAAGAAACGATCTATGTGGGAAGACTCCAAGGAAATTGAGCACGTAAAGAAAAAGAAGCCACTGAAATGTTGGGAATGTGGAGGAAATCATTGCCTCTGCAACTTCCCAATAAAGGACAACAAGAAATCTAGCATCCATAAAGATTCCAGACTTGTGGATCGGATGGAAGATCAAAGCCAACAGGAGCAGCTTGTGGAATCCAAAGGACTTGGTCCTAAGAGTTCAAAATAAAGGGTAAAATGCATGGTAGAACTGCAAAATTTTGTGAATTTTGGACATGTGTAAATTGTGTATGTTGTGTATGTATTCCTAAGTAATAGAACAACGAGGACGATGTTGTTCTAGAAGGGGGAGGGAATTGTAATGTCCCAATTTTGACCCTTATAACATATTGGATTTTAATGTAAACATCATTCATATGTGATGTATGATTCATAGCTTGGAGCTCAAGGCCAAGGCCCCACTAGTGAATACTCACCTTTAAGAGGCAAGTATTTGACACTGTGTGATCCATGTGCTATTAAGATATGGAAACTGTAAGAACATGTAAATGATATCATGTAATAAAAATACTAAGGGGTTGGCTATGGATGCAACTAAATGAGAGGGAACTATGTCTCCACAAGGGAGAGGTGAGGGGGTTGTGGGATTGAACCCTAGGCTACCACATGTCACCTTGAGAACCCCTTTGACTGTCCTAGCTGCCATTAAATGCTTCTGTAAGGAAGTGGGTGAAGAGAACTTTTCATGAGGTCGATGGAGTATGGGACATCCCTGAAATCCGTAGGGAAGGGTATGAGGCTCTGATCGCTTGTCCCATAAGCCACTCCACCTCTTGGGAGGAAGTATTCCTCATTTCCAGGGGATTATTGATCGAAAAAAATAAGCTAAACCCATACACAGAGCCAACAGACCAAGAAGGGAGGAAAGGAACCGAAATCACAATCCTGAGGGAGGCCGCAATTTGCAGAGCCATCTCGCTCATAAAACTTGTGTGGGAGGTGGAATTCGAGGAAATATCCACAGAAGCAATCCTTGGAGTGAAACAAAGAGGTTTAGATGCCCAAAAGTTCATGACAAACCCAGATATGTTAGCCGAAATCACAAACATGGGACATATCCTTTCATCTGTAACTCTGAGGAAGATCCGAGTGCGGATCGCAATGGGAAGGGACTAGGAGGGTTTAAATTGTGTTGTAGAGACAATGTGGGCTCATTTACCCTTGGACTAGGAATCAAAACCAGCCATACCTGCCCAGGTCAATGCTAAGGGAAGGGGCACCCTAGATACTGTGTAACAGATAAGGGGACCTTACTTAGGTTGAGATTGGAGGGGATGGGGGTGCCTAAACTATATAAGGTCATTGGGATATTCCCATAGCTCCATGGATGAGTTTATTGAACTAGAAAAACCCTAGCTGCCTCCCCACTTGCTTGACACATTCAGCTGTGTGCTAGATGACCCTGATTGACTATGAACCAAGGCTGTGAGTGAGCTTTCCTAGTCCATCCTTAGTGGATACATAGCCCCAGCTCAGGGTTGGTCTCTGATTGTTGAAATAATACAGGATGGGAAGAGACCTATGGTTGGGTTTGAACGTTGTAGTCCATAGCGAGTTTGCTTGGTGTCTTCAATTAAATATAAGTGTTCCCTATTGTCTCTGAATTATGCCAATTCATATATATATGGTTGGTTGTTTGTTTATGTATCAATGCATGGATTGATCCAGCTGATTGATGGAATGAACACTGTATTTATGTTGTTGTTATGCCCATGATGAATGCTGGTAAATGCACCTGAGTGTATCTTATTATGGGTTGAGGAAGCTGTGTTTTGCCTCCATGTGCTTTACTTATATGTAAATATGTTTATTGATGAATAGGGATAAGCTTGGCTGAGACCATGAAGGAGAAGAAGGTTCAATTAGGGATTTGTGGAGGAAATAGACACCCCCTTGTGGTGTTCATACTTCCCGTCTATGAACATATGAATGAAGGGACCTTGGCAGGGTGATTCCACGGATTTTGGCATTGGGGTAAAGAGGTTTTGATGGAATTTAGGGCATCTTTTGATTGAAAAATATGAAAGTTTAGAGTCCTTAGGTGTGGCATGGGTCCACACCATTGTATATATCTCTCCAAGAGATTTCCAACGGTGCCGAACTTGTCCAATTTGGTCTAAGGATTAAGAATTTATCGGGTTGGGAAGTTGGCTGTGATAGGGCATGGCCATCTCCCAACTTTCCGCATCCGCATTACAGAATGTGGAATTCGGGGGTGCATTTTTGCAGTGCCGAGTGTTTTGGTGCTTCACATTTCTGATTTCCGTACTACGAAATGCGGAAGTCAGGATCGTAATTCTTCGGTGCCAAGCATTTCAGCGTTCTACATTTCTGAATCTCGCAGTGCACAATGCAGAAGTTGGCATTGTATTCCTTCGGTGCCAAGCATTTCGGCGTTTCACATTTTCAACTCCCGCACTGCGTAATGTGGAAGTTAGGATTGTAATTCTTTGGTGTCAGGCATTTTGGCGTTCCCCATTTCCGACTTCCACATTGTGGAATGTGGAAATCGGGACCGTATTTCTTTGGCGCTGGGCATTTTGGCACTCTGACTACCCAAGTTCTGCATTGCGGATTGTAGAACTATGGAAGTCAGAGAGGTGTTTTCAATGTTTCTTATTTGGAGATCCAATTTTTTATTTTCGACTTGTGGCTGCGGATTGCGGCAAGGTAGATTGCGGATTGCGGATCAGAGACAATTGCGGCTATGTAAAAAGGTGCATAGTTTGGATAGCTTAAAAAAAATGTATCAGGTTGTCTCCCATCACCTCTAAAGGGCACCAAGATGACCGGGGATGTGACAATAAAGTTTATCCTAAGCCATAATCCCATTTAAATTACTTTATATTATATTTTTAGAATCATAATTATTATTTAATTATGATTAAGTGGGATTTTGGGTGGTTTATGTTTTTATATATATAAATAATAATAATAATAAATAAAAAATTCAGCTGAGGGAGAGAGATCCCACATGGTTCCAAGTTGCATGCATGAACTTATGCACTCAAGGTAAAATCAATTGGCTCCCATCCTGAGCGGAGGGGAAAAGAATGAAACTCTGAGAAAAATTGCCCATGCCTGGGTGCGACAGAGAGAATGGGGAAGAGAATGGAACTCTGAGAAAAAATTATGATGCCTGGGTGTGTCTGAGAGAACGAGGAAGATAATGGAACTCTGAGAAATTTTTTGTATGCCTGGGTGTGTCTGAGAGAATAGGGGAGATAATTATTATCTAAGAATGAAAATTGATATGAATCCCTGAACCTGTGAGCCAAATTGCTGATAATTTTCTCCTACAATTCTGTCCATTTTGTCTCTGGTCATTCTAGTGAAGTGGAAAATGATATAAGCAGTTGAATTGGTGGATTTATGAGCATATATGGCAGTGATTTGTTTCACTATTGTGCATTCAGAAGGAAATCAAGGAGGTTAAGTGCATTGTTTAGCATGGAATTGGATTCAACCCAATTTTCCTGATTGCCAAGTGTTAATTCTGAAAGAGTTTGGGAATTGGAGAGATGTCTCTCTCGTGAATGCACAAGTCTCAACTCAGGGGTGGTGTTTTGCTGATAGATTACAGAGCAGAAATATCTATGGTTGGGAGGAGCATGGAAGCCACACAACCTATCAGAGGAAATTTGGGTGAAAAATGAGCCTTTCAACCCTAGTTCAAATTCCATGTCACCATGTATTAGCCAATCAAAATGCTTTAAAATTAAAAAAGGGAGCACCTCTTAAACAATTTTTTATTATATAATTTGGGGAGAAGTGGACTTTTTTAATAATATAATTTGTCTACAAGCTGCCCGAAATTATCTTGGATATTGATAATGAAATTAATATGCTAGCTGATTTTAGGTAATAGGTGATGTTGAATATTGTAACTTCTAAGAATATTATAATTGTATATTATTTATTCCGGAGATGTTTATTCCTCCGAGAAGCTATGGTAACTAGGGTTATTAGACCCACCATGTGGGGGTCGGCTCAGTCAGTTATAATAGGGTATTTAACCTAATGGTTAAATACGAGCCTACATTCACTTGTGTAAAATATATGTCAGTTTAGTGTATAAATAGAGGAGGTGTGTTCCTCATTTGACACACTCACTCACTTGTGAAAAGAGGCGCACTTGTCTGGGAGATTTGCTAAGGAAGAAAAGAAGGAGGGAGCACATCTTGTATTTTGGTTGATCATCTTATTGAGGAAAGCTTTGCTGGATTTTCTACCCCATGAGGGTTTCCCAGGGTATATTCTGTGTCTATCTTGTGATTATGCTTCTTTCAGTGATCTTGCTAGTCTATTTGGTTTAAAACTTAACATGGTATCAGAGCTAGACTGAATAGGACATCTTTCACAAGATAAGAATCTCTCTCTCTCTTTTCGGTGAAGATTAGGGTTTCAGTAGAACGTTGATATTATTGAAATATGATTGCATGGCTGAATAGCCCTTCTCAAGACCTTTCTTTTGAACCCTAGATCGAACTTTTTGGTTGGGTAGAACTCCAGGAAAATCAAACCCTAATTCTACCAAAAGTGCGATAAGTGAGAAATTGGTTTCAGCAGAAATTTGGTATTGTTGAAATCTGATTACATGGCTGGATAGCCCTTCTCAAGACCATTCTTTTGATCCCTAGATCAAAATTTTTGGTTGGGCAGAACTCCGGGAAAGTCAAACCCTAATTCTAGCAAAAGTGCGATAAAATTCTGTCTCAGGTTCCAGAAAAGTAAAAGGTAACTTTTCAGGTAAGTACTACTCTGTCTCTTGGACTCCCCCAAGAGAAGATGGCTCCAAACACTAAGCTTGAAGACAAGCTAGAAGGTATAGAGAATTTTTGGGCATGGAAATACAGAATTGGTCTCATTCTTGAAGAGAATGATCTTGCTCATTATATCAAGGATGAAGTTGCAGAACCAGAAGGAGATGAAGCCAAAGAAAAGCATAGGAAGGATTTAATTAGGGCAAAGAGAATCATAGCTGATTCTATTAAAGACCACTTGATTCCCCAAGTGGCCTCCAAGAAGACTCCAAAGGAAATGTATGATGCCCTAGGAAGAATGTATGAAGGAAAGAACATCAATAGGAAGATGAATCTAAGGACTCAATTGAAGAGTACCAAGATGCACAAAGGAGAATCCATTCAAGACTACTTATCAAGGGTCTCACAAATCAAGGAGCAACTAGATGCAATTGGTGATACTCTTGATGAAGATGAACTTGTGATGACTGCTCTCAATGGTCTCACTAGGCCTTGGGAATCATTGATACAAACCATGTGTGCCAGAAAAGAGAGCATGAAGTTTGATATAGTATGGGAGGACTGTGTTCAAGAATAAGCTAGGGTTGCCAACAGAGAAGCTCTTCTCAAAGAGGATGACCAAGCCTTGGCCACCCATACCAAAAGAAGAAGAATAGGTCATCTCAAGAAAGTTGACCACAAAGGACCTCAACACTTCTCTAGGCCTAAAAAGAGAAGAGGACCTAATCCAGTAAGAGATCTTTCCAAAGTTGAATGCTATAGTTGTCATAAACTAGGACACATCTCCAAATATTGTCCATCACAAAAGAAGAAGTTTGTCCACAAAAGACATCAGGCACATATGGCAGAAAATGATAGTGAAGAAGAAGAAGAAGAAGAAGAAGAAGAGGTAGAGGTAAAACCTAGAAAGAAAAGATATAAAGTGAAGAAAGAAGATCCAGAAGAATATGTTCTATTCTCTGCACTCTCTGGATCTGTATCTCCTGGAGAAGATACATGGCTCATTGACAGTGGTGCTTCTAAGCACATGACAGGTCAAAGAAAGACTTTCTCAAATCTTGAAGAAAAGTCTTCTACTCAAAAGGTATCTCTAGGAGATGACTACCAATATCCCATCAAAGGAGTTGGTGAAGCTAGCTACAAGCTAGATTCTGGAACACCCTTGAAGATGAAAGATATCTTATATGTACCAGGTTTAAAGAAGAACCTACTCTCTATCTCAGCACTAGATAAGAAAGACTTTAGAGTGGCTTTCATAGATGGACAAGTACTCATGTGGTCCAAAGGAAAGACAATTAAAGATGCAGTTGTTATTGGTGAAGAAGAAGGAGGTCTCTATAAGCTCAAGGGTCATCCAGAAGCTGCCCTTGCTCATGATATCTCTAGCCCCAGTGAGCTATGGCATAGATGATTAGCTCATATCAACTATAAAGCCTTACCCTATGTAAGCAAGGTAGTCATAGGATTACCAGATTTGAAAGGTGATCATGATGGCTCATGTAAAGGATGTAAGAAAGGGAAAAATAGCAAGAACCCCTTTCCAAAGAGTGAAACAAAGACTAAGAACATTTTGGAACTAATACACTCAGATGTATGTGGACCAATGCCCACTACTTCTCTAAGTGGGTTTGAATACTACCTTTCATTCATTGATGATCATTCAAGGAAAACTTGGATATACTTCCTGAAAGGTAAGAATGAAGTCTTTGGAAAATTCAAAGAGTTCAAGGCTCTAATAGAAAATCTATCAGAAAAGAGAATCAAAATTCTCAGAACAGATAATGGCGGAGAATTTACCTCTAAGGAATTTGAGGACTTCTGTAAAGAAGCTGGAATTAAGAGGGAACTAACTACTCCATATAATCCCTAACAAAATGGGGTGGCTGAAAGGAAAAATAGAACAATCATGGAAGCTGTGAAGACTATGATACATGAACAAGATCTTCCTATGTATCTATGGGCTGAAGCAGCCAAGACAGCAGTATATGTGCAAAATAGATTATCTCATAGTGCTCTTGATTTCAAAACTCCAGAAGAAGTGTTTACAGGTAAGAAGCCTGAGGTAAGTCACCCTAAAATATTTGGGTGTCCTGTGTACATCCACATTCCAAAAGAAAAGAGAACCAAGTTGGACCCTTCTGGTAAGAAGAGAATATTTGTTGGTTATTGTGAATCATCCAAAGCCTTCAGAATTTACATTCCAGCCTTTCATCACATAGAAATAAGTAGAGATGTAACATTTGATGAAGAAGCAGCTCTCAAGAAATCCAAGAAGTGCCAACTTGAAGAAATCTATGAAGAAGATACTTCTCCCAGGATCACAGAGGCTGTGCCCATTCCTGAAGATGATTCTCCAGAGGATCATGACATGTTGGAACCACAAGAGCCTCCTATTACAGACTTATCTAAGAAAAGAAGGCCAGCATGGGCTAGAGATATTATTCAAGGGGCTGAAAGATATGGAGCTCCTGAAGGCTCCACTAGAGAAAGAAAGAAACCAAAGCTAGTGTCCAACTACATGGCCTTGATGTGTGATCTTGTGGATCAACTACCTACCAGCTATGAAGAGGCAGCTCAGAAGAAAGAATGGGTAGAAGCAATGACAGAAGAATATCAGTCAATAATGAAAAATGATGTTTGGGATATAGTCCCCAAACCAAAAGATAAAAGTGTGGTTTCTTCCAAATGGATTTTCAAGATAAAACATGCTGCAGATGGTAGCATTGAAAAATACAAGGCAAGATTCGTAGCCAGAGGATTCTCTCAGAAAGAGGGAATCGACTATGAAGAAACATTTGCACCAGTTGCTAGGTATACTTCAATTAGAACTATCATGGCACTTGCATCCATGATGAAATGGAAATTGCACCAAATGGATGTTAAGACAGCTTTTCTGAATGGTGTAATTGAGGAAGAAGTATACATAGAACAACCACAAGGATTTGAGGTCAAGGACGGAAGGACCCATGTATGCAAACTTAAAAAGGCATTATATGTATTGAAGCAAGCTCCCAGGGCTTGGTACGGAAGGATTGACAATTTCTTAACAAGCATGGGCTTTACCAAAAGTAAAGCTGACCCCAATCTTTATCTCAAAGTGATGGATGATGAACTAGTTATATTGTTGTTATATGTAGATGATCTATTTCTAACTGGAAATGAGAAACAAATTATTGAAAGCAAGAAGAAGCTTTCTTCAGAATTCGAGATGAAAGATCTCGGATTAATGCACTACTTATTAGGATTAGAAGGATGGCAAGAACCAAAAAGAATCTTTCTAAATCAAGGTAAGTATACTGTGGAGATTCTCAAAAGATTTGATATGTTGGAGTGTAAAGCCATGGCCACTCCCATGGACTCCAACTTGAAGTTATTGGTCAATGATTCATCAGAATTAGTAGACATAACTCTATATAGACAAATCATTGGATCATTGATGTATTTAACAAATAGTAGGCCTGATATATGCCTTGCTGTAAATACCCTAAGTCAGTATTTTGTAGAACCTAGAAAGGTTCACCTAATAGCTGCAAAGCATGTAATGAGGTACCTAAAAGGTACTTTAGATTTTGGCGTATATTATCTCGGAGGTCATAAACTTAGGTTACATGGTTACTCAGACTCTGACTGGGCAGGAAGTGTCTCAGACAGAAAAAGTACTTCAGGTGGATGTTATGGTCTTGGATCTGCTATGGTTTCATGGTTTAGCAAGAAACAATCTAGTGTGGCCCTCAATACTGCTGAAGCAGAATATATAGCTGCCTGCTCTGCCAGCTGTGAAGCAGTATGGCTTCGAAAACTATTATCTGGAGTGTTTGACTTAGAAATGGATCATACTGTGATTATGTGTGACAATCAAAGCTGCATTAAGATGACTGAAAATCCTATGTTCCACAATAAGTCAAAACACATAGAGATCCGATATTTCTATATATGAGATATGGTGCAGAGAGGAGCTATCAAGCTCGAATATATAAGCACTGAGGATCAGATTGCTGATATCTTGACTAAACCTCTGTCTCGAGTAAAGTTTGAATACTTCCGAGACAAACTTGGTATAGTTCAAAAGGACTCTCCTCGAAAGGGGGAGTAGCATAGTATCTGATAACAAGTCGGTCTCATAAATGATGAGGCTACCTATTTACTGCACTTAGTTATTTATAATTATTTTTAGATTTAGGACTCTTATACTTTTACTTTTGATGATAGATGTATACATGCTTTTGATGATAGATGTATTAGTGAGAATACATGCTTTTGATGATAGATGTATACATGCTTTTGATGATAGATGTATTTTTGATATACATGTTTTGATAATGAGGATACATGTTTTGATGTACATGTCTTGATGATGAGGATACATGTTTTGATGTACATGTCTTGATGATGAGGATACATGTTTTGATGATGAGGATATATATACATGTTTTTTGATGATGAGAATACATGATGCCTTGATGTACTTGTATAGATGAAGATACTTGTACTCATGGTTGACATGTAAGAGGATTGGATCATCCCTGGACTTCAGTCCTAAAGAGAGCCGTAGACGTATGTCTTCGAGAATGAAGTCCTTGGTGGACTTGAGGGGATTGGATCATCCCTGGACTTCAGTCCTAAAGAGAGCCGTAGACATATGTCTTCGAGAATGAAGTCCTTGGTGGACTTGAGGGGATTGGATCATCCCTAGACTTCAGTCCTAAAGAGAGCCGTAGACGTATGTCTTCGAGAATGAAGTCCTTGGTGGACTTGAGGGGATTGGATCATCCCTGGACTTCAGTCCTAAAGAGAGCCGTAGACGTATGTCTTCGAGAATGAAGTCCTTGGTGGACTTGAGGGGATTGGATCATCCCTGGACTTCAGTCCTAAAGAGAGCCGTAGACATGATGTCTCCGAGAAAAAAATCCTGAATGAACAGGTAAGGGGATTGGATCATCCTCGGACTTTAGTCCTTTGAATTGAGCCGTAGACACGATGTCTCCGAGAAAAAAATTCTGAATGAATAGGTAAGGGGATTGGATCGTCCTTGGACTTTAGTCCTTTGAATTGAGCCGTAGACATGATGTCTCCGAGAACAAAATCCTGAATGAACAGGTAAGGGGATTGGATCGTCCTCAGAATTTAGTCCTTTGAATTGAGCCGTAGACATGATGTCTCCGAGAACAAAATCCCGAATGAACATGTAAGGGGATTGGATCGTCCTCGGACTTTAGTCCTTTGAATTGAGCCGTAGACATGATGTCTCCGAGAACAAAACCCTGAATGAACAGGTAAGGGGATTGGATCGTCCTCAGACTTTAGTCCTTTGAATTGAGCCGTAGACATGATGTCTTCGAGAACAAAATCCTGAATGAACAGGTAAGAGGATTGGATCGTCCTCGGACTTTAGTCCTTTGAATTGAACCGTAGACATGAGGTCTCCGAGAATTGAATGATAGGACTAGATCGTCCCTGAGCTTCGGTTCAAAAGGTACATGATAGGACTGGATCGTCCCTGAGCTTCGGTTCAAAAGGTACATGATAGGACTGGATCGTCCCTGAGCTTCGGTTCAAAAGGTACATGATAGGACTGGATCGTCCCTGAGCTTCGGTTCAAAAGGTACATGATAGGACTGGATCGTCCCTGAGCTTCGGTTCAAAAGGTACATGATAGGACTGGATCGTCCTTGAGCTTCGGTTCAAAAGGTACATGATAGGACTGGATCGTCCCTGGACTTTGGTTCAAAATGTACATGACTGGATTGCATCATCCATGGACCTATGTCCTAAAGAGAGCAGGATTGATCATCCTGTGTAATGATGATCATGTGATGACGATGCTGATGATCGTGTGATGACGATGCTGATGATCGTGTGATGACGATGCTGTTGATGATCGTGTGATGACAATGCTGATGATCGTGTGATGACGATGCTGATGATCGTGTGATGACGATACTGATGACGATGTTGATGATCGTGTGATGATGATGCTGATGATGACGATGCTGATGATCGAGTGATGTCGATGTTCCAGTAACTAGTTGAGTTACTGATGATGATGAACTGAAGAAAGCTTCCGATGATATATAGATGTATCATGTATGATGTATGACTCGTTGCTCCTGCAGATGCTGTTATAATATCCTTCTCGTTAAGGGGGAGTGTTGAATATTGTAACTTCTAGGAATATTATAATTGTATATTATTTATTCCGGAGATGTTCCATACCTCCGATGTGATTATACTATGAATCCGGAGATGTTTATTCCTCCGAGAAGCTGTGGTAACTAGGGTTATTAGACCCACCATGTGGGGGTCGGCCCAGTCAGTTATAATAGGGTATTTAACCTAATGGTTAAATATGAGCCTACATGTACTTGTGTAAAAAATATGTCAGTGTAGTGTATAAATAGAGGAGGTGTGTTCCTCATTTGACACACTCACTCACTTGTGAAAAGAGGCGCACTTGTCTGGGAGATTTGCTAAGGAGGAAAAGAAGGAGGGAGCACATCTTGTATTTTGGTTGATCATCTTATTGAGGAAAGCTTTGCTGGGTTTTCTACCCCATGAGGGTTTCCCAGGGTATATTCTGTGTCTATCTTGTGATTATGCTTCTTTCAGTGATCTTGCTAGTCTATTTGGTTTAAAACTTAACAGGTGATGCATAGATAATATATAATAGTAATAATAATTAATATTATAACTAATATATAATAATATTATTGGGTCAAATAACTTATTATTATTATTATAACTAATATATAACATATAATAGTAACTAATATACTTATCAATATTTTAAGTAATATTTGACCATAGTAATAGTAATTAATATTACAACTAATATATAATACTATTATATTATAATTAATATTTTATAATAACGGTCAAAAGTTAGGTTCAATAAATTTTAACTAATATCATAACTAATATACCCATCCATTTTGTAGATAATACGTGACCAATATATAATAGTAATAGTAATTAGTATTACAACTAATATATAATAATTTTATATTATAATTAATATTTTATAATAACAGTCAAAAGTTAGGTCCATTAACTTTTAACTAATATCATAACTAACATACCCATCAATCTTCTAGGTAATATTTGACCATAGTAATAGTAATTAATATTATAATTAATATATAATAATATTATATTATAATTAATAATTTATAATAACCGTCAAAATTTAGGTTCAATAACATTTAACTAATATACCCATCCATTTTTTAGATAATATGTGACCAGTATATAATAGTAATACTAATTAATATTACAACTAATATTATATTATAATTAATATTTATAATAACCATCAAAAGTTGGGTCTAATAATTTTTAACTAATATCATAACTAATATACCCATCCATCTTTTAGATAATACATGACCAATATATAATAGTAATAGCAATTAATATCACAACTAATATATAATAATATTATATTATAATTAATATTTTATAATAGCCGTCAAAAGTAAGGTCCAATAACTTTTAACTAATATATAATATATCATTAAATATAATAATAACTAATATCATAAGTAATATACCCATTCATATTTTAGGTAATAAATGACCCAATAACTTTTAAGTTGGCATTGGGTATTTAATTTTTTTCCTTATTTTGGGTGAAAGCACTACATCAAATTCATCCTCATAAATTGATTTTAATCTAAAATATATATCTAAAGTAGCTTTGATAAAAGTGAAATAACCCTTTTTGATAAAAGCGAAATAGTATAAAAAAATGCCTACATGGCTTTTTTTACCATTTTCCTTATGAGGCCCATTTTCCATCCAAATTTCCTCATGGTGTCTTTAATTTTAAATATTAATTCATGATAAAAATTTTCCATGGTTTTATGTTTAAATTTTTGGATTGGCATAAAAATAAGGAATTCATGAGTTGCTTGGTTGAATTACTGTACAAAGAAATTGGTACAAGTTTAATTCTGCAATTTATTAATTTTTGGCTTTAAATCTATGTTTAAATTATCTTTTTAATTCTGCAATAATGTTTGGAAATTTTATGGTTGCCAAATTCTCACTTAAGTCGAAGTATGAGGAATGATTTCTTGTATTCCATTCATTTTGATTATTTTCCTTAACCTGACTCATTATTTGCAAATAGCTAATTTTCATTGCAAAATCCTGTGTTAAATTGTTAGTTTTATTGTGTAGTTCTGTTCTTACTTAAACTCTTACTTTTCATAAAGTTAGAAGAAAATAATTCCTAAAGGATCGAATCATATGTTTGAAATGAGTACCCAAATAAGTTCTATCTAATGATATGTTTGAAATGAGTACCCAAATAAGTTCTATCCAATGATATGTTTGAAATGAGTACCCAAATAAGTTCTTACTACACAGTTAATGATTATATCCCATTTTATCTTAATAGGTAAGTTAAAAACAATACCATGTGCTAAACTTACTTGTAGTGCTTTGCATTAAGTGGTAAATGTTTATTATGCTTTGCAATGAATGGTATGTTGAATTTAAAACCACGGGCTGAAATTGCCAATTTAAAAGAGTTTGAATGCTTTAGAATAAATGTTTTTTTATTTCCTTTTCTTAAATTGAAAATGTAATACTTGAGGATTGTATATGTATATAATTTTAATTCCCTTTATTCCATTGTTGGGGATTAAATTGTGCAGAGCATTCTTTGCATTGGAAAGAATGGTAAATGTTTTTCCTATTTAATTTACAATAAGATTAAAATGAATATGTTGAAATAATATTTTCCTTTGTCTTAATAAAAAATAAAAACAAATAACTTGAGGAATGTCTATGTATGAAACTATATTTACCTTGTTCCATTTATGAAAACATACTGGGAAATTTCTATGGAAGTTCCTATTGTGAAGTTCATGTCCGTCACAGTTCATTTTCCGTCGCAGTTCATTTCTGTCACAGATATCTCCGTTGCAGTTCATTTCCATCACAGTTCATCTCCATCACAGTTCCTCTCCATCGCAGTTCAATTGTGTCAATTATTTTTGTGTCATAGTTACTCTGTGTCACAGTTATTTGTGTCATAGTGACCTTGTGTCATAGTTATGTGTGTCACAGATACCCTGTGTCACCGTTATTTATGTCATAGTTATTTCGTGTCACAGTGACCTTGTGTCACAGTTCTCTTGAGTCACAGCTCTAGTGTCACAACTCTTCTGTCACAGTTATTATGTTTAAAGCTATACTAAATCAAATTGTTTAGTGAAATATGATTTGATATAGTGTAATGTTTTTTGATTAATTATGTTGATCCAATATGCTTCCACTAAAATGTTGATTTATTATGTGTTAGTTATAATAATTTATATAGCCATTATACATGTAATATTTTATTTTAGGAAAAAATGTATATATACATATACATATATATATATATATATATATATATATATATATATATATATATATATATATATATATATATATATATATATAAAGTCTGGTGTAATGTGGGGTGCATTACAAATTGTCATCAGCGCTGAGGTTACAACTCTTGAGCTTCTGGGATTCCATTTACTTCTCTGAAATGAGTGTATTGCAATTTTGAAAGATACAATAAATATTTATATGAGTTATGTGAACTAACAATCATGGATGAATTTCATATTGCTAGTGACAACAAAATTTTTCAGGCCATTGTACTTGCATATTGCCAGTAAGGTAGGAAAGCAGTATTGAAAAGATGGTAGAAGAACCTGCACTATCCAACTTTGCTGAGGAATTTGGTATGGGCGTTCAAAGAATTGAATCCAATGGTCATCCGAGTGATATGGGAATAATGGAAGTGTTCCAGACCTTGAAGGACATACAACTTGCGAATGGAAATTTTTTACAGAGCTTAGAACAACAAAATCAAATAAATCAACAAGAGATGCAGAATATGGTATAATTACAAAATCAGATGCAACAAGTGTCTTCCATTGTAAGAAGGGAAGAAGAGGAATACATGAAAAAATAATTTCCTGATAGATATCAACATTCTAGAGATAAAGATGAAGGAAAAAATGGGTTGCATTGCCAATATCAAATAGTTGAAAGTCATCATGGGAATGAGAAACCTAAAATCCAAGATGATACTCATCCCAAAAGGCATCATAAGAGATAACATGATGGAAATATATTGTAGGGTGAACTCAGGACAATTAAACCTCCCACTTTTGATGGGGAAAAATATGGTGAAATTGCAAAGATTTGGCTTCTCGAAATGAAGAAATATTTCCAAGTACATGATTATTCTGATAATCAAGAAGATTGTATTGCTATATATAATATTCAGGGAAAATATTATACATGGTGGAAGCATCTGAGGTTGGTGGAAAATTTGGATGAAATGAAAATTTCATGGAATATTTTCAAAGGTATTTCAAGCATGAATATATGTCCCAACAATACTATGATAAGAAGATGCAATAATTCTTCGAACTCAGACTAAGAAATATGTCCATGGAAGAAGATGAGAAAATATTCCTAGAATTACTAAACTATGTTGAATTTATTTAGGATGAAAAGGTTAAGATTCAATGATTTCTCAGTGGTTTACCATCATTTTACAAAGACTGGATAGCTTATGATGAATCCCACACTTTGAAGGAATGCATTAGGAAAGCTAAATGTTTGTATGAGAAAAGTAAAAGAATACAAGATGTGCGTAAATTTTGGAAGGGTAAATTGAAAGATAAAAAGGAATAGAGGGAAAAGAGGTTTAAGCCTCTTGATGTTAAACTGCAAGATTTGTTTAATTCTTCCATATAGTCAAATTTGAAAGGTGAATCAAGGGTGACTGATTCTGCAAGACAAAAGAAACCATTCCAAGTTAAATGCTGGAAATATGGAGCTGACCACTACCTCAGTAATTGTCCTTAAAGGAAAAATAAAGGTGCTGGTATGTATATTGTTCATGAAGATTCTACAGTGGGAGATGTTTCTAGAAGTGTTCCTCGCATATACACATATTTGGATAATTGTCAGGTAGACCATCAGTCATCAATGATTGAAATTGAAGGTAAAATAGATGATTTTCCATTTTCAATTTTAATTGATTCCAGAGCTTCTTACAGTTACGTAAATACTAATATGGTTGAAAGATGAAATTTAGTAAGTAGTAAGCTGTCTAAGCATAGAATGGTACAATTCGATACCAGAATGGAAAGGAAAAACTACTTCCATGGTTACAGATTATTGTTCGGAAATAAATGGGTGTCATACCAAAGTTGATTGCGATATCATTCCTCTTGGTTCTTATGATGTGTTGATTGGAATGGATAGGCTGGAAAAGCATTTCGCAGTTTTGGACCACCATAAAAAAATTATTACTTTCCTGGATGAGAACAAGAATATAGTTCAGATAAATGGCATTCCAAGACTAATTTCCATAACAAAAATTTCAACCATGCAGATGAAGAAATGTTTCACGAAGGGGTGTCATTAGTATTCTATACATATGGAGGACATGACCACTGAAAAAGAACCAAAGCTTAATGAACATCTGGTGTTAAAATAATTTCAAGGATGTACCTGGGTTACCATCAAAGCAGGACATAGACTTTACAATTGATTTGGCTCCTGGAGTTGTGCCAACATCTAAATATCCTTATAGAATGAGTGCCCCACAACTAAGACAATTGCATATACAAATGGAAGAGTTATTAAAGAAGGGTTATATACAACCCAGTGTGTCACCATTGGAAGTGCCAACTCTATTTGTAAGAAAAGATGGCACACTAATATTGTGTGTAGATTACATACAACTGAATAAAGCTACAATCAAGAACAAGTATCCACTACTAAGGATTGATGATATATTTGATCAGTTGAGAGGGGAAAATGTATTTTCCAAGATTGATTTGAGATATGGGCATCACTAGGTGTGCATAAAAGATGAGGACATTAGCAAAATTGCTTCTAGAACCAGGTATGAGCATTATGAATATACAGTATTTCCTTTCGGACTAACAAATTCCACGACCACATTCACATGTATAATGAATGGTATGTTTAAATAATTTTTGGACAAGTTCATTATAGTGTGATGCCGGCCTATGCTGGTGAACAATACCTTCTCTAATGCAGCTGACAGAGTCTAGGCCTTTCCTCTTCCCAATCGCTATAAACTTCAAAGCCCACACTACTCAACGCAGGTGCCCTAGCTTCGAATGAGCCCTAGCTACTCAACGCAGGTGCAGTGATACTATCACAAACATTACACAGGAAATTTCAAGTAAAAGCAAATCCTCATCTGATAATGGCTCTTCACATAGTGCAGATCACTCAAACAGAACACTACACATTTTAACCCAGTCTCAAGACGGTAACAGACTCATTTATCTTCTATTAATGGATAATACACACTTACAAACAGAGAATACAATCCAATTGACGATTTTTGGTTTCTATTGATTCACCAGGCAGAGAAATCCAGTTCAACATGTCTGTATCCGGTATTCTAACCCCTAGACAATGAATTCACAAGCTTAAATAAACAGAGCATGGCTCTCTTCCTCGAATGAGGGTAACCAACAGCCACGCATAGCCCATCTGTGATCATGCTCCAAAATGGTTACAACAAACTACTGAAATGCATTTTAATCCTAACCTACCACCTGTTATTCCAGGAACCACTCCTATAGCAAACCAAACTGATTCGAGCCTTTTGTTTCTCTTTTCTAGCTATAAATATGCCCCTGCATTAGGATCCCAAGGTAGAAAATATTATGACCTCTAGGTCATATGCATCCAATGTCCATCTACTTGGACTCCAAACCTTGTGTTGTAACTCTCCACTACCTTTACTATCATCACTTTTCATTGTTGATCTCAACTTACCTGGATTCCACACTTTATGCTGCAATATGTCATTGCATACACCTGCAACCTCCTCCTCAGATAATGAGTTTAAGCAATTAATCTCTTTCTTCTGTCTATTGTATATTCCCCTAGAATGTTTCAACATGAGTCTCCATCACTCTTCAATCTCCTTATCCAAATCACTTTCCAATTGACAAACATCACTCCATTGTGACTGGATCTGCTTTTGAGTGATAGCATTATAATTTTCCACCCAAGCTTCCTTCTCATAAACATATGAGCTATGAACACTTCTCTTCCACTGATATCCTTCATAAATTTTGTTTTCTGTCTTCGTTTCAACTGTATTTTCTATCCCAACAATTATGTTTTTCTTGAGACCTCTCTCCTTTCCCGTTGCATTCATCATTTCAGACTTCAAATTACACTCCATAGCTTCACCTCTCTTGTTTTCCATCGAGACAATTTTCTTCTTAACTCCTCCGTACTGTAAAGATAACATAAATCCATCTCTATGAGACATTTTGGCCTCATACCTCTTCACTTCAATCCGATCCTAAAAAAAAATCTCTTGCTTTGAACTCACTTCATACTTTCCTATATCTGCACATAGAGTTTTATCATAGTTATTCGAATCTTCAAGCACAAATGCTTCACTCTGTTTTCTCAAGAATTCAATATCCTTGCTAGCTCCTTTTTCATGTTTGTCATCCATGACAACTTCTTCATTTCCATTCAACTCTAATTTTACAGCTTGAATTCCTACCTTCTGTTTCTCCAATCTCTATTCCAAAAGACTTAACTCATGGTATAAACTTACCATCTCCCAAGTACTCTGCACAGTCCTCCCAAGTACTCTGCATAGTCCTTATTATCTTCTTCCTCTACATCAACTATCAACAAGCCTTCTTATCTTGTCTGTCTTCAAGATTAACAGTCCATAATAACTGTCCATCCTCCATAAATCTTCTATATTACCATTCATTTGATGCTCTTCCTCGGCATCAACCTTCAAGGATTGTCCACTACCTGCAAAATATTTCACAACAACATTTAACAACTGCCCTTCCTCCATCAGAAGATTTTGTGAATCTCCTTTCATCTCTTGAAAAGCCAGAATTTTTCTTTTCTCCTCTTCTGTGACAACATTAGGTAGTTGTCTTTCTTCAATGTATCCTGCATTCACACATAAAATATTAGTTTTAAAACCATGAGACTCTAAGGTCCCCTTTGATGATATCATCATCAATTCTTCTAGCTGGCCTTCATTTCTAGAATACTCCATAGGATTCTTCTTGATTTTTATATCAAATCTATCAGTTTCCCTGGGAAAAATTCCTAATTCATATTCACATGAATGGACTTCTTCCTGCTTTATCAATCTCAGATCAAGATCAGCTTTATTGAGCTCTTCATTCTTCCACCAAGCCATTGACTGTTGTCTTTGCTTCTGCTGCAATGCCTGCCATTGTACTTTCTTCTTTCTCATCATCCATCCACAATATTGATCTTCATTACTCTCTTGAATCAGCCTTTCTATCTTACTTAGCACTTCCTTGATATCAGTAATTTTTTTGTCAAACTCCTTTTGACTTGTCCTCTGGATGCCTTTCGATTGGACATCCTCCTTCATTTGACTGTAATTCTTCTCTGGATTCCTCATATGACTGCCTTTTATCTCTCGTATCCGATCAACCTGCATGACCATAATTAGTCATTTTCTTCTCTATTTGTGTGACAGTTTTAAATGACTGCCTGTCTTCTTTTGAACATCTACAACCTGCAAACACACACAATCATTAATTTCAAAATCATGAGACCTCATAGCCTCTTCTGTTGTTTCAGACATCATCTCACTCAATTGATTTTCATCCTTCAGAGGATTCATGAGACCATCGAGTAGTCCCATGTCTTCATCATCATCACTACTCTCCCCAAGAATAGGTCCTTGTTCAGGTTCACATAAGTAACCTTCTTCCCCAACACATTTCCCATGCTGCAACTCAACTCTTCTGAGTTATTCCTTGAGCTGGACACTTTCCTTGTGTCTCAACCTACTCTGCAACCAATTCCACTTGACTCTTTTCTTTTGAAGAATCCAACCATATCTTTGGAATTCCATATTTCTCTGTACAAATTCTCTCATCACCTCCAGCTGCACTTTCATTTCAGCTAATTCCCTATCAATCTTATCCTTACTTGATCTTCTATGGCTCTTTTCTGTACCTTTGCTACAAATTTCACTAGTTCTAGTCTGCCCTCTCCTATGGGCTTCTCCTTGTCTATTGTGAGCTGAATTTAAGCCACTCCTATAGGCTGACTCCATCAACCTACCTTCACACACCATACTAATATTTTGCATGCCTAGTCTTCCCTTAGTATGTCTGCTAACCACCTCCTCTGGAATCTTTACTTGAGCATTCTCTGCTCTTTTTTAGGCTTTCCTCCTGCAATCACTTCCTCTCTTGAGAACTTCCACGCTTTCTTTTCTTCCAATTTCAATTGGAAACAAATACACCACTCTTTGTTGTGTGGGTTTCTTCCTCCACAACTTCTTCAACAGTTAAGGGATTTCTTGCTCTTTTTATTACAACTTTCAAGTTGCAATCTGCTATAATACTCTTCCTTCAGCTACTACTTCATAGAATAAAAACATATCCTATCAGATATGAGAAAATAATACTAATGAACTTACAACTTCCCCGAGTGTTACTCCAGCTCGTATCTTTGGCTGAGCATACCCTCCTTTGCTCGCAAATCCGCTGTTGTAGAAACTTCCACAGGTTTCTTACCTTTCTTCTCCAATTCCGCTCAACTTCCACTATTGATAATGTCCACCTTGTCTTCAAAGATATTATTGCAGAATTTCCTTATTCTATCCTCAAACCCTCAAGGAAACTTCAAAACAACTCTGCCCTATTCTATTCCTTAACTAGAATTACCTCCTTTTGGCTGCAATTTCTTTGTTAGAGGACTCTTGTAGAGTCTCTATCTATCTTCTGACCTTCACCATCCATAAAATTCAATCCGGATCGCTCTTTCTTACTCAGAATATTGGTGCACTGCTTGAACACACACATAATATTTCTCATCCTGTCTTCAATGCCTTTCTCCACTTTCTGTTTGTAGAATGTTTCCTTCTCTAATCAATTTATATTGAAAGGCAAAATACATTTTACTTGATTTGTACGAACCAAATTTAAAACATTGCTACTAGATCTCTGGTTTTCAAATCCTTCAATCATCTAATATTCACCAATTTCATCTTTGTGATTGCTGTCCAAAATACTTATAGCTATAGGATTGCTTTCCTGGCATCCACCTTCTAGATATATCTGCTCTGGATTAAGATGATCCTCTCAATCGCTTGATGACTATCTAACGTTGGCATATAAACTTTAATCCGACCATTACCTTGAAGAATTGGTAGTACACATCACAGCTGGGAGCACTCCTTCTAAATTCTTACAAGCTCGAAGGTATATTCTTCATTGAATGATATCACCATCCATCATATCTGTCCCATACTATAGATCGAGACGGATCATCCATAAATCATCTCTCTAGGTGTATTTCAACAATAATTTGATAACATTTCTTCGGTGCTCTTCTAGGCATTAATTCCCACAAATACCCTACTACCAGAGAATGATTTCTCATTTTGTGGAATACACCTTGGTCTATGTTTATTAAATCATATTTGTAATTCTTGTATACAATACATATAATGGAATGAAACCCCTTTAGTCACACCAACGACCTTCACAAATCGACATTCCCATTCATGATTTCAACTTTGCTATTGAATGATTTTGAAAAACACTTCTTCTCTACTAATGAACACGCCTTGGTCAAGTCTACTTGCTAGGTTTTTATTACCCACTCAACACATAAACTAACTGGAATCCTGCACAAGATTCTACCCAATTAATTTCAAAGAGCGTAACCTGCTATGATACCAACATGATGCCGCCCTGTGCTGGCCAACAATACCTTCTCTAATGCAGCTGACAGAGACTGGGCCTTTCCTCTGCCCAATCGCTATAAACTTCAAAGCCCACGCTACTCAATGCAGGTGCCCTATATACGAATGAGCACTAGCTACGAATGAGCCCTAGCTACTCAATGCAGGTGCAGTGATACTTTCACAAACGTTACACATGAAATTTCAAGTAAACGCAAATCCTCATATGATAATGGCTCTTCACGTAGTGCAGATCTCTCAAACAGAACACTAAACGTTTTAACCCAGTCTCAAGACGGTAATAGACTCATTTATCTTCTATTAATGGAGAATACACACTTACAAACAGAGAATACAATCCAATTGATGAATTATGGTTTCTATTGATTCACCAGACAGAGAAATCCAGTTCAACATGTCTGTATCCGGTATTCTAACCCCTAGAAAACGAATTCACAAGCTTAAATAAACAGAGCATATCTCTCTTCCTCGAATGAGGGTAACCAACAACCACGCATATCCCATATGCAATCATGCTCCAATATGGTTACAACAAACTACTGAAATGCGTTTTAATCCTAACCTACCACTTGTTATTCCAGGAACCACTCCTATAGCAAACCAAAATGATTCGAGCCTTCTATTTCTCTTTGCTAGTTGTAAAGATGCTCCTACATCATAGTGTTCCTAGATGATTTTTTTGGTGTATTCCAAATATGAGGAAGAGCATGAAGAGCATCTTCGGATTACTTTACAGATCCTGAGAGAAAATAAACTATATGCCAAACTTAACAAATGCTCACTCTATCAAAAAAATCTCTTGTATCTGGGTCACATCATCTCCGATGAGGGTGTAGCACTGGACCCAACAAAAATAAAATCCATGCAGGAATGGCCTATTCCGAAAAATTTCACGGAAGTAATATCATTTATGGGGCTTGTAGGATATTACTAAAGGTTCATAGAATTTTTCTCTTGGATTGCAAATCCAATCACATCATTAGAAAAGAAGGGTGTGAAGTTCATCTGGAACCAAAAGCACGAAGATAACTTCAGACTCTTGAAATAATTACTCACATGTGATCCAATATTAAAAATTATGGATCCAAACAAAGAGTACGTGGTATGTACAGATGGGCATGTGATTTTTTATGAATCACAAAAGATGAAGGAGCATGAAAAGAACTATGCTACTCATGATTTGGAGTTAGATTCCATAATTCATGCACTCCGGATGTGGAGGAATTATCTCATGGGGAACAATTTTAATTTAAAGCCAGATAATCATAGTCTGAAATATTTGTTTTAGCAACCTCACTTGAATGCCAGACAAGCCAGTGGACAGGATAATTTTTGGACCATAAATGATTCAGGATATGGAACAACATATAACCAAGATCAAACCGAACTTGAAGGTATCTCAAGAATGACAGAAGAGTTATGCAAATAAAAATAGAACGAATAGAGAATTCCAAGTTGGGGACAAAGTGTTCCTAAAAGTTAGAGTAAGAAAACATTCATTGTGGTTGGGTAACTGCAAGAAGTTGGCCACCATATTTTGTGGACCATTTGAGATCCTAAGTAGAATTGGATTAGTAGCTTATGTCTATCTCTACCTCCTACGTTTAATGTGCACAATATTTTTCATCATTCATTATTGAAAAATATGTTTATGATTCTAATCACATACTTGATTGGTCTGTGGTATAGGTGGAACCCGAAGGGGAAATCCAAGTACAACTAGTTTTCATATTAGACAGAATGGTCAAGACACTTAGGAACAGGGTCGTAAAATAGGTAAAATTCCAATGGACACATTACAGTACTAAAGAAGTGACTTGCGAAATGGAATATGTGATGTGGGAAGAATACCCGTATTTATTTTGAAATTTTGTAAATAAGTGTTGAAAAACATTTTTTTATTATTTTTTATTTATTTTTGGACAATGAGACATCGAGGAAAGTGTAGACTTTAAGGGGGAGGGGAATGTAACACCCATGGTTTGGAACCCCTAGTCTAGTTATGGCAAGATGTACTACATTTTATGAATTCCTGCAATACTGAACATATTGTATTTTGTAAATATTAATAGTAAAAGAAATCCACAACTGGTTGTGCTGAGGCAGTACGCTGAAAAAATCGGGGACTTGTGTATTCACCAGAGACAGTCAGGAGGTTAGATGTCTTAGGTGAGAGACCATGTTATGACCTTATTTAATATTTAAGTTTCTAGATTTTATCCTAAGACATAATCTCATTTAAATGACTTTATATTATAGTTTTAAATTCATAAATATTATTTAATTATGATTAAGTGGGATTTTGGATGGTTTATGTTTTTATATATAAAATGATAATAATAAAAGTGGGTTGAGAAAGAGAGCCCACATGGTTCCAAGTTGTACATGAACTTATGCATGCAAGGGAAAAGTAATTGGCTCCCATTTTGAGTGGAGGGGAAGATAATGGAACCATGAGGAAAATTGCCCATGCCTGGGTGTGTATGAAAGAACAGGGAAGAGAATGGATCTCTGAGAATAATTTCCCATGGATGGATGTGTCTGAGAGAACGAGGAAGATAATGTAACCCAGAAAAAAATTCCCCATGCTTGGGTGTGTCTGATAGAACAGGGGAGATAATTATCATCTAAGAACGAAAACTAATATGAATCCCTGAACCTGTGAGCCAAATTCCTCATAATTTTCTATTGCAATTCTGTCCATTTTGTCTTTGGTCATTCCACTGAATTGGAAATTGGTGTAAGAAGATGAATTGGTGGATTTATGAGTACATATGGCATTGATATGTTTCACTATTGTGTAGTCAGAAGGATATCAAGGATATTAAGTGCATTGTTTGACATGGAATTGGATTCAACCCAATTTTCCTGATTGCCAAGTGATAATTTTGAAAGAGTATCAAAATTGGAGAGATGCTTTTCTCGTGAATGCACAAGTCTCAGATTGGGGGTGGTGTTCTACTCAGAGATTAAGGAGTATAAGTAACTATGGTTGGGTGGAGAGTGGAAGCCACACAACTAGTTTACCAATTCAAGTGTTTAACATATAAGTTTAATTCATGGGAATGGTGTCTTTAATTTTCAATATTAATTCATGATAAAAATTTGCCATGGTTTTCTGTTTAAATATCTGGATTGGCATATAAAAAAGGAATTCTTGAGTTGCTTGGTTGAATTCCTATACAAAGAAATTGGTACAAGTTTAATTCTGCAATTTATTTGCTTTCTATTTTAAATTTCTTGGTTAAATCCATGTTTAAATTATCTTTTTAATTATGCGATAATGTTTGGAAATTTTATGAATTCCAAATTCTCACTTAAGTTGAAGCCTGAGGAATGATTGATTTCATGAAGAGTACAATGCTTGGAAAATTATATGAATGGATAAATAAGTAGGAATTCCATTCATTTGGATTAATTTCCTTAACGTGGCTCATTATCTGCAGAGTTGATTTTCATTGCAAAAGGCTCTGTTAAATTCCTAGTTTTACTGTGTAGATTTATTTTTACTGCACAACTCCTAATTTAAATGAAATTGTTTACCATTGTAACGCCCTGTTTTGACATTACTACCTGAACTACTATTATATGTTGTATTTGTTTGATTGTGAGACTTCGTCGGTTTGACGACACTGTGGGCATATGGTTCTATTATTTTGTCGATATTAATGTGAGTGTGATGTTAGTATTATGATCAATAGTCATGTTTAGATATGTATCATATGTTAATTATGTCTTATGTATACGAATTATTGAATCATGGGTACATGGATACCGTTACAGTTATTTGTTGAGTAAATGAATGTTATGCCAGGTGCATGACGAATAAATGAGTTTATTGTTGTTATGTTATGATGAAATGTGTGTACATGTTGAGGATTTATGCACGATATTTTATATTGTATGTCGAGGACTAGCTTACAGGTTAAAATGGCTAAGTGATAGCTAGATCCTACGAGGTGGGAGAGACTTGGGGACATGGACTCCGAAAGATAAATAGTATGAAAGTGATGCATTATTTACTTTCTCATGATTATTATGTTGTTTATTATGATGTATGGGTGGGGTAGGGTTTCAGGAAACTCAACTGCCCAGATTGGTTATACGATGACAAATTTAATACAGGTGCAACGCAGTTATTATGTCGGGTAGACATAGTCCATTGTTCCATTAGGGGGGCGGAGGCTTTACCCACTGTTTATCCCCGAAACCCAAAGTCATGGGAGGGATGTGCTATGGTGCGCTCCCCAAGGTGTGTGATGATGACTGGTGGTTTCCTGCTAGGGAAGCTTGGTCGATGTAGTCGACACTTCCGCTTATGGGTTCTAGCTGGAGCCGGTCATGGCTTAACACTTCAGGGTAGTCCAATAGAGGAAATGATAGGATGTGGAAGTTGGTTGTGATTTAGGTAGATGATGTAGGTAGATAGGTGTAGCTTGAAGTCGGGATGAAAAAAAGATCCAACTATGTGTGTGGAAAACCCTTGATTGATTATGTGTCGTAACTCAGTAATGTATGAATTGTCGTAACTTGATAAGGTGCAGTTAGGTAAAAGACTGTATCTTGCAAACTATGTTAAACATGTGTGAGTGAACAATAAGTTCTGTGATTATGATTGATGTGTGTGATTTATTATTGTTAGTGTACTTACGCGAGGTATTTAATCAGTAGCTACACTTACATAACTCGCCTACATATTTATAAATTGCATGAAATATTGCTCAATAATAATGTTAATTATTGTGGATTAATAATTAATTATTGTTGATTAATGTTAATAATGTCGATTAAGGTTAATAATGATGATTAATGTTAATAATGCAGATTAATGTTAATTATTGTCGATTAAGGTTAATAATGTAGATTAATGTTAATAATGTAGATTAAATTTAATTATTGTCGATTAAAGTTAATAATGTTGATTAATGTTAATTATTGTCCATTAATGATTAATTATTGTCAATTAATAAACAAGTTACGGTTAGATTAGTAGTAAATAATGCATTTGGTTAGTAATTCTTAATTGAATGTTAATGAGTTTGATTAGTAAAGGCTAAGGGTTAAATGTTAAAAGGGGATTGTAATGTTAGTAAGGATAATATTAACTTGGAAGGGTAAGATTAATTACGTATCAAACGATTTTAATTAATTAATTAAAATATAGGGATAAGGTTTAATTCATATATTACTTAATTTATTATAATTATGTCATAGTTGTTTAGAACCATGGTGTAAATTACAAATAATACCATATACCATTATTTAACAAGTTTTTAAATTGTATTTGAGTTAATTAATAAGAATAGTAATTAAAATGGTGAATTATTCAATCGTAAAGTCAACAATGATAAAATAAATAAAATATGTTAAGATTATTTATTGAGGAGTTATGGTTGACAGGTGACCCCAACCAACACATTTTATAATATTTTAAATTATTAATGGGAGCCATGGGATGGGCTTGAGAAAGACTTAGGGGGAGAACATTTATGTTATATATGGGGGTATTAATGGTGGAAGGAAAAGAGTCGGCAAGGGGGAGGATAAGGTCGAGAAGGAGAGGAGGAGAAGGGGATCAAATTTAACTTGGAATATTTTGGGGGAAGTTTTGATAGCAGACATAGAATTTTACAGAGTAGAGAAGAAGGAGGGGGTTCTTGTTGGAGATTTTCAGAGGGATAGAAACTGTAGTTGGCTTGTACTCGGTTTCTGCTCGGGGGTCCAAAGGGGTACCTTTGGAGCTGGGTGGCCGAAGAGACCTCACCAGTTGGTAGGGTGGCATACTTGTTTGGGATGGTTGAGTTTCATAAGGTTTCCGGAAAAGCTTTTGGTTGCAGGACTACAACAGGACTTACAACAAGCAGAGCTACAACATAGAAAAGGAGCAGCAAAGGGGATCTACTAAGCTATTAAGAGGTATTTATCCTAAAGGTATATTAATCAATTTCCAACCTTGTTAGTTTTACTATTTCTAGTTATTTGAAAATGGATTTTTTGTAAATTTGTGCATACGTGTATATATGTTATTGAACCTGCAAGCTGCAAATTAGAAAATGTTAGAAATAGTAAACCAACACATTATTAAAGAGTAAAATAACACACTTATTTACCAACATGTAAATGCTATTTTTACAGGTTTTTACACTAAACAAAACATGAATTCGACACAACTAGAAGTGAAAACATTGACAAAGTATGCAAACAGAAAAATGATAGATTGTATTTAATTATAAACAGAAAAACTAGGGGTGGAATCCTACACATGGTATCAGAGTCATGGTTCCAAATCTAGAACCAGAGGGCTCACTATATTGTACATAACACTACATTGAACAAAACAGTAAAAAAAAATTACTGAATAAAAATGTCTCCTTTGCAAGTAATTACTACAAGCATTTACTGTTAGTGAAAACCTGTCGGTAGAAATGACAGTAGAAACATACTCAACATATAATTGCATAAATAATGGAATAAAATCACTTCTACTTATCAAATGAAATGGAAAGAGAGTAAGGGTTAAATTTTTTTTCTTACATATTGAAAAAAATTAATGGAAAAATATAGGTAGACCATATTTGTATATATACGAGATAAATTTTACATATGTATATAAAAAAAGAGGAAACTTCAACTCAAATTTTGTTATATTATAAAAAAAATAATAAACCAAAAAAAAAAATCCTAACTCCAATTTAAATTTAGTTTATATATATATATATATATAAGAGATTTATCATGTGAACTATACAAAAATTTGTTTTAAAAAAATAAAATTTAAAACAAAAAAAAACTAGATAAGAAAAATTGTTTAAAAAAATATATATAATTTCGAATTGTTGAGCCATGCTATGGCCATGGACCAGCCCAGATGCAACCCTACGTCGGCCATGAGCCAACCAGGGCAGAGCTTCCGGCAGCCATGGGCCATCCAGGCGCAACCCTGTGGCGACCATGGGCTAACAAGGGCGTAGCTGCCAGCGGCCATGGGCCAGGCAGGCGCAGCCCTAGGATGGCCATGAGCCATCCTGGGTGCAGCTTCCTACAACTTGACTGGCCCGGCCAAAGGCACGAAAGATCGCGGCCATAAGCCAGTAGCTAGCACGGCCGGTTTTGTGGCCATAAGCCAGCAGCCCAAAGGGCACGTCCGACCGGTAGGGAAACCAGGTGTGTGTAGAGAAAGGGAGGAAGGAGCGCCTAGCTGGGTAGCCGCGACTCCAGGTTCCCTGTGTAATAATGTGTGTGTAAAAAAAAATGTAATGCTAATAAATAAATAAAATTACATAGAAAAAAAGGAAGGAAACATGAAATCAAGCTGGAATAGGAGGGAGCCATACCTTCCGGCCAAGATTGTTGCGATGGAGCATAGCTCTCGCTAGCTATGGCAGTCTGGCAGGGGCTTCTCCTTAGAACTGAGCGGAGCAGAGCTCCTCATTGAGTGCAGAGTAGAGCTCCCTCAACAAAATAAAAATCCACCATGAAAATGACTGACACTGAGGGTTGGACCCCTATAAATAAATAAAAAATTATTATATTTAAATGCATGGGGTGACTGCATGGGGAGGGAACGTGTGGCCTGCATGCAGATCTCTTAAGATTAGGGTAAGTTTATA
Organism: Larix kaempferi; assembly: GCA_027924585.1. Classification (NCBI taxonomy): domain Eukaryota; kingdom Viridiplantae; phylum Streptophyta; class Pinopsida; order Pinales; family Pinaceae; genus Larix; species Larix kaempferi. The sequence goes on along the minus strand of BSBM01000571.1, from coordinate 3,637,736 downwards.
CGTTAGTAAATAAATTTCCTTATTATTATTATTAATTGTATTCGGTTAAAATTTATTTTAAGGTCTTTAATACAATCTAGTTTGTTCATTACATTATATATTTACTAAATATATATATATATATAAAAGGGAACATATTATGGATATATATAGATTGTGGATAGTTTAAATTTAATATAACTAAATTTTATTAATTAGTAATAATAAAGTTTATATCATTCAACTATATTATTAATTAGTAAAATTAATTATTTAAACTTGAAATTATATGATGTATTAATTTCATTAAAAATCTATTATATTAATTAATTAATGTTAATTAATTATATTAATATAATATTAAATAATATTAATTAAAATTAAATTGTTGAGAATCTAATTTAAGATTAATCTTGTTAAGATTAATGTAACTTAAGATTAATTAATTAATATTAGACGGTATATTAATTTTATTAAATAAATTAATATCAATTAATTTTGTAGTTAATTTTTTTTTGTCATGAAACGTATAAGTATAGTTTATAAACTAAATGCGAACATGGTTACCGGGTTGAAGGAAACCCGAGGTAAACTAGGACTAGGACAAGTTAAGATAGAGCGTTTCACACTCTAGTAAGGCTGAGTTGAGGCTTAATGGAGGTTGTGTGTAATCCGATACCTAAACTTACATAGAACTACTGTAGTAAGTTTACTACCGGGTGGCCTCAAGATGGCCTGATCAAAACACCCTGAACTATAGCTCTTAGAGTAAAAATGATCATGAAAACAATCATCCTACCCACTTTTTGAATTGAATGTTGATTTTAATAGTAACATAGTCATGGTCTTGTCTTATGATAATTATCATCTTCTTCCATGTCACAGGGATAAACATGGTAAGAACGCGAGCAAGTTAGGGGCGAGGTTGAGAGACAGCATTACCTGAGCTGAATGTGCCAGTACCATCACCAGAAACCATCCTTATATTGTGCTCCCTGGAAGCAATAAACGAAACACTTCGAGGAATGCAGAGAGGAAGTGTTAACTCAGAGGTAGAAGTGGAGGCCCCTCCACTAAGGGAGGAAGTTACTATGGTAGAAGTGAATACGGTACTAAGACCTCTGCATCAGGATATCACAAGGGAGCTTCAGAAGATAAGGCTTCCATAATTTTCAGTGGGTCGAGCAAGGATACGAGTAGAGTCTTGGTTGGAAGAGATGACCAGGTGCTTAACCTTAGAGGACTACACTTCCACGTCCAAGTCTAAGATCACAATATTTCAACTAAAGGGGGTCTCCTTGAATTAGTGGGGGCACCAAGAAAGGCAGCTACATCTTACACCAGACATGTTTCCATGGGAACTATTTGTGGAAAAGTTCAAAGGGAAGTACCTACCTGCATCCTACTAGGAAGAACAGGTAGGGGCTCTTCATGCCTTAGTACAAAGGCATCTATCCATGGAGGATTATGAGGAGAGGTTTATGGAATTAGTCAAGTATGTCCCCTACTTGGACAACGACAAACGCTAGGTTGAGCGCTTCGTATATGGGCTCAATACCAAAATCAGGACACAAGTACGGATGTGGAAACCAACTTTGGTTGTCAAAGCGGTTGATTGCACTTGTTACACAGAGGAGATGCTAGGTGCAAATCCCATCAGGTCATTCAACTCTCAATAGTTAGGGTTTGTGGGGAAGGATCCTAGAATATACCCTCGGGGAGGGTATGCGAGGCCACCTCCCTCCAGAAATAGGTACACACCAAGGGTTTCTGCGGTAGATAGGTGTTGTGGCCACAACATATTCCATGCTTCAGCAGAGCATGGGTGCCCCAAACTTTAAAATAAACACAAAGGTATTTGGGTAGGTGTTCTTGTGAACATGAGTTCTCGAATTTGTTTTCTATGATCTTGTACCTGTGCCTTTGGTTGGTTTAATTGTCATTATTTTTCTCAAAAATTTCTAAGTGTTCTAGCCATAGGAAGCCTTAAATTTTAAGTATTTTGTCATCTATTCCTGTCAACCCGAAACTCGACATTCCGACACCCCAAAACCCGAACCCGAAAGGTGCGGGTTGCGGGGTTTTATTTTCAGTCATTTGATTTTGGGCAACCCGAAACCCGCAACCCGACAGGTGCGGGTTGCGGGAACCCCTTCGTTGATAATTTTAGGAAATTTCCATCTCGAAACCCGAAACCTGCAGTTGCGTCTTTCGGATTTCGGATTTTCATTTCGCCTTTTAGTTGTGTTGCATGTTTATGAAACCTGCACCCTACAATTTGCGGGATGCAGGAAACGTTTCTTCATTTTTGCAGTTTGTTTTCGTTTACGAAACCCGCCGCCCACAAGTTTCGGGTTGCCGCTTTTGGTAGCCCATTTATTCGTTTTAGTTCGGTTTGCACTCCCGAAACATGCAAGCTTTGGGTTTCGGCTTTCGGGAATTATCAATAAATTTGTGAATAAAATTCCAAGATCTCATCTCGTGCCCTGCATTGGTTAATCTTTGCCGTCAATTCCTTTTATCTAGTGGATGAAATTCCATCATTCGAACTTACGTTTTAATGCTTAGCCTACATTGTTCTTACGACCAGGTTGCTAACTGAATTTTTCACCTCATGATCACCTTTGAATATATGATTGCTTGATTGGATCGGTTTGTAATGACAGTTTTTCAGATGCGACTTCGAATCGTGCGTGATTCTGTTAAGATTGTACTTTGTTATGATCCATTTTGGATTAACATGCTGCAACGTCGTTTCATTACAGTCCAAATGATTGCAGTTCTAAATTCGTATGATTTTAATCATAGCAGGTCATCATATTCAATCATTTTGATTTCCCGTAACTCTTCTTAAATATGGTCGCAAGTACTAAGCACTTAGTTCGTCGTCTGTATTTGTTAGAAAAGTTTTCTGTTTATTTTGAAAGCTCTCTTTCTGACGATCTGGTGTGATAAATATGCAGACAGTTTATGAACCTTTTGATGAGTGTTATATGAAAGAACATCTTTAGCCATTGTTATTTCAAGAACCTATGTCGCCACCCTTTCACGTGGGTGTCCCTGATACCAGCAGTGATAGCGAAGAAGAAGATTCTGAGACTCTACCCATTTGCATATTACTCCCGCGAAGAGAAAATCAATGAACAACCATGTGATCGGGATGAATATATTATCCATGATTTTATAATCAATCAGGAACCTGCTACTCCACCAGCTCCCAAGAAGCAAGACCCGTTGTTCGATTTTTCTGTTTTTGAGAACATTGTGAATCAACAGGAAGATTCCAAGGCGATTCAATAGGAAGATTTGATGGATCATTTGTTGCCTGTTATCGATAACTAATGGGCCATTGTTGAATTCTGCAATTTTTTTACGGGATCCTTCCCGAAATTAGAAAATTACCCTTACCTCAAAACCTTGTCATGGGACTGGAGGGAATCTTTTGAGCTAAGATTATTCAGATTATTTTGCTAGAACTTTCTGGATAGTTAGCCTCATCTGAATTTTGTAATCTCTATTTTTTGAGAATTTCCATTAATACTCTGCTGTAATTCTTATTTAAAGGGGAATGCCTCTCGATGTTAAGGGGGGTTGATAATTTTTGGGTTAGAAATCAGCAGGAGATGAATGGAGATACTCTGTCTTAGCAGAGCTTTGTAATTTGGTTTACAGACTTCGTTTATACAATAAAGTAATCCCTTTGAATCATCTCTTGTTTATTGTTCAAATTTATTTGATAGTTCTTGATTTCTTGCTTCAAATTGTCATCTACAGTGTGTGATCTTTTGCAAGCATTAATTTACATAAGGATATGTTATACTGATTTCTCTTTATGGCTGATCTATGTATGAAAATGTTTGATTGAATTTCTGTCAATTGAAATATTTTCTTTATCAATTTCTACAAATGATTTACATTTAATTTAATCATTGTTAATTTTTCAATTAACAAGGTGATTACAGGTTAATTTTGAACAGGTTACATGCTTATATTATTGTCACTTAATTTTCATTAACTGATTATGATCTAAGTGAATACATACATGCATCTTTTACATTTCTGTTGAAGTTGGAAAACATACTTATTCCCCTCACAATCAAGATTGATCTGCACAACAACAATCTTTTCCTTAGATTAGATCTAACCTAGAGTAGATTCTTTTCTCATATAGGTTAAGTTAGAAAATACTAAGTTTTCATATTTTTGTTTTCCTTAAATGGAGAACCGATCTATTGATCGAAAAACCAACTCATAGAGTGCTAGCAGAGGCCGAATATCCGTGGGAGATTTCCATACCAAACAGGATGGGGATAGAAATGTCCTTGCGTAGGGTCTTTCGAAGCCTTTCAGTCTGGGTTTTCCCCCTCTGTTGGGAGCCTTGGACCCATTCCAGCACCTTGCACTTACCCTGCACCCCCGAGGCCTCAACAAATGGCGCTCGAAGGAGGGCCATAGTGAACTATTCCTAAACAGAATACTCAGAAACCTCCTCCAGCAAGAATACCAATTGTCACCCGGAGTCACACACAGGCATCTACTTCTGTTGAGCAACCAATGCAACAACCCACTACTATCCCTGTTACCCCAATAGCTCATTGAGATCCGAAAACAGGAGATATCATTATTACGTCACCCACTAGAGGACCTATTTTACTTGAAGAGATACTCAAGAGGTCCAGTGATAGTGCTGCTAGATTGCAGCAGAGAGCCTCTCTACAGAGAAATCAAGGATTAGTAGCAATTCACCAAGAAAACACTAATCCATAGTCAAATGTTCAAGAAAATCAATTCAACCAATATTCAGTCGAGCAAAATACCGAGAAAAATACTGAACAAAATACAGAACAAGATAGTTCATCAAACCAACATCAGCTTCCTGAATTTGGTCTTGATTTATTATTCACTGAAAAAGAACCAACTTCACAAGTAATTCCTTTAGGTGAACCGCCACCCTCTCCCCCTTCATCTTCGTCGTCCTCATCCCAAAGTGAACATTCTTCTAACTCCTCATCTGAAGAAGAAGAAGAACAACCTATGGCTAGGGAAGGCCAGAACAGACCTTGGCTTGACCAAGATGCTGTTTGGATACTTGGAGATCAACATAGGCTACCTAAGAACCTAGAAAAATTGCTTCCTAAATTTAACCCAGATGACAAGTCACTTGGACTTGATCATATTAAAACTTTTATGCAGGCCATCAGACTTAGGAGTGTTATCCATGAGTATGTGGTTTGCAGACTCTTCCCTTACACATTTGAGGGCAAGGCATCTACATGGTATTTTTCTTTGGAAGCAAAAACCTTAACATCATGGGACGATTTTGAAAAGTTGTTTATCCAAAAGTTTGGGGATGACAAAACACCACAGGATTTAGTTTTGGAATTATATTCCATGAAGATGAGAAACAAAGAAAGGGTTAAGGATTACAACCAAAGATTCTCTTACCTTAAGAATAGAATCCCTGCCCCTATACTCCCAGCAGAAGAGTTTTTGGTTTCCTTTTATGAAAAGGGTCTCTTTGCCCCTATTCCGATGTGGGTAAAAAGGGCACATAAAAACAACTTATATGAAGCCTACGCTGAAGCTACTCAAATCAAAAAGGATATCTATTGTTTGAAGGATAGTCCAGATGTAGTAGAAGATCAACCCTCTACTTCCACATCTAGGAAGAAAACTGACATTGTGCCCAAGGATTCTACCCAGAACAAGAATTCTTTTGACATGACCGATGTAAAGAAATTCCTTCAGAAAATGTCGAATTAAATGGTCGATTTGAAAAGAAATAACAACAAGAACCAAAACCAAAACATAGGTTTTGCAAGGATGCCTTTTAGGAGACCTTATCAGCCTCCTCAGAATCCACCACCTCCTGATCCCACTGAAGGACTTTCAAATAAAGAACTCTATTCCATTTTTAGAGCCTTGGCAATAGAATCCCAAACTATTCCTGAATCTACCAATGATCAGACCAACCGAAATTCACAATTACCCGAAGAGGATGAAGAACAAGAGGACCTACAGGTGAATGCTGTTAGCTATTTCTCTGAACTTCCTATGAATGAAGAAGAAGAAGAACCTAAGACTATTTTTAATGTTCAACACCCTTATAATACAAGGTCAAGACCACAACCCCCCCAGGAACCTTCATCTTCAACAACAGTTCCCAATAAAGACAAGACTGTTCCCCAAAAGGATACAGTTATTCGAGAGATGGAGTACAATCTAGCCGAAGATCTAAAAAGAGTTAAGGTAAATATCTCTTTGTTTGAACTTTTGAAGATCCCTTCTATGAGGGATACTTTACCCAAAAGCATGATAATCAAACAACCTAGAGAATCACAGAATAATAACCTGGACTCTTTCACTAAGCCAGACGATCAAAAACCTGGAAGCAAAAGGACACCTCCTTTTCTTCTTACTTTCGAAATCTTCAACAGGAACGTACATAATTGCATGATAGATTCGGGTACCTCATCAAACATGATGCCCTTATCTGTGTGTAGGAAATTAAATGCCACTTGGGAACCCTGCCCTGCTCAGATTGTCCAACTCAACAGATCAAAAGTCAGAGTAGTAGGAAGGTTGAGGAATGTCCTGCTTACATTATCTGTGGACCCTCGTATTCACCAAAATATAGACATTGTTGTAGCTAACAATCCTGAAGCTTATGGGATGTGGCTGAGTAGGGACTGGTTAGAGAAGCTTAAGGGCTACTTTGCTGGAGCAGTAAAATACTGTTCTTACGGGAAAACCCAATGTAAGTAATGTAAGTGGTCCATAAATGGAACAATAGTAATGTAAAAATGTATTGTATTGTAGATGATTAATAGTTACATAGGTTTGGGCTTTATATAAGCTCGCCATGCACCTTTTCGTAAAAGGGCATGACTATTGACTTTAGATAGTCTTTAATTATAATAAATTAATATGAATATGAATTTATTATTTTAATGTTACATCGCCTCTCTCTTAGAAACACTTTTTCCTCAAAGCCTTATAATTTTTATGTATTGCTTTTTGTGGTGTCCTAGTTGAGGACACATGTCGATACGAACTTTTAAACGTTGAGCATAACTTCTGATATGTGGAGGGATCAATCCATCCCAAGTTGATTTGTCAATGATTGTCGGGATTCCGTACTGATATGTCATTGGGAGTTTTGATCACCTTAGTACCTTTATCTTCTGACATTTCTGCCTTTTTAGGGTGTCGGTTTTTATGGTTGGGGTGTCGATAGGGAGTTTTCACACTGTAAATTTCTTTTACGAAAGTCGTCTTTTGATCACTGCTCTGAGTTGGAAGTTGTATTTTTGTCCCTTGAGGTTTTAAGGTTTTGTCTTGTATTTTTTCCAACTTGTTTTTTAACTGTATCTTATCCTTCTGAAACTTCTTAATCACTTCTACTTGTGATTTCCTAACTTCTTCTGAATTCTTAAGTTGTTCTTTAAGATCTTGGTTATGACTTCTGATGCAACTATTTTCTTTCTGCTTGTCTATAAGTTTCCCTTCAATGTCTTCCGTAGATTGTTCTATCTTTCGGCTATTTTTCAATTTCTTAATTTTTGTGACTAGTATCTTGTTATGATTTCTTAGTTTGAAAATTTCTTTAGCATTGTTGGATAATGCTTTATTATTCTTCACGATCTCCAATTTGTGTGCCTTTTTAGAGTCGTCGTTTTGTGTTTGAAGATCTTGTATTTGTTGTCGACATTGGTTGACCTTTGATTCTTGATCTCCTAATTTATGTCGTATCTTCTTCAGATCTTCATCCTTGTCATTAAGGATCTTGTTCAAACATTTTATTTCTGCTTCATATTTAATTATTTCATTCTTTATATTTTGATCTTCTAGCCTCTGATTGAGTTCATTTTCGGCTCTTAATTCATCAATTTGCACATACAATTTTTCTATACGACTTTCTTGGTCGGAGATTTTTTGTTCATTGAACTTTTCTTGCAGCTTAGGTATTGCAATTACTGCTTCAAATTTTGTAATCCTGTCATGTAAATCTTCATTGTCTCTTTGATAGCGCTTTAACTTGGCTTCTAATTTTTCTATGTGTACTCGCAAACTGACTTCCATGGTCTCTGATTTCTTCGACAAGGGTGGATTAAAAAGATGTAATAATTCCCAATATGTCTATCTTGGAAAGAACTTTCCTTGACCCCTTTTTTATTAGGTCAATTAACCTTTTTTTTTTTCTCAAAAATAATTATTATTTTAATAAAATAATAATTTTTCTTTTAATATAATTATAATTATTAATTAATTAATAAATTAATAATATTATTATATTAATGTTTTATAAACTATATATATATATGTATAGTTTTTTTTTTTCCAAAAAACTAATTTTTTGGTTGGATTACTAATAGTTCAAGCCTTTGAGATAATAATAATATGTATTATTATTACTATAGTTATATAATAACTAAACTCATCCTAACTAAGGTATGAGTTGTTATAAATAATGGTTTCTTTATAAAACCAAGGCTAGTTTTATAAAACCACGGGATGGTTTTATAAAACCAAGGCAATATGTGGTTTTATAAAACTAAGGTTGGTTAAATAAAACCTATGTTGTGTAATCTCAAAGAAACTTTGACAATTTGGCCACAAGCCGGAATCAACAAGCTTTGATACCAATGGAGCAGTAAAATACTGTTCTTACGGGAAAACCCAATGTAAGTAACATAAGTGGTCCATAAATGGAACAATAGTAATGTAAAAATGTATTGTATGGTAGATGATTAATAGTTACATAGGTTTGGGATTTATATAAGCTCGTCATGCACCTTTTCGTAAAAGGGCATGACTATTGACTTTAGATAGTCTTTAGTTATAATAAATTAATATTAATATTAATTTATTATTTTATTGTTACATTTTCCACTGACTGATCTCATCTATGGTTACTCTATAATGGACAACCCAACAAAATCAAAATCAGTAGGGAGCCTTTCATAGAATAGACAGTCACGGACCTTAACGATTCTAGTGAACCTACCAATTACTACAGTGCACATATTGAACATTTTACTTTTGACACTTTCTTTGGAGATTTGCGAGTTGATTGTTCTCTAGAAGAAAATGTGCAGAAAGAATCACAGATCACTCAGGTTACCTATGTACCTTTCACTGGAGATGTTGTACATAATTTTTTTAATGTAAATACAAATTTTAGAATAGATCCAACTACTTGGACTTTATTTTTGATGGCTCCAAGTCTAAGAAAGGAGCTGGTGTAGGTTGTGTCCTCATTAACCCAAAATGGATTAAAACTAAGATATTATGTAGACTGGAATTTGACTGTACCAACAACATAGCTGAATACGAGGCCCTTGTTCAAGGAATTAAAAAGCTGTTGATATGGGTGTACAGGTAATTCATTGCTTTGGTGACTCTGAAATCATTGTCAAATAGGTAAGGAATAAGATACACTACTTATCTCCACGCCTGATGAATTATTAGAAACTGGTGAGAGACCTTACGAATTCCTTTCTGCATTTAACATTAACTCAGTCCCTATGTCACAGAACTTCGATGTTGACCTCTTAGCAAACACAACATCCAGATTGATACCAGCAGAGGGTTTGTCGCCTCGAACCTTTTCAATTGAACTCATGTACATGCAGTCTATACCTGACAATGTAACAAACTGGAAAGTGTTTGACGATGACCATCAGATACTTGATTTCCTCACAGCTCAGGATACGTTTTAAAACATGGCTATAGATGAAGAAGAACATGAAAAATCACTCTCTGATACTTCAAACGTTATCCCGAAATCCATTATTATTCTAGAGAAGTTCTACGATTTACAGGATAAGTTCAGACACAAAACCAATTGCAAAACCCACAACTCCTCACTTAATTACGAACCAATCAACTTAGGTACTGAGCAAGAACCCCGTTTTATCAATATAGGAGTTGATTGTTCTCCAGAGGAAAGAAGGGCTATCATTAAGTAATGTAAAGAATACAAAGATGTTTTCGCATGGACTTATGATGAATTGAAAACCTTTGATACGAGCATCATGCACCACAACATACCTATGAAGCCGGAGTTGAAGCCTTATCAACAATAATTGCGCAAAATGCACCTAAGCTTAGAACCTTCTATGAAAAAAGAACTAGAGAAAGTCCTGATGACACGAATCATTTTTCTTGTGAGACACACTCAATGGATTGCCAATTTGGTACCTGTGTGTAAGAAAAGTGGCGAAATCAGATTGTGTGTCGATTTTTGAAATCTGAATCGGGCTTCCGAAAAAGACAATTATCCTGTTCCACCCATGGAAAAGATTCTGTGAAAGGTAGCAGGATCAGAGATGTTCTCACTCTTGGATGGTTTTTTGGGATACAACTAGGTCATGGTTGCTCTCGATGACCAACTAAAAACTGCTTTTAGAACCCCTTGGGGCACTTTCGCCTACAGGAGGATGCCTTTTGAGTTGATAAATGTCGTGTCATTTCCCCCATTTTGACCCTCATAATATTTTGGGCTATAATGTAAATAATATATGCATATTATGTATGATTCCTAGTGTGGAGCTCAAGGCCAAGGCTCCGCTGGTGAAGGCTCGATCTAGAAGAGGCAACTATTTGATATTATGCTACCCATGTGCTAGTGAACCATGGAAATTATAAATATGCATCTTAATATAAATGCCCACAACTAGCTATGCAATGCAACAAGAGATGGGGGCATGATATTACAAGGAATTGGGAGGGAAATATTCAAACCCTTGAGCCAATCAAGTCAAGCCAAGTGTCAATGAGAGAACCCATGAACCCTCAACTATCCATGTTGACTTTTGTACCCAATCATTGATTTCTCCCAAGAGTTGGTTGAGGTAGTTAATGCCTCGGGGAATGGGAGGTATGGTTGTCCAAATTCGAGTATGGGCAAGCCACCCTTCCTAGATTTTCATGTTTGGCTTCTTGGGAAAGAAAAGGGCCATGAAATTGCTCCCCAAGCCATTATTCACCTATGAGTTTTCTCTCTCACGAGTGGAGAACTTCCTGGGCATTTTTCTCACTAGTTTTACTATGTTTACCTTCATTTTCCTAGCTGGGAAGGGCATTTTTGTTGTGGCTAATAGTGGGGATGAGAGAGGAAACAATTTGGGGTTTAATTGAGGCCATTTTGGCCCACTGAATGCTCATACATCTGTGGGAGAAATCAATTTTCTTCCCGGGGGTTGATTCCCTCTTCCCACAATCCGTTTTTGGTGTGCCCACGTTTTGGGAAAACCCATGTCCATCTAGTTCTATGCCCCATTGCTGAAAGTGTGTTTCTAGAGCCATATCTAAGTTTGGTGTGCAAGAGAATGATGGGGTAGATTGAAAGGGAAACACACTTTCAACAATGGGGCATAGAACTAGATGGACATGGGTTTTCCCAAAACGTGGGCACACTTTCAGCAATGGGGCATAGAACTAGATGAAAGGGAAATTCCTCACCTTGGGGCATGGAACTGGATGAAAGGGAAATTACTCACCTTAAAACTAATTCAGTTTGTAGAATAAGAATCGCATATTTGGAAAATGGCAAGAATGAATGATTACACATATGTATATGTTGAATTTCTAACTCATGAGAATATCATAGCTAATGATTGCTTGTATGCTTGATAGGGAAGCCAAGGAAAGGATTAGCTATGATGTGGATGAGGAACTCCATGTCAGAATGAGGAATTGGGAAGAATTCCTTAACTCCTCTCTTGCTATTGTATTTATATTTCCTAAGTTTCATAAGTTGAAATTTATGGCATAGGGATGATAGAAATGCAAGAGAGTAGCAGACTAAATGCATATGAATTAGTGGGCATGATTAAGGAGTCATTACATAGTGCATATGAATCGCTTATGCATAAAGCATGATGTTGCATATGGGTAAAGGTAGTGAAAGTTACACATGCAATAGCCAATTAATGGTATTGCTTATGGTTGATCACCAGTAATGTTGTTGATAATGGTTGTATGAATCAGACCATAGAAGCATGATTGAAAATGTAAGATATTAGATAGCTGAAATGAATATGCACTAGATGGCATATTGATAAACATTGCACAGTGCATGTAAAAATACTTGTGTATATATATATGATATTTCATATTGGTAGAATAGTGAGGTTTTGCATATGCAATGAGCCACTTAAAGATGATTATGGTGGTTGTTAAATAACTAGTTGTGTTTGCAATGGTTATAGGACCAAAGATAACCAAAGCATGACTAAGGGCATGGATGATGATTGTTGCATATGACCAACAACCTTATGAGGAAAAGATGGTGCAACAAATCTACGAGCATGAGGTTGGAAAAAGAACTGTGAAGCCTTGGTAAGAGGCTAAGTGATCAGGTAACATCAAATGATGTTAATGACAGCCATGTAGGTAATGGATATTTGTGTTTAATTGCATGAATGTTGAAAGATCCCTTCAACTATGTTTAAACTATGTTAAATTGTTTGCATGTGAGACTAAGTGCCTGAATGTGAAGATAATCCTACCAAGTATGGTCAGGAGTGGGTAAGTGAAGGCAGGGAGACTTACACCCTGTAGTTTTTTAGAAACCTCAATGCATTCATATGAAATTATATCATGCCATTTGTGTATGATTGGTTGTGAGTTTAACAACCAAAGCAAGTGATGACTTATGGTCCTGTTGTAGTGTATGCCATATGAAATAGGCATGGTTAGGCCATAATATGTTTGAATACATAATAATCATGAATTGATGCAGGGTTGCATTGAGGAGATGTGCATTAAAATATTATGTACAATCTTGTGGGTATGCATTAAGTGAACACACATTAAAATATTATGTGAGAGATGTGAATGTGCATGCATAGGTATAGGTGCACATGTTGAGTTGCATTGTGTGAATGCATGATTGTGATATATGTTCAATGCAATTAGATAATCAATGAAATGGTGAACCATTGTTAATACTGAGAGAATTTCATGAGCTACTATGAATGTAGGAAAAAGATTGCATGAAGAAGATAGACATGATGATGGGATACCAACACACTCTATTGGAAGGGCAGAGTTGCATGAAATGTGAAGTAATGAGTACTTACAATTTATTTAAATTGCACGGATAGTGTACCCATGCCTTGCAATTTTATTGATGATAACGATGCATATATAGATATATACATATATTTCATTGCACCTCAAATGCTAACAGCTGAAGGTGTTTGAATTATTGAGTGTTATAATTCTGAGATCACTTCAGTGACTGTTGTAGCAATGAAAAGATTATATGCATAGATACTCACAACATGTTTGGCTGATTGAAGTTTCAGATTTCAGGTAGATTGTTCTGGGCATGGAAAATGTGGGTAAGTCCATGATGAAGATTGGAATCTACCATGAGCAAGAGCCAAACGATATGAGAATAGACTCGTGGCTAAGCAAATCAATTTCTGTAGAGAACAAAATTGCAAATTCATACTTGAATTTAATTATTAATGCCATTGAATGATTATTGTTAAATGCTGTTGATTGTTTGGCTATTTGATAAATGTGCCAGGAAGACACATTGCAGGAAGACCATGTGTGATGACCTGCAGAAGCCAAAATCCATGGGAAGGACCCCATGCTTTGGAAATGGGTTTTGGGTGAAACACCATTTCATATTTTAAGAATGACATCCCAGCTGAGCTGTATGTTGGAAAACCACGAGAGTGAGATGGTAAAGCTATGCTAAGAAGGCATGTATGAATTATGGAACGTGGAATGATTGGGGTGGAAAACCGAAGAACTGTTGACTCAGAGAAGGGAGCCCCCATTCTTCACAAATGAAGAAAAGATACATCTGCAAAATGAATGAGTACTCTGTGACCCTAGATAGAACATGCATGTCTAAATTATCAGGGTTAATATGCAGAGCATGCTCTATCTTATTTATATCATTGCATACTACTTGAGTATGATTAGGGCCTACATGGCGCACATCGGAAAGGGGGTGCACGCCTTTTCTGGTGCTGGGTCATGATAGGGTTTTCAATATTGACTACACCCTAAGGGAATGGACGCATTCCTAGTGTTTCAATACTTGATAGTGAATGATATGGATTATGGTTACAAAATTTGAATAGCAATACTGATGAGCTTGCTTATCCTTCTTGTGTTGTTAGCCTACACAGATGCAGATTGATGATGCACATTAAGAGGCAAAGTAAAGAAGGGTACGCAAAAGGACTGTATAGGAATTGGCAACCTTTCTATGCTCATGCAAAATATTAGCATAAGGGCTGGACAGGCCCGAAGAGCTATGTAATAAGAAGAGGTGTCATCCTTGTGTGAGTGGGGTCATGCTAACCTGCAGTCAAGAAAGTCACCTATAAAGTTCCTACAGGAACCACCGATTTGCACAAGAGAAGGAGTGGCGTCCTTGTATGAATGAAGAGCTGTATGTGTGAAGGGTTATGGTGCAAGAAGGTGTGGTGACATTGGTGAAAACCCTAAAATCTCTATTGGGTCAGCAGTAGGAGGGCGGGCGCCAATACTGATTGAAAACCCTGAGATTCCTATTGGGTTGGTAGTAGGAGGGCGGGAACTAAGACTGACTGAAAACCCTGAGATGCCTATTGGGTCAGTAGTAGGAGGGCGGGCACCAAGACTGACAGAAAACCCTGAAATCTCTATTGGGTCAGCAGTAGGAGGGCGGGCACCAAGACTGACTGAAAACCTTGAGATGCCTATTGGGTTAGCAGTAGGAGGGCGGGCACCAAGACTGACTGAAAACCCTGAGATTCCTATCCAAGTCCATAGGCAATTCCAAGGCTTGCAAAGCGAAGCAGGATCCTATGGACCAGAGGGGAAACGCACAATACAGATAAGTATTCGTTTTCATTTATGTCTTGTTTGGAATAATGAAGATTTTAGGTATAAATCTTTTAACAGCTAAGCTGATACACTATTGTTTCTTTGTTGGAAACCTTGGTCATTGCAGGAAGGAAAGACCCTAAAAGACTATAAATTGCTGGTAAATCCAGAGAGTATATGAGTGGGCGACATAAATTGCTGGTAAATCCAGAGAGTAAATGAGTGGGCGATATAAATTGCTGGTAAATCCAGAGATTAAATGAGTGGGCGATATAAATTATTGAGAAATCCAGGGAGTAGCTGGTTGAACGCTATAAAGTTCTTGATAAGTCCATAGAGTGACTAGTTGGGCATTCACTACTTGATATGGTAAAGCAGCATGTACGCTGGCCCAATACCCCTTAAACAATTGATAAAATCAGATAGCGTACTGGCCTGGCATTGCCTATTCGAATGATTGTGGAGTAGCCTACGTGCTGGCCCAACATTCATAATTATGTCCACGGAAATCCAAGGCTTGTAAAGCAAGGAAGGATCCCGTGGAATAAAGTGAAGACATACAATACAGATAAGTATTCGGTTATCTTGCAACTTCTTGCTTATGAATATACGTATGTATATGATTTGGTTATGATTTATCAAACTCTTGTTTAGAGAAAAATCTTATGAAATAAACTAAACATGTAAATTGATTCAATGTTTGAGTGTAGGTATTGTTGGAAGCAAGGACCAGGAATGCATCATAGGGATGCATATGGACATGTGACCATCCTAAAGAGCTCAGTATGAGCAGTAATAAAAGATGGTGCTATTGAACATGAGTGGGTCCTAGCAACCAGAGATTCTGTAAGCAGAATGGGAAGGGGTAGCCAAGTTGAAAAGCTTTAAACAGACCTTAGACACTAAGTGTCATAGCCAATAAAGGGAAATTCAAGCATTCACATTAAAGTGAAAGAGACTAAGGAGCATGAAACCACAGTGATGGCATAGCTCCGTAATAAAACAAGACTAAGAGGGAGAAACTCTTACTCTTCTCTTTCCTTTTTATTGATGCATTTATAAAACAAAGAATTGTTGAATGCATGTCATGACTAGAAGAAGAATGTGTTTATTTGCTTGAATTAAATTGTGAATGCTAAATAGTTATTTCACCATGAAAGGATGAACATGAAAGAGATCATGTGTATGTTGGGAAAGCATGAAAAATTTGGAAGTCACATGAGTGAAGAATGGACGTTCCATGTCAATTGAGAAATAATTGACTAATTTTAATGTTTATATTATGCTTGTCCTAACAAAGAGTTTTCCATGATAAATTTCACAGGGAGAAATTGAAACAATTGGTTGCAGTCGACACAAGCAAGTGTTGCTAGTAAGTAAAGAGTGGTCAGCTGTGCACATTGACCATGGCGACAGACCAAGGGCTATTAGAGTTGGCTGAAAGTTTTCTTCAAACAATTGCCAGGACCCAAGAAAATATTCGAGAGATGCTCAAGCTATAGAGGCAATAGAATGAGATGAACCACAAGGTTTTGCAGGACTCTATTCATATGCAAAAAGAGGTAAAAAGCATTCTGGGAGCAATCAGTAAAGGAAAGGAAAGTGGAT
The DNA here is from genome assembly GCA_027924585.1 of Larix kaempferi. Lineage (NCBI taxonomy): Eukaryota > Viridiplantae > Streptophyta > Pinopsida > Pinales > Pinaceae > Larix > Larix kaempferi. The sequence goes on along the minus strand of BSBM01000571.1, from coordinate 3,621,308 downwards.
CCATGAAGAAGCATTCATCCAATCAGCCGATTAAGAAACGTTCCAGGTGGGAAGACTTAAAGGAATTTGAGCAGGAAAAGGTAAAGAAACCAATGAAATGTTGGGAATGTGGAGGAAATCATTGCCGCCGCGACTGCCCAACAATGGAACATCAAGAGGGTAGTCACCATAAAGTTTCCAGACTTGTGGATCAGCGGGAAGGTAAAGAAAGGGAAGGGATTGTTTTGGAACAATTCCCTCATGTAGAGCTAGAAGGTCCAAGCCAGCAGGAGCAGTTTGTAAAGACCAAAGGACTTGGTCCCGAAAACCCAAGTAATGGGTGAAATGCAGGATAGACCTGCCACATTTTGTGAATTTTGGACATGTATATAGCATGTATGTTTTTCTAGGTATTGGAACACCGAGGATGGTGTTATTCCAAGGGGAGGGGAATGTCACGTCCCTCATTTTGACCCTTATAATATTTTGGACTATAATGTAAATAATATATGCATATTATGTATGATTCCTAGCATGGAGCTCAAGGCCAAGGCCCCGCTAGTGAACGCTCGATCTAGAAGAGGCAGGTATTTGATATTATGCTACCCATATGCTAGTGAACCATGGGAATTGTAAATATGCATCTTAATATAAATGCCCACAACTAGCTATGCAATGCAACAAGAGATGGGGGAATGATGTTACAAGGAATTGGGAAGGAAATATTCAAACCCTTGAGCCAATCAAGTCAAGCCAAGTGTCAATGAGAGAACCCATGAACCCTCAACTACCCATGTTGACTTTTGTACCCAATCTGTTAGAAAAACAGGATCGCAGAGCAATAACAATAAACAGAAATGCAAATATAATCACACATACACATTACAAGAGAGACACAGATATATCGTGGTTCACCCAACTTGGGCTACGTCCACACTGAATTTTCCAGTCCTTATTATTATTACCGTCCAGCAAAGTGAAGGGATACAACCTGCAGCACAATCGCTGCACTTCCTCTTCTCTTTTTCACAGTCTCTCTCCTGATCTCAAAGATCTTTACAATGCATAAAACCTAATACATCCTCTCTGCCCTAGCCATATTACAATGTCTTTCTTTTATAAGGGAAATACAATGGGAAAATACCACAGGATACCCAAAACCATGGGCCCGCAAAACAGCTGGCAAAAACAGCCCCAAACATTTTCTTCGGGGGCACTGCCCTCGAACCCCTGTCGGGGGACCGCTGGCCCCCAGACCCCCCAGCCAAGGGGGATGGTCCCCCCTGGAACCTCGTGGGGGGGCGATGCCCCCCCACACCCCTCCGTTGGGGTGAGTGTACAGTCCACCTACATATCATATAAAACTAGGGTACAAACACGGCTAATACAATATCATCTATGAGACTAGAAGATCTGGCTCCATAACCAACAATCTCCCACTTGGAGATTGATCACAGCAACTCCACCGCTGCTGCACTTGCTGGACTTGGACTTGGAAAATTTCTCCTCTTCACCTTCATGCTAGAAGGCCAACTGAAACCGAGCACGAACTCAGTTTATCTCTGGTCACTACCTTTGTGAACATGTCTGTAGGACTTTGGCTAGTATGTATCTTTTCCAGCTTCAACAGTTCATCTTCCAGAACAGAGCGTATGAAATGGTACTTGAGCTATATATGTTTGGTCCTGGAATGGAAAGCTGAGTTCTTTGCAAGGTGAATGGCACTCTGGCTATCACTATACAATTTGCTATCCTTCTGCTTCTTACCCACTTCCTCCATAAACCTCTGCAACCAAATCATCTCTTTACTAGCCTCTGTAATGGCAACATACTCTGCTTCTGTTGTTGAAAGTGCAACAACCTTCTGTAGTTTCAAAATCCAGCTTACTGTTGTTCCACCTACAGTAAACACATACCCTGTGGTACTCCTCCTGCTATCCTTGTCACCTGCCATATCTGCATCAACATATCCCTGTAGAACAGTGTCTAAACCTCCAAAACATAATGCCTCAGTGGTAGTACCTCTCAAATACCTGAGAATCCACTGTACTGCCTTCCAATGTTTTTTACCTGGATTGTTCATATATCTGCTCACAACTCCCACTGCATGTGCAATATCTGGTCTTGTGCACACCATGGCATACATCAAGTTGGCAACTGCTGATTGATAGGGAACCTTGGACATGTAATCTATCTCTTCTTGTGTCTTGGGACGCATTTCCTTACTTAGACTAAAATGGCTAGCCAAAGGTGTACTTACAGGTTTTGCATTCTGCATTCTGAACCTCTCCAACACCTTTTGTATGTACTCACTTTGAGACAATGTCAATTTGCGATTTTCCCTGTCTCTCATTATTCTCATACCAAGGATTTGCTTTGCAGCACCCAAATCCTTCATCGCAAATGAATTAGCTAGCTTCCTTTTGAGTACATTTATATCCTGCATGTCAGACCCTGCAACAAGCATGTCAACCACATACAATAACAAGATAATATATCTTCCATTGTCTAGCTTCTTAAAATAAACACAGTGGTCAGAATGACATCTACTATAACCTTGTTCTGTCATAAACCTGTCAAACTTTAGATACCACTGCCTTGGAGCTTGCTTCAAACCATACAAGCTCTTTTTCAACCTGCATACCAGATCCTCCTTACCTCTAACCTCATACCCTTGTGGCTGCTGCATATATATTTCTTCCTCCAAATCCCCATGGAGGAAGGCTGTTTTTACATCTAACTGTTCAAGATGCAAATCTTCTACCACCACTAGACTTAAGATAGTCCTAATTGAAGTCATCTTTACAACAGGAGAAAATATTTCATCAAAATCTATACCTTTCTTCTATGCAAACCCCTTTACAACAAGTCTGGCCTTGTACCGCTTCTTACCTCCTTCTTCTTCCTTCAACCTGTAAATCCATTTGTTTTGTAATGCTCTTTTACCAGCAGGCAACTGAACCAAATCCCAAGTCTGGTTTCCTACCAATGAGTCCATCTCCTCATTCATGCCTTGCACCCACTTCTTTCTAGTTTCCACCTGCATTGCTTCTTCATAACATTCTGGTTCACCAGAATCAGTCATCAATAAATAATACATTGAAGGAGAGTATCGTTCAGGGAGTCTACTTAACCTGGTAGATCTTCTTACAGTTGCAGGAGTTTCAGGTACTTTCTACTGCTCTTGATTTTCTGGCACCTTCAAAACTTCATTTTCTTTAACTTCATCAAGCACTATTTACTCTGTGTTTTCCTTTTCCTGTTTCTTTCCCTGCAACTGATCTTTATACATGACCTTTTCATTGAATATCACATCTCTACTCCTGATGATTTTGTTATTTTCATAATCCCATAAACGATAACCAAATTCATCAACCCCATATCCAATAAAGGTACATTTCTTGGATTTAGCTTCAAGCTTTGTTCTATTTTCTTTATCAATATGGACAAATGCTTCACAACCAAACGTTCTCAGAAATGAGTAGTTTACCTTTTTATCTGTCCATGCTTCCTCTGGAATACCACCATCCAAAGCATTTGAAGGTCCTCTGTTTATTAAATAAACAACACTATTTACAGCATCCGCCCAAAACTATAAAGGCAACCCTGCATGCAGTCTCATACACCTCGTAGGCTCCATGATCATTCTGTTCATTCTTTCTGACACACCATTTTTCTGTGGTGTTCCTGGGACTGTCTTCTCTCTATGAATCCCATGGTATGAATAGTAACTGTCAAACTCCTTGCCGTAGTACTCACCTCCATTATCAGATCTGAGACACTTCAACCTTTTTCCTGTCTCATTCTCAACCAAAGCTTTCCACTTCTTAAAAGTAGCAAACACATCAGATTTCTGTCTAATGCAATAAACCCAAGTTTTTCTAGTTGCATCATCAATAAATGTAACATAATAATGAGAGCCACCAAGAGATTGTACCTGAGCCGGTCCCCATACATCTGTATGCACAAGCTCTAATTTTTCATTCTTCTTCTGTTTCCCAACCCTGAGAAATCTGACTCTCTTCTGTTTTTCATAAACACAGTTTTCACAGAATTCCAAACTTACCTGCTTCAAATCCGGCAGCAACTTGTTTGAGTGGAGAATCTGCATCCCCTTCTCACTCATGTGGCCAAGCCTATGATGCCACAATGCTGTATCTGTTCTTGTGGAAGCTAAAGAGATAGAATGGTCAGTATTATGAGGACATAAATACAACGTACCTACTCTGTCTCCTTTTGCTATCACCATTGATCCTTTAGTGATCTTCCACCACTTTTCTCTGAACGTAGATAGACAGCCGCCATCTCCCAACTGCCCTGTTGAGATCAGATTTCTTTTCATAGCAGGAATATGCCTAACATCTTTCAACAACCAATCAGTTCCATTCTTGACTTTTATCCAAATTCTCAGAACAGATAATGGCGGATAATTTACCTCTAAGGAATTTGAGGACTTCTGTAAAGAAGCTGGAATTAAGAGGGAACTAACTACTCCATATAATCCCCAACAAAATGGGGTGGCTAAAAGAAAAAATAGAACAATCATGGAAGCTGTGAAGACTATGATATATGACCAAGATCTTCCTATGTATCTATGGGCTGAAGCAGCCAAGACAACAGTGTATGTGCAAAATAGATTATCTCATAGTGCTCTTGATTTCAAAACTCCAGAAGAAGTGTTTACAGGTAAGAATCCTGAGGTAAGTCACCTTAAAATATTTGGGTGTCCTGTGTACATCCACATTCCAAAAGAAAAGAGAACCAAGTTGGACCCTTCTGGTAAGAAGAGAATATTTGTTGGTTATTGTGAATCATCCAAAGCCTTCAGAATTTACATTCCAAGCTTTCATCACATAGAAATAAGTAGAGATGTAACATTTGATGAAGAAGCAGCTCTCAAGAAATCCAAGAAGTGCCAACTTGAAGAAATCTATGAAGAAGATACTTCTCCCAGGATCACAGAGGCTGTGCCCATTCCTGAAGATGATTCTCCAGAGGATCATGACATGTTGGAACCACAAGAGCCTCCTATTACAGACTTATCTAAGAAAAGAAGGCCAGCATGGGCTAGAGATATTATTCAAGGGGATGAAAGATATGGAGCTCCTGAAGGCTCCACTAAAGAAAGAAAGAAACCAAAGCTAGTGTCCAACTACATGGCCTTGATGTGTGATCTTGTGGATCAACTACCTACCAGCTATGAAGAGGCAGCTCAGAAGAAAGAATGGGTAGAAGCAATGACAGAAGAATATCAATCAATAATAAAAAATGATGTTTGGGATATAGTCCCCAAACCAAAAGATAAAAGTGTGGTTTCTTCCAAATGGATTTTCAAGATAAAACATGCTGCAGATGGTAGCATTGAAAAATACAAGGCAAGATTCGTAGCCAGAGGATTCTCTCAGAAAGAGGGAATTGACTATGAAGAAACATTTGCACCAGTTGCTAGGTATACTTCAATTAGAACTATCATGGCACTTGCATCCATGATGAAATGGAAATTGCACCAAATGGATGTTAAGACAGCTTTTCTGAATGGTGTAATTGAAGAAGAAGTATACATAGAACAACCACAAGGATTTGAGGTCAAGGACGGAAGGACCCATGTATGCAAACTGAAAAAGGCATTATATGGATTGAAGCAAGCTCCCAGGGCTTGGTACGGAAGGATTGACAATTTCTTAACAAGCATGGGCTTTACCAAAAGTAAAGCTGACCCCAATCTTTATCTCAAAGTGATGGATGATGAACCAGTTATATTGTTGTTATATGTAGATGATCTATTTCTAACTGGAAATGAGAAACAAATTATTGAAAGCAAGAAGAAGCTTTCTTCAGAATTCAAGATGAAAGATCCCGGATTAATGCACTACTTATTAGGCTTAGAAGTATGGAAAGAACCAAAAGGAATCTTTCTAAATCAAGGTAAGTATACTGTGGAGATTCTCAAAAGATTTGATATGTTCGAGTGTAAAGCCATGGCCACTCCCATGGACTCCAACTTGAAGTTATTAGTCAATGATTCATCAGAATTAGTAGACATAACTCTATATAGACAAATCATTGGATCATTGATGTATTTAACAAATACTAGGCCTGATATATGCTTTGCTGTAAATACCCTAAGTCAATATTTAGTAGAACCTAGAAAGGTTCACCTAATAGCTGCAAACCATGTAATGAGGTACCTAAAAGGTACTTTAGATTTTGGCCTATATTATCTCGGAGTTCATGAACTCAGGTTACATGGTTACTCAGACTCTCACTGGGCAGGAAGTGTCTCAGACAGAAAAAGTACTTCAGGTGGATGTTATGGTCTTGGATCTACTATGGTTTCATGGTTTAGCAAGAAACAATCTAGTGTGGCCGTCGGTACTATTGAAGCAGAATATATAGCTGCCTGCTCTGCCAGCTGTGAAGCAGTATGGCTTCGAAAACTATTATCTGGAGTGTTTGACTTAGAAATTGATCCTACTGTGATTATGTGTGACAATCAAAGCTGCATTAAGATGACTAAAAATCCCGTGTTCCACGATAAGTCAAAACACATAGAGATCCGATACTTCTATATACGAGATATGGTGCAGAGAGGAGCTATCAAGCTCGTATATATAAGCACTGAGGATCAGATTGCTAATATCTTGACTAAACCTCTGTCTCAAGTAAAGTTTGAATACTTCTGAGACAAACTTGGTATAGTTCAAAAGGACTCTCCTCGAAAGGGGGAGTAGCATAGTATCTGATAACAAGTCGGTCTCATAAATGATGAGGCTACCTATTTACTGCACTTAGTTATTTAGAATTATTTTTAGATTTAGGACTCTTATACTTTTACTTTTGATGATAGATGTATACATGCTTTTGATGATAGATGTATTAGTGAGAATACATGCTTTTGATGATAGATGTATACATGCTTTTGATGATAGATGTATTAGTGAGAATACATGCTTTTGATGATAGATGTATACATGATTTTGATGATAGATGTATTTTTGATATACATGTTTTGATAATGAGGATACATGTTTTGATGTACATGTCTTGATGATGAGGATACATGTTTTGATGATGAGGATATATATACATGTTTTTTGATGATGAGAATACATGATGCCTTGATGTACTTGTATAGATGAAGATACTTGTACTCATGATTGACATGTAAGAGGATTGGATCATCCCTGGACTTCAGTCCTAAAGAGAGCCGTAGACGTATGTCTTCGAGAATGAAGTCCTTGGTGGACTTGAGGGGATTGGATCATCCCTGGACTTTAGTCCTAAAGAGAGCCGTAAACGTATGTCTTCGAGAATGAAGTCCTTGGTGGACTTGAGGGGATTGGATCATCCCTGGACTTCAGTCCTAAAGAGATCCGTAGACATGATGTCTCCGAGAACAAAATCCTGAATGAATAGGTAAGGGGATTGGATCGTCCTCGGACTTTAGTCCTTTGAATTGAGCCGTAGACATGATGTCTCCGAGAACAAAATCCTGAATGAACAGGTAAGGGGATTGGATCGTCCTCGGACTTTAGTCCTTTGAAATGAGCCGTAGACATGATGTCTCCGAGAACAAAATCCTGAATGAACAGGTAAGGGGATTGGATCGTCCTCGGACTTTAGTCCTTTGAATTGAGCCGTAGACATGATGTCTCCGAGAACAAAATCCTGAATGAACAGGTAAGGGGATTGGATCGTCCTCAGACTTTAGTCCTTTGAATTGAGCCGTAGACATGATGTCTCCGAGAACAAAATCCTGAATGAACAGGTAAGGGGATTGGATCGTCCTCGAACTTTAGTCATTTGAATTGAGCCATAGACATGATGTCTCCGAGAACAAAATCCTGAATGAACAGGTAAGGGGATTGGATCGTCCTCGAACTTTAGTCCTTTGAATTGAGCCGTAGACATGATGTCCCCGAGAACAATATCCTGAATGAACAAGTAAGGGGATTGGATCGTCCTCGGACTTTAGTCCTTTGAATTGAGTCGTAGACATGATGTCTCCGAGAAAAAAATCCTGAATGAACAGGTAAGGGGATTGGATCGTCCTCTGACTTTAGTCCTTTGAATAGAACCATAGACATGAGGTCTCCGAGAATTGAATGATAGGACTGGATCGTCCCTGAGATTCGGTGCAAAAGGTACATGATAGGACTGGATCGTCCCTGAGCTTCGGTTCAAAAGGTACATGATAGGACTGGATCATCCCTGAGCTTCGGTTCAAAAGGTATATGATAGGACTGGATAGTCCCTGAGCTTCGGTTCAAAAGGTACATGATAGGACTGGATCGTCCTTAAGCTTCGGTTCAAAAGGTACATGATAGGACTGGATCGTCCCTGAGCTTCGGTTCGAAAGGTACATGATAGGACTGGATCGTCCCTGGACTTCGGTTCAAAAGGTACATGACTGGATTGCATCATTCATGGACCTATGTCCTAAAGAGAGTAGGATTGATCATCCTGTGTAATGATGATCGTGTGATGACGATGCTGATGATCATGTGATGACGATGCTGATGATCGTGTGACGACGATGTTGATGATCGTGTGATGACGATGTTTATGATCATGTGATGACAATGCTGATGATCGTGTGATGATGATGCTGATGATCGTGTGATGACGATACTGATGATGATGACGATGCTGATGATGACGATGCTGATGATCGAGTGATGTCGATGTTCCAGTAACTAGTTGAGTTACTGATGATGATGAACTGAAGAAAGCTTCCGATGATATATAGATGTATCATGTATGATGTATGACTCGTTGCTCCTGCAGATGCTGTTATAATATCCTTCTTGTTAAGGGGGAGTGTTGAATATTGTAACTTCTAAGAATATTATATTTGTATATTATTTATTCCGGAGATGTTCCATACCTCCGATGTGATTATACTATGACTCCGGAGATGTTTATTCCTCCGAGAAGTTGTGGTAACTAGGGTTATTAGACCCACCATGTGGGGGTCGGCCCAGTCAGTTATAATAGGGTATTTAACCTAATGGTTAAATACGAGCCTACATGTACTTGTGTAAAATATATGTCAGTGTAGTGTATAAATAGAGGAGGTGTGTTCCTCATTTGACACACTCACTCATTTGTGAAAAGAGGCGCACTTGTCTGGGAGATTTGCTAAGGAGGAAAAGAAGGAGGGAGCACATCTTGTATTTTGGTTGATCATCTTATTGAGGAAAGATTTGCTGGGTTTTCTACCCCATGAGGGTTTCCCAAGGTATATTCTGTGTCTATCTTGTGATTATGCTTCTTTCAGTGATCTTGCTAGTCTATTTGGTTTAAAACTTAACAGTAGGAAGTACAGGATCTCACTTAATCTGAAAAAGTCTATTTTTGCAGTCACAGAAGGAAAGCTTCTCGGTTTCATTGTGTCCAAAGAAGGTATGATAATCGACCCGGAATGTACCGATGCTATTTCAAAAATTGGCTTTCCCGGTTCACGCAAGGCCATGTAGTCCTTCCTAGGTAAGATAAATTTTGTCCGTGCACCTAATTTTGCATAGATAGTTAAACCTTTGCAGTAGTTAGTCAAGAAAGATGTACAGTTTAACTGGTCACAGGAACAGAAAGATGCGCTTGTCGAAATTAGAATGGCTATCACTGAGGCTCTTTCTCTCATGTCCCCTTGTAGGTACCAAGGCAATATAAGGTTCATCGTGGGCCTCATAAAGATCTCTATGGGAGATTCTATCTTGTCTTATTAGTTAAGGAATAATTATGTTGGGTCACTTCCAAGGTCACCACCTAAATACAACTTTTACCAGGATTCCATCTTATCATTAATACATCTTTTGATATTCTTTATTCCTTTCCATGACTTCCATTTTATCACAGATACATCTCTTGATATTCCTTTTTCTTTCCCACACTACACACTACCCCCTACTTGACTTCTGGGGCAATATTCTGCAATACACAGAACCTCCATGATTCCTGCTCTAGCTCCCACTTCCTCCTCTCCATTGAAGATTCAATTCTATTTTAATTTTATCAACATCCCCTTGGAAATGACAACTTCCTCCTCTCCATTGAAGATTCAATTCTATTTTAATGTTATCAATATCCCCCTGGAAATGACAAATGGAACTATAGAAAGTTTATTGTTCAAGGGCCAAGCCTGCTACTGAGTTTTATTAGGGGCCATATTTTAAAGATTTTGTAGCTGGATATTTTGATGAAAGTTACACGAAACATAGTATAATAAAACCAGATATATGAATCCTCAATATTTTGGTGGTTTTTTATTTTTCTTGAAATTTGTTTTACTGATCCATTTGAATCCTTCGTGTAGTTTTTATGAATTTTATTTTGTAAACATTAATGGCCTTTTTCGTATTCTGTTGGATTTGATCAGATTGTTGTCATCTCACCTCTAACTGGTTTTATGCATTTTGAATTGTCTCTATGATTTGCTATTTTTCAAGCAATTACTTTGTTTTCCTTTATTATTCATTTTTTATTGTTGTGTTGTGAATTTGTTGTTGCTTGGGAACCAAATAAGGCTCTGGTAATTGAAGATGTCGAAGTTGCACCTCTTCAGGCTGGAGAGGTTCACATAAAGATATTGTATGTGGCTCTCTTCCACATGGATGCTTATACTTGGAGTGGAAAGGTAAGTTACCTTCTTGAATTTCATAGTGTTTAGACTCAAATTTGTAGTGTGGATTTCAAGTTCATAGGGTGGGAGTCTCAAATCAATAGAAAGTTTAATGTATTACACTAGCACTATTTTTTGTGGACAAGAAAAAACATTAGGAATACCTCTTTCAAAGATATAAAGTGACAAATTAATCCTAAATGCACAAACATTCTTGTTACCTTAAAGTTCAACAAGAGTCCACTCCAACAATTCATTTGGTTCACGATATTTAGATTTAGTGCATAGCTTACAAGGTAGTTGCCAAATTCTTGGATATATGCAAATAATGTTCTAACTGAAAATATTGGCTGTGGATCTTAAATTTTTGTGGGTTTAAATCTTCATAAATTAATATTTTTCCAGTGGCCCAGGAAATGAAGTTTGGAAAAAAAGGTTGATCATGTATAGAAAAGTCTGGAATCAAGGTAGTTGCACAGCTTACAAGGTAGTTTCCATATTCTTGGATATATGCAAATAATGTTCTAACTGAAAATATTGGCTGTGGATCTTAAATTTTTGTGGGTTTAAATCTTCATAAAATAATATTTTTCTAGTGGCCCAGGAAATGAAGTTTGGAAAAAAAGGTTGATCATGTATAGAAAAGTCTGGAATCAAACAACTGTTATCAGTATTAGCTCTGCCTAAGAATTTCATTTATACATCTGTAATTGTATTTTCTTATAATGTTTTGTATTGATTCATGATCATAGTTTCTTGTATCATTTTGGTCCCGATACCTCCAATATTTCACACCTCGTCACTATTATTTTACTGCCATTTCCAATCACAGAACTTCATTGTTAATCTTAAAATGTGTGGAGTGATCAAAGTTTCCTTGTAACTAATGATTTTAGTGCACCGTACGAGATTTTGGGACTTCATTATCAATTTTAAAACATAGCGTTGAATTTAATTCACAAGTCTTAACAAAATCAAGGATTGATATTTTAAATTTATTGGAACTTGCACATGCATCTCTATAAAAATTTTATGTTTTGATTACAGGATCCAGAGGGTCTTTTTCCATGCATTCTTGGGCATGAGGCTGCTGGGTAAGCGATTTTTATATTTTATCCTTTAGTCTTAAGATCAAGAGTAAGATGCCTAATACACATTCCAATTCACAAGATTGTTGAAAGTGTTGGTGAAGCTGTTACTGAGGTTCAGCCTGGGGATCATGTAATCCCCTATTACCAGGAAGGATGCAGAGAATGCAAATTATGCAAGTATGGAAAGACAAATCTTTGTGGCCAGGTTCGATCTACTATTGGCGTTGGTCTTATGCTAAGTGACGAGAAGAGACGGTTTTCGATAAAAGGAAATCAATCTATCATTTCATGGTAACTTCTGTTTGGGTTCACAGGGTACTCCCAAAAGAACGAACACCTAGAGCAACCACTTCACACAAACAAATCACAGATCAACACACCGATGTTTTGACGTGGTTTAAACCCTCGAGAGGGAAAAACTCCACGGCCTCGGCCAAATAGATTCTATGGAGCAATTTATTATGCAAAAGAAAGAAAGTTACAAATGAGCTTCTCATAATCGATCAACTAGACAATGACCCTCCATGCTCTTTAAATAGAGATCATGGACCAATCGGGTGTTAAGCCACAAATCAAGGGTAGGTATGATGTAAGAGAAGTTGAGATATCAGATCACTCTATGTTTAGAACATATCGTGACCATCGGATTTAAATATTTAGAAATGCATACTAAAGAAACACACTTTACCTAACGGATCTATTACACAAGTTGATCTTAACTAACTACTAAGTGTCTAAATATCCTAACATCCACCCTTAAGAAGAACTTGGGATAGGATTGAAGGATTTACAAAAGTGACACTATTAGGAGAAGGAAGGAGGCATTAGAGCCTGTCCCCTCTTAATGACCAATTCCCGAACTCCTAACATAGATCGAAGTTTAGAAAACTTTGCTTCTGTAAGGGACTTGGTGAAGATGTCTGCAACTTGATCATGTGTAGGGAAAAAGAGCACTTCAAGAAGACGATCATGAACAAGATTTCTGATGAAGTGCATATGTAGCTCAATGTGTTTGCTACGTTGATGTAGAACTGGATATTTGGCGAGCTTGATGGCACTTTGATTGTTGCACCAAAGTGGAGTAGGCTACTGCTGCTCGTATCCAAACTCTGAAAGGATCTGTCGAAGCCATAAAGCTTCTTGACTGGCATTAATTGCAGCTTGATATTCTGCCTCTGCTGAAGAAAGAGAAAGAGCTTGTTGTTTCTTACAATCCCAAGTGATAAGTCCAGATCCCAGACTAAAAACATAGCCTACAGTAGAATTTCGATCATCAAGATTGTCGGCCCAATCTGAATCAGTGAAACCAACCAACAAAGGTTTCCCCCTTGTACTGTAATGAATCCCAAACCGAATTATACCTCGACTATATCGAAGTATTCTTTTAGCTGCTTTCCAGTGACTTTCATGAGGTGTTTTCATATAACGGGAAACACGACCAACAACAAAGGAAAGGTTAGGAGGGGAATGAGTCAAGTATAAGAGACTACCAACAAGCTGTCGATACAGGGTGGCATCTACTTCAGGTGAAGTACAAGTGGCAGAAATTTTGATTGCAGACTGAAAGGGAGAAGGGGATGGTTTACAATCGTCCATGTGAAAGCGACGAAGAAGGTCACAAGCATACTTAGAATGAGAAAGAAAGATTCCATCTGTGGTTTGCAGGACTTGGAGACCAAGAAAATAATGCAAATGTCCTAAGTCTGACATTTCAAAATTTTGCTTAAGACTAGATTTGACATGGGTTATAAGCTTAGGGTCACTACCAGTAAGAATAAGGTCATCAACATAGAGAACAAGTATGATGAGATGGTTTCCTACTTTCTTGGTATAGACATTGGGGTCAGAATGGCATCTAAAAAAACTAGTGTTAAGAAGAAAACTATCTATTTTGGCATACCAAGCTCTAGGATCTTGCTTAAGACAATATAAGGATTTCTTAAGGTGACAGACAAGGCTAGAGTTATTCTGAACATATCCAAGGGGTTGTTCCATGTAAATTTCCTCCTGTAAATCACCATGTAAGAATGCAGACTTGACATCCATTTCATGGACTTCTCAGTTATGTAAGGAAACAAGGGAAAGAACAAGGTGGATGGAGTTCATTTTTGCGACAGGAGCAAAGGTTTCATTGTAGTCAATCCATTCAACTTGTGAAAAACCTTTGGCAACTAACCTTGTCTTAAGTCATTCAACACTTCCATCTGATGCATACTTAGTTTTATAGACCCATTTATATCTCACAAGTTTTATTCCTTTTGGAATAGGTATAAGATCCCAAGTATCGTTCACCATTAAGGAACGATATTCTTCATCCATAGCTACATCCCAATCTGGATTTCCTGAAGCTTCAGCAAAATTTTCTAGACCATGATTCTCGAAAACTTGAGCCAAAAGATAAGAGGCTCGCTGAAACTGAGAACGTGTTCAATGTTGATCTGTAGGATCACCGGTAAGATCACCAAATGCCTCACATGTTGAATGGACCCATCGAGGAAGCACTTGTGCTGGTGCAACTAGAGGAATATGAGCAGGCGGAGGTGGATTTTCATCCTCACTATCATCATCAAAAACTGGAGTTGGAAATCTGTCAAAGAAGTTGGAACTAGAAGAAGGCACAGTCGTCGAATCAGGCTCGCAGGCCAAAGATGTCACAACCACCGAGTTAGGCTTGCAGGCTAAGAGATTTTCATCAAATTTAACATCTCTTCTAATAATTATATCATGAGAATGTGGTTGAAGTATTTAACCTTTTACATCTTCAGAATATCTAACAAATATGCACTTTTCACTTTTAGGCTGCAATGCTTTTCGTTTTTCATCCGGAATATTAGCCCATGCTTCACTACCAAATCCCACGGAAGTGACTTACATCAGGTTTAGTTTTACTCTATGCTTCTTTCGATGTGACAACTTGTAAAGCTTTAGTGGGGGTGCGATTAACTATGTAATTTGCACAATTTATGGCTTCATCCCAAAATTGAAGACTTAGATCATACAATTAGCCATTTGTTTTAAAGTGCGGTTCTTCCGTTCAGCTACACCATTTTGTTGTGGTGTATATGAAACAATGTGTTGTTGCTGGATTCCTTGTTCAATGTAGAAAGTAGTGAACTTTTTGTTAACATATTCTCCTTCATTGTCGGATCTTAACTTAATAATTTGATGACCAGATTGTTTTTCAATAAGGGCCTTGTAGGCCAAGAACATGTTAAATACTATCACTCTTAATTTTTAAAAAATAAACCCAAGTGCATATGGAGTAATCATCAATGAAAGTTAAGAAGTATTTGAAACCAGAAAAGGAAGCAGATGGAAAAGTACCACACAAGTCACTATGCACAATCTCCAAGGGAACCGAGGCATGCTAAGAGGCACGTTTGTCAAAACTGTCCCGATGATGTTTTTCGAGTACACAACCGGAACAAACACCATCCCTGCAAGATACCATCGGAAGACTTGTCACCATATTGTCTTTACATAGTTGTTGCAATGAGTGATAATTTAAGTGATCAAATCGCTCATGCCAAAGTTTGCTCAAGTTATCACTATGAGCAACAAAAACTGAAGGAAAAGGTGATGACCCAAAGTTGTTAACTTTGTACAACCTGGTAATATCATCAACAATTCCGGTAGCTAGGACATGTTGAGGATCTTTAAAATCCTTGATTACAACTTGGTGAGGTGTAAATGTCATAGTTTTACCTTCACCAGAATGAGTGATTTTATAGACTGATAACAAATTGCAGGAAATTCCTGGAACACATAGTACATCACTAAAATGACCATTATCTACTAGAACTGTTCCAGATCCTATAACACTTAGAGATCTATCATCACCAACAAATATTTGTTTGGTGTTACATTCATGCATAGTAGAAAAGATGGCTTGATCTCTATCCATATGATAAGAATCTCCAAAATCAATGAACCATTCATTTGAAGTAGAAGAAGAAGATGCAGTATAAGAATAACCAAAAGCACAAAGTGCATGTCCATGAGAGTTAGATTCTGAAGGCGAATCTATGCTGATGTGGTGCTTCTTCACTGCTGCTTCCAAGGCTGTCATCTTCTTGAAAGACTTAGATTCATCATGATTATCTTTCCCACAATAGTTGCAATGATGCTCAGTCTTCTTTCCTTTTGGATTGGATCCTTTGTCATTTTTTAAAGAAGGAGCTGACTGAGAGGGTTTGGGACCCTTGTTTGACTTATTATTGCAAAAATTTTGTTTTTTGGGAGGCTTGGACTTTTCTTTCTGTTGGGACAGTAAGGCTTTCCCAGATGTAACTGCATTGTTGATTATTCCAAGATGGATGAGCTTATCTTGCTCTCTAATCAGGAAATCACAAAACGATTCAAGACTAGGCTCTTGATATCTAGTTGCAGTAAAAGTTTCTTTCATGGAGTAAAATGTAGATACAAAAACAAAATATGCAGGTCCAAGTTTTGAAAGAATATGATAAATGCATTGTTTGTCTTCCCTCTTAATCTTGCATTCTTCACATAAGAGTTTAAGAGTTTTGTACTTAGATAAATAATCTTGAATGCATGAAAAATCACTTTTATTTAAAGAAATCAAATCATTTTCGAGTTGATGACCTCGAATTTCATTGTGTTTACCAAACATAGATTCCAATTTGTCCCAAGTAGTATCAAGATCATCAATTCCAGATATGTGGAATCACAAATCAGTAGAGATTGACATCCCAATCAATCCACGAGCTTCGTCACATCTATTTGTCCATTTTATTTTCTTATCATCATCAATGGGTTCTGTTTCTTTCCCTGAGGTAATTCTGAAAAGTGCCCTACTTCGTAGAACATCTTCCATACGAGATTTCCATAAGAAATAGTTGGAAATGGTAAGTGGAATATCACAAGGGGTGGCCATTTTGTAAAATTAGTGGCTGTAAAAACAAAAACCAATAGTCTTTATGTGAAGAGCTCGAAAAAATAAGCGGTTTAAAAAAAACGGCACTGAAAACTGATTTCGTATGATGAAGTTATGCTTGAACAAAGCAAATGTTGAAGATGTCCCCAATAGTGACATGGCAGATAGAGAATGTCCAGCTAAAAAAAAGAACCCCCCTCTTCCCAAGATGAACCTTTGAAAATCACTTTACAATAAAGTTGCTTTAAGTGAATCACTTTTGTAAAATAAGTGATTTTCACTTTTACAATGAGGTTACTTTAAATAGTGCAGCAAAAAAAAGAACTTAAGTGACTCACTTTTTATTTTTATTTTTATTATTTAAATGAGATGCACTTTTACAATAAAGTAACTTAAAAAAATAAATTGCATGCACTTTGTTTAAAAATAACTTAATAAGACTTGAACTCAAGACCTATTAAGGAATAAAGCAACTTTGAACCAAGTGAGCTAAGTTAAAAGGTACGTAAAAGAAGGGAAGGAGGCACAAGGTGCACGGAAAAAAGCATACGCAGACAGGGAAAGCAACAATCTGAAACTAAAAAAAATCTAATAATAAAAACTGATAAAATATGAGATTTTTTTTTTATAAATAATAATAAAAAACGTCACTGTAACATTATACCTTCAGATCTGATGAAATACGCGTTTCTGAAGCAACCGGAAACCGTTTTCGATCAAACGAAAACTATTTCCCAATGGAAAAGGTGCTCCAGACGCAATGGAACACCTCCTACATCCCATAAATGCACAAAAATTATAGAACTAGAAACCCTTTCATGTTTCGGAAACACCAGTTTAAGATCTAGATCATAACCAGAAATGGGTCTTCATAAAATCTCTGATACCATGTTCGGGTTCACATGGTACTCCCAAAATACCGAACAACTAGAGCAACCACTTCACACAAACAGATCACAGATCAACACACCGATGTTTTGACGTGGTTTAAACCCTTGAGAGGGAAACACTCCACGGCCCTGGCCAAATAGCTTCTACGGAGCAATTTATTATGAAAAAGAAAGAAAGTTACAAATGAGCTTCTCATAATCGATCAACTAGACAATGACCCTCCATGCTCCTTAAATAGAGATCATGGACCAATCGGGTGTTAAGCCACAGATCAAGGGTAGGTATGATCTAAGAGAAGTTGAGTCGTCGGATCACTCTATGTTTAGAACATATCGTGACTGTCGGATTTAAATATTTACAAATGCATACTAATGCATACTAAAGAAACACACTTTACCTAATGGATCTATTACACAAGTTGATCTTAACTAACTCCTAAGTGTCTAAATATCCTAACAACTTCAATGGTTAGTCAATACACTGTGGTACATGATGTCAGTGTTGCCAAGGTGAGCCAACAAGATGCATTGGAGAAGATATGCTTACTTGGCTTTGGTGTTCCTACAGGCGAGTCTTTATTCTTCTTAATATTTGGATGGACTCTTTTGACAATTTTTGCACACATATAACAGACTTTTCTCCATCAAATTATAGTCCTAAGGAGACCGTTTACAGGCCCCATAGAAGGGGGAGTTGAAGTTAAGGTCGGGTTGTAGTATAACAGTTATTGATAGAGGTCTCGGGTCTAAAGGTAGAAATGTGAAAAATGTGTGGGAAATGTTTGAAGGTGTTACAGATGATGTTGTTTCCCTCCTTTTTGAATGTACATTAAGTTACTGCCCACAATTTAGCTTCTTACTTTGCATCTAGGCTTCATTCCCTCGCCTAAAGTTTCTTATTCAATTCATGATGTGTATCATAATTGTTCATTGTATAAAATTTGTGTTTTCAGGTGTCACTTGGCCTGGATTGAACCTCCTTTTCCCATCTGCTTTGGTACAAGACACTGTCTTTCTTTTCAAATAGCAGGGATTTCTTCCAATCAATCCAGATGCACTAGAAGAAAAGTTCATTTTCACATCTACATTTGTATTTTGTTCAAAGTTACCCGCATGTTTATTTTTGTTCGAACTTCCTTGGCCTCCATGTTTTCATCACAAATAAACTAAATTTTTTTAGCTTTGTGGAAGTAAATATGGTGTAGTACTTGACATTTAAAATCTTTAAATGAGAAATAATCTATCTCAGCTGACTACTGAAACCTTGAGTTGAAATATATTCTACCAGATAAACTAGCCATGTTACTACCTCTAGGAAATTCAATCAAGTTTCCTAAAACATTTTGATGCCTTATCATTTTCCTCAGTTGAAAGTGTTTCTAGATGACACCTCACAGCCTTTAGAATACAAATGTGCACACTGTCTAGAAGTGTATTTGCAGACTTATAGTTTAAAGCTCCCACAAAATGATCAAGAGTGAAGGGACTCAAAAATAACAAATTGTTGAATCTTCTGAGATAGCTATACACAGAAAATAGGCCAGGAACTCAACTCTCTAGTATAGAGGGATCTCCCGAAGATTGAGGCAAGGTTTCATTGGAGGCAGAGGAATCAATTTCTTTTGATGTCAACAACAAGACTTGGCTTGAATCTTCAGTATCAAAAACATAATTGCTAGAATATAGATCTTATGCCCAGCCTCTTCTTCCCCAAATGTCTTCAGGTCCCCAAGATTTATTTCTTAGCTGCCTTTGAAGTCCCTGGCCAGTAACCTCTCCTCCCCAACTATTTTGAGATCTTATTTGCATCCCATGGTTTCTCTCCCCAGGCACACTTCAAAGAAAACCAAGAATGGATAGTTTTTTCTTCAAACTACCATCCAACTATCAAAGTTGTGAAGAACCTACAAGAATTAATTAATGAAAATACACGAGATAGCATAAATAATAGAACTCAGAATCGCTTTATTGATCGCATGCCACTTCGAGGGGGGAACCTCCTTTGAGCAAGCTCAATACAAATAACTTCATGGTACCTTCATTGGCCTCAATACACATTTATATACTAAGTCTATGCCCAATACTATGGGTCAATACCATGGGACATATAATAATATGGGACGACTTACAAAGCATA
The DNA here is from genome assembly GCA_027924585.1 of Larix kaempferi. Lineage (NCBI taxonomy): Eukaryota > Viridiplantae > Streptophyta > Pinopsida > Pinales > Pinaceae > Larix > Larix kaempferi. The sequence continues at coordinate 3,601,696 of BSBM01000571.1, read as the reverse complement.
TGCATCCAATACTATGGGTCAATACCATGGGCTAATAGAAACTATGGATCAACAAATACTACGAGAGGAATTACTATGCATCCAACAACAATATACTATCAAAGTAAAGAGAAGGGTTGACATGGCTTCCTAACATCCCCTCTCCCTTAGAAAAAGCTTTGTCCTCAAAGCTTTAGATGTGGAAATTGATGCAGAATCTGAAGGAGTGGTTCCCCTGTAGCATCCTTGGGTTGCATTCTGTGCCACTGAATTAATGCCTCTATGATAGAGTGAGAGAGAAGCTGACACCTTTTCAGTTTCAGGGAGGATTGCTTGGAAGGCTATAGATGAAGAAGAACCATATCAGCTGCATGAAAATAGCCCTCAGAACAGTGTTGATCAGTGTGTTGTTTCAGTAAAATTATTTCCATGTGAAAATTGTCCTGCCGAATGAGAAGAATCTGATTGCAGTTTCAAAGAATCGAGTCAATTGCCTGAACTGGGGAACTGCTGAGGTGTATGGAAGAAGAATTGGTGGTGCTTGTCTATAGACTGCTTCATATGGTGTCATTTTAGATGTGGTATTGTACCACCAGAGAGCTTCAAGGAAATCCATAGAAATAACTGTCCAAATCTGTGTAGGGATGAGCAAGGGTTCGAGCAGTCCTGAAAGGAGTGTCATTTCACCCTTATTGACTTGGAAAGTATCAAAGTCAGTCACCATCTGTTGACTTGTCATTTTTAGTCCCTACCAAAAGAAGTTACATTATTCCCGGTCATATGTTTTGAGGAACCCAGAGTGCCCTGCCGATGGAGAAGCATGGAGTTCATAGAAGGGATAGCCCTATTGAGCAGATTGCAACCAATGTGGAACAAGCAGAGAAATAGATGTAAGAGAAACTAGGTCATCAAGTGTGCGAGAAGGAGCATCAGCCACTAGATTGTCCTTACCCTTCTTGTAAGTGATCAGATAGGTAGAACCCATGAGTTGGATAAGCCATTTCAGGTGTGCTGGGGAGAAGACTCGTTGTTCTAGGAAATTTTCAAGACTCTGGAGATCAGTCTTGAGGCATAAATAATTCCCTAATAGGGATGGTTGCCACATCTATACTGCATGCAAAATAGCCATCAGTTCCTTCTGAGATGTAGATGTGGAGAAATTCTTACCGGAAAGGTCTCTTGAAGGCGGCAAGCCCACTGGTTCAACAAAGACACCTGCATATCTATCCAAGGAAGTAGTTGAGACCATTGATGGGTGCATCTGAATGGAATGGAGCTGAGTGATGACACCATGTGAATTATTCTTAAGGATCTTTTCCAGGCAATGTGAACTGATGATGCGAAGAGACCTTGGTTTTAAGCCCGTAAATTTTTGTTGTGTCCCATTGACTAAAAACTGCATCGAACGTTCGGCAAAATCCCATAAAATGGGGCCAAGAGTCCGTAACCATTGAACGCCCAAAACCACATCACATCCTCTTAAGGAAAAGGAAAACATGTTAGAGTGTTACACAAAAATCTTCCACCCTGTGAGCATCAGCATTCTTTGGCTTGTAGGATCCGTTTCAGTGACTCAAATCCATTTTTATCCTTCAGTGATACCAGTTTATCCTATTTTTGTTCCTACCCGCATGTTGCATCACTATAGCATGCCCTACCCCCAACCCGCATACTTACAGCCCGTGGGTAGCGCCGAAGCCATTTAGGGCTTGTCCAAACAAAAAATCCCACCAACCAAAATTGAAATAAAAGCACTTAGATGAAAGGTATGGCAGTGACCACTAACCTACTCCAGACGGTTTACTGAACGGTTGCTCGTAGCTCCCATGATCGGCGCTTGAATTTTCAGGTGCAAACTTACCACTTAACTCCAAAATGGTGAATATTGCAAATGAATTGAAAATTATTAAATTTTATTACTATTTATAATATTCTGGACCCACTTTTCTATAGTTTTTGCCATTTTGAGCCGTTATGAACTAATATCGTGTCATGGAGTAGTGTTTTTTCAACAGATTTCCTCGGCGAGAGTTGTTCTGATCCATTTCACACCTACGGCAGGTATGTTTCACACCTGGAATATAGGTTAGATGCCATTTACATATGCATTATGCATTTGACCTGTTGACCATTTTCATAAACCCTAGGTGCGACCTCGCTTCATGGCTGACACAGAACCTTCACACTGTTATAGAAGTGTCGTCATGTGGTAGTAGGGATTTCCTGAACATGGATACCTTAGTTAGAACCCCATTATGCTTTTGGTACCCATGCCGTTGTCTGTCCTCAGGATTGGGTGTCCTTTGTAGTCATGCCATGACGTTGTGATAAAGACTCATACTCTACTTTGTCTTATGCTGGCTGTCTCCCTTCTCCCCTCAGTTATATCATGTTGTGATTGCATTGAATCATCCTGCTTGCCGCTTGAGCCTTGTGCCGGCTCCCACTTACTCAATTGTTAGCTTGGTGCCTGAGCACTTTCCCTGTCGAGCCCTGCAGAGCTTATATATTTTCCCTTCACAATTTGATGACCCTTTGACCCTGAGGGAACACACCCCTAAGTGTCCACATCCTGGATGCACTTCCTTGCATTGAGCATAGGTATGTTCCACTGCTTGGGACTAGTCTGCTATCTATTTGACACTCGTTCCGTCACTTGTTGTACTATAAGCAATTTTATTCTTTTTCAAGCTTTTCCCAAATATGCAAAGACAAAAAAACTCAAATATTCCAAAAATCCGGACGGGTTATGGTCATTATTTCTTGTCGGCAGCTGTTGTGTCGCCTTTGAATAGAGCATTCATTCCACTCCGTACATTATGAGTCAGGACTATAGTTGGGCCTTAGGAGTTGTACTAGTTTCTCAGTTTTCTCCACCGATTGGTTAAGCTTCCAGTCATTATGGATCCCTTTGTAATGCCTCCTGCATTGCACAGTTTATGTCAAGTCTATGATGCCTGAGTCTATCCATCTGCTCATGGTCTTGTTCAAAGGAAGTCCTGAAACCAGTGTCGGCCACTCCTCAGATATCTTGACTATTGCATGTCAGCCATCCTTATTGAGTCAGTCCGTTTCACCTGAGATCTTCCAAATCTTTCAGCATTGCTGGTACCTCGTGCTGGTTGATGGGGGATTCCTTAATGCCCTCCTTCCAATGAGTCTCGTTTCGTCGACTTCAACTCATTTATTCTGAGACTTAAGGCTTAGAGTTCAGTTGAGTACCTTGAGGCTTGCAATCTTTAGTGGCAGGTTCTCTCGCCATCGACAATTTTGGGAATACATCAATGTCCCATGATCGATGGATTCATCCTAGTGTTCAACTTCAACCCATTTATTCACACTCTGATGATTGTGCTCTGTGTCTTGATGCCCATTTTCATAATCGGTGGGTCATCTCGCATCTGTTAACGGTATACATCAATGACCGGTAATCAGAAGTTGTCTCATCAGGTTCGACCCCAACTCCTTTATTCACTTGATGGGACTTGCACTGTCGAAGACTTGTGTAGAAGACCCCAGGAGATTGTGGTATTTAGTATGCTACATATGACTTTGACTTTACATCTGAGATATCACCTCTCAGATTTCGGCAGTTTGTACCTCCAGTTTGCACCAGTTGTCTTCTTTTCAGCAAAAGACCATATCTTACTGTAGAGGGATCATGGCTATGATCACTTATGACATGTATCTACTTATGTACTACCTATTCATGGCCATTGTATCAGATTGTTGTACTATACCGACATGTATTTAGAGATACTATTGTATTATGACGAGTGAGGTGTTCTTTCCACTTGTGTCTCCATCACTCCACTTCTGAGTTTTATAATGTATTTCGGCCATCGTAGCACATTTCAGTCTCTGACCTCACACATTAGGGGGCATCTGTTACATAGAAATCTTCCACCCTGTGAGCATCATCATTCTTTGGCCTGTAGGATCCATTTCAGTGACTCATATCCATTTTTATCCTTCAGTGATACTAGTTTATCCTATTTTTGTTCCTACCCGCATGTTGCATCACTATAGCATGCGTACTCGCGAGTTGCATCCCTATAGCCCGCGGGTATCAAGTAAAATGGTAAAAACCACTATTTTATTACTTTTTACTCCCAAAAAGAGGTCATTGGGTGACCTTTGGCTCTCCATCTGCCCAAGTAACGTCTCGATGAGTCCTTTCACCTACCTTTGAGAGGACTATATATTGAGCACATATGGCTTATGGACAGGAGGAAGAAGAGAATAGTAAAGGCACTCTAGTGGATTTTTTCCCTATCTTGAGTCTGCACTCATTGATCCTTGTAGTTGTGAACCAGTTATGTTCACCTTCCAAACTCCTTGCTAGTTTGAGTTTTCCTTTCATGGAGGATTGAAGTGGTGGAGGCACAAGTGGATTGATCTAGATCTTGGTTCAGATTGGTTGTCGGCAAGAGGTCGTATCACTTTGTACTTCTTCTTGTTCATTAATAGAAATACTCATATTCTCATCCATTCATGGTGTGAATGTCATTTATTATACATTGGGTTACATTTGCTTATGATATAATGGACCATTGTTATTGATAATGTTAATGTCATTTATATATCACATGTACTTGTTAGATATTGGTTGTCAAGACTAATTTGCAGATTACAAGTGCTTGGATATGTGCAGATTGAAAGCTCCAATGGGGATCTACATCAAACGTTGGATCGAGGTTGGTTACATTTATCCATTGTTTTAACATTGTCATTTATAATAGCATTTTTTTGAGAATTGAGTAGATTTTTGGTAGTCATCTGTCTATTGTGGTATTCCCAAGCCATAGTGAGTTTTCTCCAATACACAGAGTGCAGGTTATAATCTACTAGAGAGATACACACATTGTGACACTTCCCCTTGCAAGGTAAGGTGCTCCCATTGGCAACCATGACTTCAAAGTTGGAGCAAGGATGGAAAAAAAATCAGCCTGTTTGGAAATCCGAGGGTCAATGAAGTTATGAGTGCTACCAGAATCAATGAGTATGGTAAGAGGGAGCTTCTTGAAGTAACCCCTAACCCGCATTGTTTGTGGGGTGGTGATGCCGGTTACTGCATGGAGAGAGATCTCTGGTGGGTCATCCTGAGATGGGGATCAACAGGCAGGTGTCGAATGTTGACATGATCATCTATTGTATCTGGATCTTCTTCACCAAGTTTAGAGGTAGGCGTAGAATCCACATCCAAGAGATAGATCTTTTGCTCAACACATCTATGTCCCCGAGTGAATTTCTCATCACAATTACAACAAAGCCCTTTTTCTTGGTGTGCCCATATCTCTGGTTCAGAAAAATGCTTGATAGGAGTTGCTCGAGGAGCTGGCGTGATGCAAGGTCATTGGGAACCCATATTTTTGAAGGGAACAAAGGTGGGTTTGGAGTGTTGTTGGGCTGCGATCTTGTCCTCTGCCAACTTAGCCAACCCTAGAACTTCCATCATTGTGTTGAGACAGAACATTTTGACCTCTGAGCGGATTTCATCCTTGAGACCATTGATAAAACAACTCCTATAGAATTCATTAGACAATCCTTTTGTGTGATTGGCCAGTTTCTCAAATTCTATTTGATACTCTCTCACTGTGCCAATTGGGCAAGGTTTAGTGAGTGCTCCTGTGAAGTCATCAAAAGCATTAGGAACAAATCGTTGCAAAAGGAGTTGGCAAAAATCTGTCCAGTTTGGCTCGTGATGAGCTTCGATGTAACAATAGTACCATTGAATGGCTTCGTGTTCCAAATGAAAGAATGCAAGTGGAACTTTCTGGACATCAAAAGTATTATGCATACTGAAATATTATTCTACCCGATATATCCATCCAGTCGGATTAGTACCATTGAAGCGAGGAAAATCAAGCTTCGGCCCACGAAAATTGCTGGAAGAAGAGAACCCAGTGGCTACAAAATATTCTGGCTGTCGGTTATTGTTCATGGCCGAATGTTGAAGATGGAGGCTGAGAAATTTTTCATCCAGATCCTGGAGTTTGGTTTGGATGGATGCAAGTGCTTCCTCCATGGTTTTTGCTCCTACGCGGGTGACAACCATAACCAGGAGTTTTTTTTTTGAGTGGGTAGATAAACAAAAACAAAAACAAAAATTGTTTTAGTAAAGGAAAATCTGGATTTGGGAAAAAATTTGATGGGTAATTTGTTAGGTTTTGGAGACTTTCAAAGGGATAGTGAATCAGAAAAGGGGAATTTCAAAAGCGGGGTGAAAGAATGAGAAAATTTGGCAGAGAGGGACAAAGAAGCAGAAATATGAAATGAACATGGTGGTAAAATTTGAAGGCGATTGGGTAAAAATCGAAGAAGTTATGGCAAACCCTAAAAATAGACAAATGTGGAATTTATGGCATTGGGAAGTGGAATTTGGGATAAGGCCCTCAGGAATGAAATATGCAGAATGGGATTGCAGGGGTGTCAAGGAAGTTTCAAAGGAAATGGAGTTAAACTAAGGGAGATATGTGGATGTTTTTTTTTCCTCTAGAAATGGATATGCAACAGCGTGGAAGGGATTGACAACAGATGGATTTGCAACAGCGCGAAAATGATTGGAAATAGATGGATCCGCAACAACGTAGAAGTGATCAGAAAGAGATGGATCTTTGTGACCGGCAACAGTTCTGGGCAGAGGAAATATGTGATCACTAGTACAAAATGAGAGATAAGTGACCAGGCAACCAAAACATTTGGTCACCACATTTTTTTCAAGGGATAAATGACCAAAATTGAAAAATTTTAAGTGAGCTAACTAAAAATAACCAAGATAAATGACCAATTTGGCCACAGGATAAGAACTAAACCAAAAATGACCAAGATAAATGACCAATTTGGTCACGGTATAAGAACTAAACTAAAAATGACCACATAACAATTGGTCATTTATTTGGTCATTTTTAGTTGTATCACTCCGACAATGAAAAATTACAATTTTGACAATGAATTTGTACACTTCACTAAATTTTAACACTGCGGATGGATTCAGAGACCCCGAAATCCATCCGAAGTGTTAAAATTTAGTAAAGTGCTAGGGGGGTCTCCGAATCCATCCACAGTGTTAAAATTTAGTAAAGTGCAACTTTGTAGATGGATTCAGAGACAAGAGCTAGTGTCGAAACATGACTCCATAGGCAGACCTACTGAACTTTTTTGCAATAATACCATTTCATCTGTACCGTCACATCCATTTCGATGTGCTTATCATGATGTCCATATATAATATCACCATTTTTCTTTCATATTATCTCTTCGACGGATCTTCCAAGTTGCATCATGTGCATCATCATAGTGTGGTTGAGTCGAGTCTTGTATATTTGTTGTCTTTCCCTCTCAATATTATCATGTCGTGAATTTGGTTTCATTATGTTTGGCTCATTATACTGGTCACGTTCATATTTTGTTTGAACAAAACCATCGTCATTTGGCCCTCTCGACAGTCTGTTAAAGTTGCAATGGGTTATATATATACATATACTACTTTTATATAAATTAATAGTTTTATATTATATTATAGCTATTTCATATATATGTTATGACATATACTAATTTATATATAAATTAATAGTTTTATATTATAATAAACCATATAAAAAAAACACAAAATAAAATAAATAAATAAATATTAAAAAAACAAGGAAGGGAAAACACATTTTTTTAGATGGTATATTGGGCATTAAAGTGATAAATGTCAGATAAATGTCATGCCTTGTGAGTAAAAAATGTGATCTGCACTACCGCTCGTTGGCCGAGAATGAATTCTGGTGCTAGATGCAATATATAGATCCAGAACCAATTGACAAAATTGACTGGGACCGGTTGTTGAGTGACTATCCCCTGTATGAAATTTAAGAGAGGGTGATCCTTTCGGGCCTATAGCAGCACCTATAATAGTTGATTTAGAGCCCTCACCTCTCCCCATCATTCGTCACTACACTAGAGGGAGCATAGGAAGTCATTTACCTTGACTCCGCAACCAAGTAAGTAGCAAAAAACCATGGTGTATGTCTCCTGACCATTGGAGGTACCTATGGTGGGAGGAGGGGAGATACATAACTTGTCTTGTCATTGGGTGTTATGACTTGTTGTCAATGCCAATAAATTTATTCCATATACAATATACCTATAAGTCATTTGGATCAATGGAATTTGATGTCTTTCCACCCTCCACATATAAATATGGTCTTTTTTTAGAATCCCCTATGGGATCTCCCTATTTTGCATTGAATGGTTGCATTGCTATATTTTCTTGATTCTTTCTTTGTCCCTTTGTTTCCTAGGCCCATCACTTGATGCCCCACTTGATGTGTTGAGTTGTCAACAAGAACTCAAACATATCCACCTCTTCCTCTAGTAATTATTCCACCTTCTAGCCTCAATCTTATATGGAATTAGTTTTGGGTTACCTCGAAATGGTACTATTTTCTATGCAAAACAATAATGGCCCTGGAAATCCTAGTGGTCTGTGTGATCATAGTTTGCATGGACTAATATTAACTATCGGACATACTATCAATTGTAACCTACATTACCTTGTCTAGTGAACAATATATGGCTTCATACTTTGTTTTCACAAACCTGGCCTAAGGATCTCACCACAAAAGGTCAATGTATGTTGACTCAGCTACCCAATAAAACATTGTGATCAATAGTAGGAAACTCTTGTAGTAGAAGTTTTGTTATCAACCATATAATTTTTCAATATCTCACAATTGAGGTGCCTCCCAGTTAATTTGTTGATCTTGTCTTATATGGACACCAACTCATCATGCCTATGTCTAGAATGTTATAACCACCTTGGTGTTCCCGTGGAGAATAAAGGCCTATATCCTCCATTTAAAAATAAATAAAAACCCTCCATTTTATATTAAAACTCTCATCTTGACACAATAAGCTATATATGAAAGGGAAAAACATCAAAACCCAACATTGACTCTTAAATGTTAGATAAGGGAGTCTTACCACAACCTTTGGGGTCCTACCCCTACCAAGGAGCAGATATAGCCTTGTGCATGTAGATACACTACCACCAATTTAAAGGCCTAATTTATATGCACCAATATTAAAATGCTTATAATTAAATATATTAATGACTAAAATATATTAATATTGAAATGGTTATGACTAAAAATAACCCTCAAAATACCCTACGCCCTAGGGACTGGGGACCCAAAAAATGTTTTTCAATTTCACTGTTCATATCTTGCTATCCCTTATGACTTAAGAGTTTAAGGTGATTGATGCTCCCAAATGATTTCAATATATTTTATTAGTGTGCCTAACTAACTCTCTTAATTGAATTGCGCTTGGATGCTTGTGACTGGATGGATTTTTGATTTCTTCCTTAAGTTTAGTTGGATTATTAGTTTGGGATTGAGGGTGTTCGAGCCTCCTTTGATTTATTCATGTCTTAATGGTGTGGTGGTTTCAAAGCCAGCTTGATCACATGTTTTTACTAATATGCTTTGTTGTGTTGTTTCCCTTGATTGTTTATAAAGGATCAATGAATAATGTATTTTGATCACAAATGCATGGAGAGGAATGGGGCCCCTGATCTGATGCTATGTGCCTAGTGTTGGAATATTTAAGCCTTCCTACCATTTAATTAATTACATAATATTCATTAATTAATCACTTGTTGGTTAATTCTATGTAATAATTGAGGAAATTACCATTGTGTGGCCCACAAGGCAACATGGGAGGATAAGATTCCATCTGAGGTGTATTCTACAAATCTCCTAGGCCACTTGGGCACATTCCTAAACATTTCTAGATAAGATTTAGGAAGGAGGGCGCATTTGTGAAGAAAGCTACCGCTTTTACTGCTTTTTCCCCCAAAGGAAAGAGCTAGTCAACCTAGGAAAGTGTTTTTTACACAAAAAACATTCCTTAACACCAATTCCACACAAATTTTGTATTTTGAATTGCTTTTACCTATATTTCACCTTCAGCTCACTAATTTAGCAATTCGTGAACTTCTGAGCAGTTTTGGAAATCCAACTTGCCACCTAGGGGGGATGGGTAGTTTTAGAAAGTATGATGATTGGAAGATTCTTTTGGCATCTTTAGCCATTCGAATTATTGCTGTAATGTTATTTAATAACATCCTACAACATTCAAATGTTGGCTGGTGTAATTATTATTCATGAGAAGTAATATAGAATTTCATTCTTGTGCATTATTTTTGTGTCTTTGAGCAGTTGTGTGAGATTTTTTATATGAGAGAGGTTAATTTATTGCATAGTTCTTGGATGTGATCTGATTTTCACATAGTATAAGATCCATCAAGCTATTCCTTTCATCTATTGATTGTCTTGCAGGATCCAACAGTCTCAAGAAGGGCGCATTGATCAATTCACCGGGTGAATTCTATTCTCTGCAAGGCGCATTTTGGAATCCAAAAGTGTTCTAACTTCAGTCCAAAAGTTATACCAGTTGCAGCAATGGATCATACACAGCAGATCATCCTCACTCCTTTCAATTATTTTGATTGGAAAGCACAGATGGAGATTCTACTGAGGAGGAAAGGGCTCTATAGGGTGACCATGGCAACAGAAGTTGAGCCAACCTCAGCAGTGGAGAAATCTAAATGGAATAATCGAAGGGATGAAGCCTATGGGTTGTTATGTCTCACTACATCTAGATAACTCTTATTTCATCTTGATGGCCTCACTTCATCCAATGAAGTATGGCTGAAACTTCAAGAATTGTTCGGTAAAACCGATGAATTGAGAGGCCACCAATTGGATAACGAGCTAGTCTCTTTGAGCCCATAGAATTTCAATAATCTACAAGACTTCTTCTCCAAATTCAAGTCTCTTGTATTGCAACTGAAGCAATGTGGAATAGACAAGAAAGATGAGCAATTAGTTTTGGCCATTCTCTCTAAGCTTGGCCCAGACTATTCAATTTTTGTTTCCACCTTCCATTCCACCCGGAAAGCATTTAAAAATTGGAAGAGCCCATCACTTTTAGAATTCATGGATTCATTAACTCAAGAACAAGACAAGATGGTCTTAATGGGAGCCATTAAAAATCCATCCAAATACCATTGTCTAAATGTTGGAGACTCAAAGAATTTGAAAGGCAAGAAGAAGGGCAACTTCAAGAAGCCCACCGGTGAGCGGAAAGATAAGCAGAATTTTAATGGAGAGCCATCAAAATTCAAGAAGAATCCAAACAAGAAGAATGAGAGGACAAAGTGCACATATTCCAGCAAGGGATTTCATCCCGAAAGCTCTTGTATGAAGAATACCATCGACCTATTAACTCAGGCATTGGAGAAAGCCAACATCCCTCTCCCAGAGAGTGCAAGAAGAAAAGATGGAGGATCAAATTCCGATGACAAAGAGAGAGTTCATGCACTGATGGCCAACACTTCCCAATATTCATCATTCATCATTGATTCCGGTGCTTCAAGACACATGGTGTTTGCAAGTAAGTATTTTACTTCACTTGACTCTTCCAGTGGTCCGAATATTGTATTGGGAGACAATTCTGAAACTTCTAGCAAAGGCAAAGGTAGCATAGATCTTGAGTTTGGGTAATTTAATAATGTTTTATATGTCCTTGGACTTGCTGCAAACCTACTGTCAGTCTATCAGATGACCCATACAGGTCTTCCCAAGAGAGTCACCTTTACTCCCAATGATGTTGAGATAGCAGAAATTTCAACAAGAAAAATTATTACATTTGGTACTGCTGACCACTGTTCTAGAATTTACAAGTTTTCTCATTTTGTGCCAAACCCCTCACCTTCTGCTCTATTAACCCATGCCAATGAGTCCAGCAAGCTGTGGCATGAAATATTTGGCCACCTAAACTACAAATACCTTTCCCAACTTCATGAGAAAGAAATGGTTATAGGGCTGCCCAATATCAAATTTTCCAAAGGTGTCTGTCAATCCTGCTGTTGCTTAGTTTTTCAACCAAGCATGTGCAAGGATATAGCTATTAACTTGTAATAGCAGTCTTCAAATGAAAGTAAAAACAATTAACATAAGCATGTGTAAATAAACAAGAACTAAATCAATAACAAGAGATCTATGGAAGAACAAGAGTAAAAATTGACTTTTGTATTATAATACCTCAAATGGTGAGGATGTTTGGTGTTGAGCAGCTCCAAGGTTGAGGTGCTCCAAGCTCCAATGGTCTCTTCTCCAAGATGCTGAAATGGGGGTCTTCAAACTCAAAATGGGAGGCAATGGTTCTCAATGGGAATTTGGCAGCATAAGGATAGGATGAAATGTGGATGGAAAGTGAGGAGGCCCTATCACCTTTTGATAGTTTTTGGTGATGTGGAATACCATTATGGTTTTAAGGAAACCAATGGTATGGGCCAACATGGTTTAGGTCTCTTTTCCCTCTTTTTTCCTTTTCTGAATATTTTGAATATTTTTATTCCCTTTTAATATTTTTTGGGAATTCTGGACCCTTTTTGAGGGTTTTTTGTGTTTTTGAGGAAAAATATATATTTTGAGGGGAAAAAGGTGTATTATGGTCTTTTTGGTGACCTTTTGATGGCTTTAGAGGCTCAAATGGTGTAAAAGTGGACAAATGGGTCATGTGAATAAGGGAATGAGCTAGTGAGCACTTTTTGGGTGTTAACAGATTGCCCCCTAATGTGTGAGGGTAGGAGCTCATCGGATGGCCGATATACATCATAGTTCTTTTGTCTTTTTCCTGGGGTTTGGGGAAGAGAAGAGACCGGTTGGAGACTAGAGCAACGGCCCCTTGGAAGATGTAAGAACTGAAAAATATTACATGGCCTCAAAATGAATGAGGAATAATCTCTGACTATGGACGAGGCGGGCATACCCATGCTCGTATCAAGACATATACATAACAATTAGGCCCATGAAGGGGGGCCTGAAGAAATACATAAAAATATGTTGATACATCATAATGGTCTAGAGGGGACACAATGTTGGGACATACTCATGGTCATATCATGACTGATATGAATAACTGATACACTAGAAAATAGGCAACAACCATTCTGAATAAGGTATCAGAAGGGTTGATGAACTGCTGAAACTAAAGGTGTCCAACATCTGAAAATTGTCGCCAAGTGCAACCCGGATATCCGTAGGAAAATGTAACTAGTTGTATCCTTAATTAGACTCTCATTTGTGGTAGAGGCAGGTGATATCCGGGGTCTTCAACAAATAATTGAAAGGACCAATTCCCTATACGAGTCTCATTGATGCAATCAAGGTGTTGAAGTCAAGCATGTGAGAAACAATCATTTGGAGAGGCACTGAGGACTCCTTTCGAAATGATTCGTAGGCACTCATCATAAATGGTGATGAGTCCAAGGCACAAGGACCTCTGGTTCTATCCTATGGAATAGATTTGGTTGGTGTCGACAGAGGGAGACCAGCAACTACCAAGGCAATGATGTTTCCTTGATAGGAGCACGAGGTGCACAACTGATATGTGATAGTACTGATGGTAGGACTGACATACTATAGGGGTGGGGAATAACTGGGGTCATAGAATGGGTGGATTCAAACTTCCTTTTTTCAGAGTATGATGACATGGCTGACCTGGCAGCATGGGAAACTGACTTTTAGGTGTGAGGATCATAGCTTTAAGGGATCAAGGGTATGTACTATAGATTGGAGTGACTATGGGGGGACAAGCTGATGGATGCTTTTGGGAGACTCTCAAGGTGACATACTGCAGAATACTTTGAACAAAGGAGACCATAATAGGGAAGCTGCCATATGAGTAGACATGATCTGTTGTGGTGCCGGAAAGCACCATTGGGTCCTTCTTCGTGGTTTTAATGAGCTCCAAGAAGGGATAAAAGTGTGCTCTAAAATGGTACTGTCCTGTGGATTTATGTGAGCCCAGGACTGTTCATGCTCATGGTTGCTTTCAGTTTTAGAGAGTCTGAAAGTAGTAAGTAGACTCCAATGGTGTTCTTTTTCGTGTGTTAGTCTCCAAGGCCCAAAAAAAGCATAAAATGATGCAAATGGAGAACTCTTCTAGCCAATGTGACTAGAGTATTCCTTTTTCGTAATTAGTCTACAAGGTCTGGAAAATGGGTAAAATTATACCAGGTAGACGCCCTTTCAAATACTTTTGGCGAGCATGAAAGGAAGCAAGATTGCTTGGTGATCTTTTCATTGTTTTAGGAGTCAGAAAAGAGCTTAACGGAAACTCCCTAAGTGCCTTTTTTGTAAAAGAATTGCTCGGCCTGAAAAATGGATAAAATTATACCAAACAAGAAGGTATTGGAGAGAGCAAGAAAGGATCTCAAGCATCGTCATGAGCACGGAAAATTGAATCCGGTGACATAAAGATCGCCAAAAATGGGCAATGGCCGATGTGGCACATAGATTGAGGCAATGAGGGGCATTTTGGAGAAATGCCCAAAAACTATGGAGGTGAGAGCGAGAAATGATCTCAAGCATCATCACGAGCGCGGAAAACTAAATCCGGCGATATAAAACTTGTAAAAAATGAACAACAGCCGATGTTGTACGCAGATCGAGGCGGTGAGGGGCATTTTGGAGAAATGCCCAAAAAATATGGGGGTGAGAGCGAGAAATGATCTCAAGCATCATCACGAGCATGGAAAACTGAATTTGGCAATATAAAACTCGTCAACAATGGACCATGGCCAATGTGGAATGCAAATCGAGGCGACGAGGGGCATGGAAAAAAATGCCCAAAAAATCTAGTGGTGAGAGCGAGAAATGATCTCAAGCATCGTCACGAGCGCGGAAAACTGAATCCGGTGATATAAAACTTGTCAAAAATGGATCACAGTCGATATGGCATGAAAATCGAGGCAATGAGGGGCATGGGAAAAAATGCCCAAAACATCTGGTGGTGAGAGCGAGAAATGATCTCAAGCATTGTCACGAGCTTGGAAATATGAATCCGGCGGTGCAAATGGTGCGAAAAACAGAGGTCGTAAGGACTCCATAATGGTTAAAGGAAATAACTAGGTTAAAAAATGGCTACAAATAAAGGTGAGCCCACCAAGCCAAGGATGCAGTGGTGGGGAGAAATGATGACCCACGGGGGAAAAATACTAGGTGTATCAAATCAAATCAAATATACAAGTGATATGTGACCTAAAAAATGGTTGAGATCACGCATGTGAAAAAGTCAGCAGGGTTAATGACTTGCCCCCATGCTATGTGCATGGGATTTGTGATTGTGGATCACATATGTGTTGGTCTGAATAGTGGGATCATTGGAATACTGAGATAGATGTGATGGGGAAGGTTCAAAATGATTGATCATGCCCCCTATCCCAGGGTCGAGGTAATCTATTATGCCCCCTAACTCAGAGGTGTCAATGTTGTGTAGATGTTGTCTCAGAGATGGATCAACAAGGCATTGAGCAACCGCTGGCGGGGGGGTATACCATGAGGCTGTGGACCGTGGTGGCATATTGAAGTGATGATATGATGATGGGGGATTCCCCTTATGGGGTGGATGCCCCCAGTATCTCCAATGAGAATCACGATGATGATGAGTAGGCAAGGTTTTGGGCCTGCCCCCATGTTGTGGACATGTGGTTTCCTCATCAATTTGAAAGGGTTGAACATGTGTGTCAAAGGGATCAATGGAAGGGGTGGACCGGACAGAGGGGTATCCAATGGAAACTGTGTAAATGGTGTTTATTTCTTCCGAGGAGGAAGATGGTGGGAGATGAATTTCCTCAATGGTAGGAGCGGAGGTTTCTAGATCGACATTATTCAGTTTGTATAGAGCTGCTCTATAATATGGAAGATCAGGGCAGTGATGTGAGTAATGGTTGTAGATGTCGCATATCACACAAGGGTGGTTGGTACACAACGATTTATCGTGAGACTAAGGGGACAGTTCTAGTTTGAAAATTGGGATGCTAGTGTCATCATCCAACATTTGCACGTGTTCTTGAAGTGCTGGTAATTGTGGACATTGATGGGTAGCATGGCCTATATCGTCACACAAGGAGCACTTAGGGAGTACATGGGTTGTTGGGGGATTCTTTGCTAATTTGGGGTTCACTGGGGGGGTGGGAGCTATGGGTCTAGTGGTGTAGGTTTGTGGACCTCTGCCTCCATTGTTGCAGAGTGGTGGAGGAGTATAACTAGATGTTGATGTGGTGGCCACAGTTGGGGGTGGTCGGTTTTGGAAGTTTGCGACACTGGGGGGTGGGCGATTGGAGGTAGTGATAGGTTGCACCAGTTGTAAAATGACATTCGGTGTCAGTGGAGAGGTTGGGGTAGATAGGTACCACACAGGTAGTCCTAATGTTAATCCTAGGAGATTAAGTGTAGCCATGATTGGTGTGTTGATGGCACCTGAAGGGGGAAATAAAAATGGGATAGTATGAATTGGTGTGGCTCCTACGTGAGTTGGCATTGAGGGTGGTTGCGGGAGTAAAGGGGGTTGTTAGTTTCGACGCATTTTGGGATTCATGTCGGATGATGACATCATAAGGAGATGATGAGTACTTGAATCCATTGGTTGGTTTGTGTGTGTAGCGTATGTGATTTGCTGTTGTGGTGTTATGGTTCCTTGAGGAGGATCCAACGGACGAGTGTTCACCACTCCCTGTGTGGGAAAAGGATTATGTAGCACCATGGGTTGTGGTTGAGGAGGTGGTGCTGGTTGTGCCACGTGCCCTTGGAGTTGGGCATCATCAGACCACAGTTGGCGTACTTGCTCCAAATGGGGGCAAGTGTGTGTGTAATGGCCGTATACCCCGCATATGGAACATGGGTGGTTTGTTCGTAAATTGGGGTTCTTACCATGTTTTGGTTGTCGATCATGGTTTTGGTTGGCAGGAGCAACATTGTTGTTTGGAGGATAAGTCTAAGCGACTGGAGGTTGTGGTGCAGCAAGCACTGCCTGTGGTGGGTAATAAGCCGCTCGGGCTTGTGAGTGAACATGAGCATGTGTGGCCTGCTGATGGTAATACGTAGGGGGTGCAACCAGAGGTGGATAGGCTGAAGGTGCGTGACCATAACACTGTGGTGGACATGAGGGTCCATGAGTGTGGTGGGGGTGGGACATGGGAGCATACGAAGTTGTCGCTCCGGAGTGAGATGTGCCCCACGAAAGATCGGGACTGGTATTATTGTGCATAATGGAAAAGGGTTGGTTATGGGACGCAACTTGTCCAATGATGCCGTCGGCGGTGTGGGATGCCCCTTGCACGTCGCTCCAGGATGGATCGCTGCGTGGGGCATCAGGTAATATGGTGTATAGATATCCTGACTGGGCATATATAAGGTCGAACTGCTGAGCTTTTAAGATGGCTTCTTCTTCTGACTGGGGTCGTTCGGAAGCTACATCTTTGGCTATGAGGGGGAGGAGTGATTTGAGAAACCAATCCAAAAAGATTCGGTCGTCAAGTTTTATCTTGCAGAGACTACGACACTTACGCCACTCATGGATATGATCAGTGATGTGTGTAGCTGTGTTCTGTCTACAAGACAAAAGTATTTCCATTCCTGCATCATAGCATACAGGTAGTTGAAAAACTGTAGAAAAGTTGAGGCGAGGGACGTAAATGTGTTGTGGGTCCGGTGTGGCTACTCAATATACCACTTGGCTGCAGAGCCAGTGAAGGTTCATTGTAAAAGTCTCAGTCTAATGGAATTATCTACTATGGAGTTAGAGGAACACCATAGGTGAAACAACATGATGTGGTTTTGGGGATCTTCTCCAACTTTGCCTTCAAATTTTGGGATATCTGAGGGGAGCTTTGTGGGCATGGGTAGCCACGTAGGGTTGTGTCTAATAGGGTTGTTGGTTAACCTTGCCAGGTCTGGTAAGTTTAGACTAGCCATGTATGGCAGACTGGCAGATGGGTGTGGCATGGTCACTGGGGCATAACTGTTAATGGTAGCATTATGGAGTGGTTCAGTGCCCCATAAGGGTATGCTAGGTGTGAAAGGGATGTTACCTCCAACCGATGTGGTGTGGGAGGGGTCGGCGCTCCCAAGTGCAACATGGGTTCCATATGGGTTAGGAATGGTTCCAGTAATCACTGGGATCTGGGTAGTGGTGATGAGGGGGGGGGGGTGATGCCCATGTTGGGCATACCTAAAATAGGTGTTGGACCTATGTTGGGCATGCCTAGAGGGGGTGTGGACCCTACGTTAGGCATGCCTAAGGGGGTTGTGTCTACCGTGGTTGTTACGGTAGTAGTGGGTTTTGTTGATGTAGCTCCAATAGCACTGGTGAAAAGGGGGTCATATTGTGATCTAGCCATGGGGTTGGTTGGTGATGTCTCGGTAGGTTGTTCAGATTCAGCCTCAGAATCAGATGTGAAATGAGGAGCGTCAGAATCAGATGACTAGGTTTTGTGTCGATGATGTGTGGAGTCAAGGGATAATGCTCTTCGTCTATGGCGTGTAGAGTCGAGTGTACCGAACTGAGGGGGTTGACCCTGAAAACATCGAGACCGTCTTAAGTTCTCAATGGTGAGATATGTCTAGAAATACCAATGGATGGTGGTGAGATAAAAAACTCAAGACCCTAGTGAAAGAATGTGTGCAGGAGGGGAGTGTGAAAAATAATGGCTCTCAGGCCAACAACCAACCTCAAAATTACTTATTATAACAGCTGTGCTATAATAAGTGGAGGAATCAAGAAAAGTGGTCAGAATACCAAAAATCAAACAGTTCCTAGAAAAAAGTGGTGCTTACTAGACCAAGGGGGGTAGTAGAGCATGCAAATGCCTAACTAAAAGTGGTATTATGACTCAACTAAACATATCCTCTGCAAGGTGATGAAATCCAAGTCAGACAATATGGGTAGTGGAATCAAAGGCTAGATATCCCCCTACCAGGAGGGACACTGGGTAGTCAATCCTAAAAAATGGTAACTAGGATACCCTGTTCATGACACGTTTGGTTGGGTGAATCTGCAGTTTGGTTCTATCGCTGCTGTACTCCCATACTGGTGGTACACTGAGAACTTCGAAAGGTATCCTTTGGTTACTGAATGGATTGCAGTATTCCACTCAGGCTTCTGCAACCAGTTTGGCTACTTCAACCCTCCTAAGGGAGAGGCCTTCCCCATAAATTGGTGTATAACCGTGTCAACAAATAATAAGGGATTTTTGGGACCGTAAAAGACAACCACTATGTCTCAGATGTAAATAATTGAGGGGTGTTATTGGAACACCTATCCCCCCAATCCTACCTAGCTACAAGATTCTTTAAGTGTTCTCCAAGTGGGGTTAAAGTGTTTGTTGAGTTTAGGTAGATTTTAAGGCTCAGTTAATTAAAAATGTGGTAGATTGGGTGCAAGTGTGATTATTTAACTGAAAAAGAATTTTCCTCGCTTGGGCGATTGATTACAAATTAAAAACAAGACGATTCCAATTTGCAAAAAATAAAAGGCTTTTTTTTCTGAAATTTAAATGCTTTAACAAAAATAATTCAA
This sequence comes from Larix kaempferi, assembly GCA_027924585.1. Lineage (NCBI taxonomy): Eukaryota > Viridiplantae > Streptophyta > Pinopsida > Pinales > Pinaceae > Larix > Larix kaempferi. Next base: position 3,582,301 of record BSBM01000571.1, on the reverse strand, counting down.
AAACTATGGACTTTTGAAATAATTTTTAAAGGAAAGCAAATATCGTAAAAATTGTAAGAAATAAATGGATTTCTAAGTGCTTGCTTGGGCAAAACTATATAGCAAATTAAAAATTTGGTTTTAATTTTGCAAAAATGAAATTGCTTCATAATTTTTCTTTCACTAAACTGAAATTTTTTAAAAATGATAAAGTAAAGCAAAATAATAGTAAGAAATATCAATATGTAATGCTACAAAATGAAATAGTAGGCTATTCAAAAGTGCAGGGAAGATGGCTGGAAAATATGGGCCAAAATGGGTGAACTGAAGTGATAAATAACACTAAAATAAAATATTAGAGAAATTTATATGAAAAAATTCTTCAATCTAATAGGATATTTGGATTCCTTGATTGAAAACACCCAATTTGAAAAAAACAATCATCTCAAATGGAGTTCGGGAGAGGGAGATATGGCCGTTTCAAAGTTAAGTCGCGCTGCCAGAAAAATTACATCGCAGGTTTCAGGCTAAAAGTCGCGATGGGCATCGCGGATTTTAGCTGCGAAGTTGCGATGTGCAATGCGGAAAAAAGCCATGAAGCTGCAATGTGCAGCGCAGAAAAAGGCCGCGAAGCCGCGATGTGCAGCATGGAAAAAGGCCGCGAGGTCGCGATGAGCTGCGTGACTATCGGGCGAAAAGTCGCAATGCGAAAACGGAAAAAAGGTCGCCGGAAACGAAACTGAAAAGTGAAATTTCGGTCTGTTAAGGGCTACAGAAGGGGCCAACAGCTAGGGCAGCAATGAGTATGCTGTCTAGTATGGAAGATCTACTAATTGGAATGGTAAAAACTAGTAAAAAAAACAAAGATCTAAAGAAAAAATTTAAAGCTCAAAACCTAGCGAAGTCGCCAAAAAACTGTTGCTTGTTTTTTCAACCAAACATGTGCAAGGATGCACCTATTAACTTGTAATAGCAGTCTTCAAATGAAAGTAAAAACAATTATAAATCTAATCTAACATTAACATAAGCATGTGCAAATAAAAAAGAACTAAATGAATAACAAGAGATCTATGGAAGAACAAGAGTAAAAAATGACTTTTGTATTATATTACCTCAAATGATGAGGATGTTTGGTGTTGAGCAGCTCCAAGGTTGAGGTGCTCCAAGCTCCAATGGTCTCTTCTCCAAGATGCTAAAATGTGGATGGAAAGTGAGGAGCCCCTATCACCTTTTTATAGTTTTTGGTGATGGGGAATACCATTATGGTTTAAGGAAACCAATGGTATGGGCCAACATGGTTTAGGTCTCTTTTCCCTCTTTTTTTCTTTTTTTCTTTTTTGAATATTTTTATTCCCTTTTAATATTTTTTGGGAATTCTGGACCCTTTTTGAGGGTTTTTTGTGTTTTTTGAGGAAAAATATATATTTCGAGGGGGAAAAGGTGTATTATGGTCTTTTTGGTGACCTTTTGATGGCTTTAGAGGCTCAAATGGTGGAAAAGTGGACAAATGGGTCATGTGAATAAGGGAATGAGCTAGTGAGCATTTTTTGGGTGTTAACACCTGCATCCTAGGAAAACACCCTGAGCACAAGTATGGGAGATCTACCACTGAGAGAACCATTGCACCATTGGAACTTATACACACTGATATATCAGGTCCATTTCCTTATGAGTCATTGAATTCAGCAAAATACATTCTCACATTCATAGATGATTTTAGCAGGTACTGTTGGGTTTATTTCATCAAGCTTAAATTAGAAGTTTTTGGGTTTTTCAAGCTATTCAAAGCCTCAGTTGAGAATCTGTCTGGTAGGCATATTAAAGTGTTAAGGTCTGATAATGATGGTGAGTATGTGAAATCATATTTTCAGCAATTTTGTGCTTCATCGGGCATACAGATGCAACATATAGTTCCATATACACCTCAGCAGAATGGGGTTGCTGAGAGAAAGAACAGATCTCTAAAGGAGATGGCCACATGCATGCTTGAGGCAAAAATTTTGTCTCCCAAGCTATGGGATGAAGCAATAAATTGTGCCACCTATATTCAGAATAGAGTGCCACACAAAGCTCTCAAAGGTATCACTCCTTTCGAGGCTTGGACAGGTAAAAAACTGGATATCTCTCATTTCAGGATTTTTGCCTCAAAGGCTTGGGCTAGGATTCCGATTGAGAAGAGGAGGGATATGCAGCCCCAAAGCCAACCATGTTTGTTTGTGGGATATTCAGAGGAGTCCAAAGCATATAAGTTGCTGAACATGACAACTCAAAAAGCATTCATTGAAAGAAGTGTGCAGTTTGAGGAAGAGCTCTCTCAGAGCGCAGAAATTGGAGACTCATATTCACCGCCGACTGAAAAAGAAGTAAGTGATGTTGTTGATATTTTTTATTCTGATATTTTTGATGATGAGGATCAATTTATTGTAGATTTAAACTCACCTACAAGGCCTAAGTGGGCTGAAAAAAAATTGCAATCAGCAGGTGAACTAGCAGGTAACCCTCAAGACCAAAAGAGGACTAGATCACAGTTTGAGACTGCTCTCAATGTGAATGATCCTTATCTTTCTGAGAAGTGCTATATGATGATAGATTCTGATCCAAAAACATATGAGGATGTCTCACATGATCCTAGATGGTAGAATGCTATGGATGAGGATTTCCAGTCATTGCAGAAGAATGAAACTTGGGAGCTAGTCAAGCTCCCCGCAGGTAGAAAGTTGGTAAGATGCAAATGGATTTATAAGACTAAATGTGTAGTGGATGGTACAGCCATTAAGTACAAGGCAAGGATGGTAGCAAAGGGGTATTCTCAGGTCCAAGGACTTGATTATAATGAAACATTTGCACCGGTAGCTCAGAAAGACTCCATTAGACTAGTTTTGGCAGTGGCAACTTCCAAGCAGTGGGAAGTACATCACATGGATGTGAAAAGTGCTTTCCTCCATGGGGAACTTGAGGAGGAGATATATATGCAGCAAACACAGGGGTACACATCAGATCCAAACCTTGTTTGCAGGTTGAAAAAATCTTTGTATGGACTCAAGCAAACCCCCAGGGCTTGGTATGCGAAGATGGGCGGTTTTTTGTTGTCACAATCCTATGTTCGGTGTAAATATGATCCAAATGTCTATATGAAGTTTGCTAATGGTTTTATTGTGTCAATAGTGCTGTATGTTGATGATTTTCTGATCACAAGTGATAACACTGAACAAATAGCAGCTCTTAATACCACAATGCACCAAGCATTCTCCATGAGTGACTTGGGAATTCTCAAGCAATTTTGGGGGCTTGAAATTTCACAAACAAAAGAAGGAACCAAGGTATGTCAGTCAAAGTATGCGTCTGATCTGTTGAAGAATTTTAAGATGGCTGATTGCAAGCCTTCTAAGACTCCATTCCTTTCTGGATTCAGAATGGAAGAAGCATAATCTACACCGCTTTTTGACAATACATTCTACAGACAGTTGATTGGCAGCTTACTCTACTTGACTCACACTCGTCCAGATATTGCATATGCTATGAGTGTGGCATCTAGATACATGGAGCAGCCACATGATTTACCTTGGAGGGCTGAAAAAAGAATCCTTCATTATGTGCAGGGCACAAAGAGTGATGGGATTCACTATGTGGTAGATTCGAGCTTAGATCTCTTGGGTTTCACAGATTTGGATTGGGCTGGTGATAGCCTTGACAGGAAATCCACATCAGGATTTGTCTTCATGCTTGGAGGTGGCCCTATTTTCTATTCCAGCAAGAAACATAATAAAAATAGCACTATCTTTAGCGGAGGTAGAGTACAGAGGAGCAGTGAATGCTACTACACAGTGTGTCTGGTTGCAGGGGATTTTGTCTGAGTTTGAGATTGCTTTCAGTACTCCTATTGTCATTTATTGTGACAACCAGAGTGCCATTAGAGTTTCATGTGATCCAGTACAGAGGCAGAGGACCAAGCACATAGAGATTCATATGCACTACATCAGAGAACTAGTGCCTGACCAAATCATAGATTTGCAGTATTGCCCCACAGGTGAGCAAACTGTAGATATCTTCACCAAGGCTTTCACAGAGAAGACATTCGGCTATCTTAGATCACTGCTTGGGATGGTTGGACATGTGGTGGAGTGAAGGGTTGATCATCAACCTTTCAATTTTGATATGTCCATGTTTTGAGGGAAGGTTTTTCCCATGAGGTTTTCCTTCTATCCTTGTTTTGTGGACCAGTAGTATTTTGTACGGGGTGACCAAGTCTTGTTACTGGGCCGTTAGCATTTTTTATATATTCTGATATTTAGATCATTCAAGTCAGAATTAATAGGGGGTGTTGGAATATTTAAGCCTTCCTACCATTTAATTAATTACATAAGATTCATTAATTAATCACTTGTTGGTTAATTCTATGTAATAATTGAGGAAATTGCCATTGTGTGGCCCACAAGGCAACATGGGAGGATAAGATTCCATCTGAGGTGTGTTCTAAAAGTCTACTAGGCCACTTGGGCACATTCCTAAACATTTCTAGATAATATTTAGGAAGGAGGGCACATTTGTGAAGAAAGCTGCTGCTTTTACTGCTTTTTCCCCCAAAGGAAAGAGCTAGTCAACCTAGGAAAGTGTTTTTTACACCAAAAACACTCCTTAACACCAATTCCACTCAAATTTCGTATTTGGCATTGCTTTTACCTATATTTCACCTTCAGCTCACTAATTTATCAATTCATGAGCTTTTGAGCAGTTTGGAAAGGCAACTTGCCACCTAGGGGGGAATGGCCAGTTTTATAAATTCTGATGATTGGAAGATTCTTTTGGCATCTTTTAGCCATTCAAATTATTTCTGCAATGTTATTTAGTAATAGCCTACAACATTCATATGTTGTCTGGTGTAATTATTATTCATGAGAAGTAATACATAATTCCATTCTTGTGCATTAGTTTTGTGTCTTTGAGCAGTTGTGTGAGATTTTTTATATGAGAGAGGTTAATTTCTTGCATAGTTCTTGGATGTGATCTGATTTTCACACCTGGAAAACAATCCTTTAGATCTAGATTATAGATCTTTTGCAATGATTGGAAATATAATGGTCTTAAGAGGAAAGAACATGACATGATGGGAGGGATATTAGCTCATTATATTGAATGTAAAACAACTATTAAAGGTATAAATTTATGAAAAGTAAGGATTGGTTACATAAAAGAATGGAACCCTCTTCACCTCCTCTATTCCACCTATTAAACGCAAATGCGAGGAACTAATGATCTAGAGAAAATACAAAGCGGTATCATTAGTGATTGAGTTCCGCAGCCCCGAGATTTATTTTTCAAACCAAAGGTTTCCATTTTTTCTCCAAGGATGCCAAAAAATAGAGCTATAGTGATAAGTAGGTGAATAAACCAGTAGATGCGGCCCACGGTCAAGGAAAAAAAAAACAAATAACTGGCTGTAGCAAGTTGAAAGAAATGATATCCGTGAGCTTCCAGCTAATTTCAGGAAGGAAAATGAAAGATTTGGGAATCAACGCAAAAGGAAGCTAAGACAATCAAATTGAATGACTGATTGAAGCACGAAGTAATCCAGTAGAACAATGGTAAAGCTAGGAGTGAAAAGTCCCATTAAGAATTCTATCAACCTAAGCAAATATTAGCTTAGGGCTTACAATCTACATCAGAGGGTTTTATGGACATTCGACTTGAGCTTGGAGGTCTAATATGAGGCTTTTTTTTAGGAAATTTGACTTGATCTTATAGTCTGATTCGATTCGAGCTGAGATTTGAATTGCCTATGCATCAAAATGACTTGATTGGAGGTCACATTCTGGAGCAGTTTTACAAGATTTTCCCTACAATGGCGCTAAGTAGGTGCTGAGTCACCTTTATTTGGAGAAGAGCAGCAAGCACTACTTAAAATTTGATCTCTGTGAAGAATATATTAGAACAAGGAGATTCGTGGAATAAAGTCCAAGGGAAGGCTTCCCTTGGCGTCTTTTGGTCCAGACTGGAATGAGATTCACACGGTGGAGATTCCAAAGGATTTCTCCTGTAGTATTTCACCATAGACTCCAAATGGTTTCCCCTGGAATATTTTGCTACAAACTCTTAATCCTTTACCCCCAGGCTCTATTTGACTAGAACACAGGTTATTCAAGCTTTAAGCTTTTCATTGTAGCGATGAAGGTACTAGTACCACATAAAGAGGGTTTAAGTTCAGTTTTTTCCTTTCAATGTTTTAACTAATTAGATTGACTGTTAGAAATATGATGAAACATGGAAGAAAGTTCTGAAGCAGCATCTTACCAAGGAAGTTTGAGAAGAAATATGACTCTGAGTACAATATTTATAACCTTGAATCGTCTATATATGTTGTTTACTGCATTAAATAATATTTGCTCAGAGACGACTATGGGGGTGCAAATACATACCGTGCACCATTTTTTTACTGCTGAGATTATTATATATCGTCTTGAGGGCATGCCATCATCTAGAGCATGTGAAAAAGGGGCAATATATAGCTCTTTCATCATTCTTTGTTGTTGGGTACATCAATGAGGATTCTGGGTGCATTTGAGCTTGACACCATCATTTCTAGGTTCCTAACCAACTGCTATAGCAATCTACAAAGTGACATATCAACGGTCAATTAACAGAGGTCGATTTGAAGGGAAAGAGAAAGATTCGAGTCTTGCTAGTGCATTTATGGTGGCTGCATGCTAAGAACTGTTCCATCTTCTTGTTTGGGAGCCATACCATCAAAAGGAAGAATCACATGCCTCCAAAAATTCCTAGGTATGAACACTGATTATTTCATTAATTCTATTGTCTATTTTGTACTACTAATATAATTAATAAAATTTTCAACATGTCTATGATCTCTGATATTTCATAAAGAAATGTTCATGGATTGTTTGAATCTATGCTAGTGTTTGCTTATCCACTACAATATAATCTTCCCATTTTGCAAACCATTACACACAAAACCATGAATTGCAAATAAAAAAACCCATGATTAAAGCAATGAAGTGTTTGGCTAATTATCACAACCAAGGGCAGTTTGCATTTCAACAATAGTAAGAGGAAAAAAATTTAAGGTAGTCTTGTGAAGGGACATTTTAGGAAATCAACTTGTATGCACTGGGTTGCAGCACTCTCACCGTGATTAGCTATTATCATTCCTTAAATTTCATTTACAGCTTGTCCATATTGTTCACCCAATGTTTTCAACCAATGTTACCCCGTGACTACATCAAATGATGGATTTTGACAATACCTTGCTCGTTAAGTAAAAAATCACGATGGTCAAATATTTTCACTACCCTTGTCTAAAATTAGTATCATGTTATCTCGGAGAAAAGAAGTACCCCTCAAGAAAAGGAAATGTTGAACTTGGGGCTCATTGGAGTGTTGGAATCACTCTTCTTCATGCAATTACTAGTTGGATAATACTGCTATTTTTTGTGCTCCAATTCATGCAATTACTAGCTCTATATTACTATTTTTTTAGTGCTCCAAATCCTTTAATAGAAGCAATTTTCCTTCGCTCCGAAGTGGTGATCATGCTACTAGTATGCCGACTTAAGCACCTCATTGTCACATGATGCCAAATCCTGTCACTCCTCATGTAGAGATTGCAGGCACCTCTCTAGCGAAGAGTCCCTATAAAGCCATGGTAAGCCATCAAACCTTGGCTCCAATGGAAAATAAATTCGCTTTTATCCAGTCTTTCATTTAGCGATCATATTTTATGGTGGTCTCCTGTCATGATTTTCTATAACAAGCCTTTAGCAGAGACTACTTGGTTCTCAACCAAGTGCTTGTTTAAAAGAGGCTTGCAAATGATTATTGATATTTTTCACCGTCAATAAATTAATCTTGAGCAGATGGTGATGAAATCCCTAGACCAGTTGATGGAAGACTGTAACAGTAAAAATACTGGACAACAATTCCTTGTGGCAAGTGGATGGTGATTTCAAGACGAGTTATTCACAACCTGGAAACACTATAGAAAATGTGCCAAACCCCAAACCACTAGAATGCATTGTGAAAAACTTGCTTTGGATGGCATGGCAGAATGACGTGTGGCAAATAGCACTCCCTCTATGGCTTCTTCCCTTTGATGTTATGTTTTATGAACACTTTTATCTTGACTCTATGATTGTAGGTGTTTTAGCTTAAGCCATACCACACTTCTGATTTTTTCTATTGTAACCCATCTTGGTTTTGGTATCTCATAGCTATATTTTTAATGGGCACAGTTTATACCATAGACTATACTATATAGTGTTCATTACTTGATAATCTGTACATTTTAAGTTTAGAAATGCATTCTAAATTTCTAAAGTCCTCTGTTCCATAGATAGAGTAAATGGAAATCCATTCTAGTTTTGATGTATCATGGAAATGTTTTGGATACATATAGCATATCAATATGTCACAGATTCTGTAAAGATAAATAGCCAGTCCCCATCTTTTTGTTCTACCCAGTCAATCCTTCTTGGCATTTGTGTAGTGTAATACCAATGTCCAAGAGGTCTCATCCGAACTGTTTGTAGCAGACTGAAGCTACCTTTTATTTTACTGTTACTGACTTTTGACTCATATGGTTATAGACATTGTCATTTGCAAAGAAGTCTTTATTACATAACTTTTCTAAGTCTATTAAGTTCTTGTTTTTGCATATATTAACATTTTATCCAAGTATACTCAATGAAGGACCCTTATTTATATTGCCATCGTTTTATTTTTAATATTTCTTTTTCTTACCTCTATAATGGCTTCCTCCTTCATCTTGTATATAATGTTTATCTTGGCTATAAACTTTTGCAACATATATATGTTGTTAATTGTAACTATATGTGTTTCTATGTTTAGTTTATTTCTTAACTTGATGATCAAGCAATTGTGCACATTATAATGAAATATTTAAAAGGTCAAGAGAAAGGGCGGTGTACTCGACCTTTACTGTAGCTCAACCCCTGTAGCATTTACAATAGATGGATTTGCCACTTTTTTTCTTGGATCAACCCCTGCTGAGTGAGCAGACCAATAGTGAATTGGTCTTGCAGAGAGTTAAGTGCATCCACTACATTTTGTCGAATTTGGGGTATGCTACACATGTCATAAAGTGTGGCATTTGCACGAATATTTTTGAAGTCTTCAACTATATCATATGCCAAAGGAAAATGATTCGAAGGTGATTCAGTTTATTGAGGAGAATTATGCATAGATTGGGTTTGCGCAGTTTCATATGAGTTTTGCTTGGGTGAAATTGGATCCTTCGCAGGTGAAGATTGTTGTGCCTTGTCCTTTTGGGTTATGGATGAGGTCTTACCTTTCTGAATTGGATGACTTGGTTTGGCTGGAGGCGAAGTATCCTTCAATGGGCCCTTGCTGCGTAAAGGATAATTTCTAGGCAGGCTGGTAGCAGCTTGGACTTATCGAACAAAATATTCATCAGTTGTGTAACAATATAACAAAAGATTAGTAGATCCAACAGGAGCAGAGTCTTCAGTCTCTTGATCTTCTTCATGATATGATTCCTGAAGAGATGATTGAGCAGTGGATTTGAATTTCTAATATTTTATTAGTGACAAAATTCACCATATTAATCCATTGGGGACATGATTTATCAGAATGGTTGGTTTGATGGAATGAACAAAAATTGTCCGTTCCAATATTCTAAAGATTTAGGATCAGGTTTTAGCCTTAAGTTGGTTGTTTCAATGTTAGATTAGCTTTATTTAAATAAGGATTTAAATGCTTATGAGTAGATGAACTCCCACCAGTGTTAGTTTTAAAATAAATTACCTTGGTAGTGAGCCTTTTAACCATTTTCGTAAATTCCTCAACATCTATTGATTCCTTTCCACTTGGTTTACCGTTTAGGAAGTAACATGGTCTTTGTACTGGTAGATTTCATCTCTTGGTTATCCTTACTTTTCCTTATGGATAGCAATTGTTTCTCTACCTCTTTGGCTTCTTCAAAATTTTCTACTAAGGCAATTTAAGATGCTCTCTTAAAATGCATAGCAATTGAGTCGTTTAATGAAGAGGTATAGTATTCAACTACTAAAGGTTCGGCTAGTTTAGAATCTTGAGGAATTTTGTTGAGGATCACCGTGTTTATTTGATTTAAATATTTTACCTTTTTGTTTTGTTGCATCTTTAAAGAGATCAGCTCTTTGAAAAGGGTGGTTGGTGTTTTCTCATATCCAAACTTACTCATAAAGGCTCTTTCAAACATATTCCAACTAGTAATAGAACCAGGGGGCAGACTTAAATACCATGTGGACGCTTTATTTTAAAATGTATACGAGAATAATATACACACCACATCTTCTTCTACTACATTTATTAGTCCAATAAAAATGGCCCTGAGGGCTTCTTCTCATTAACAAGTCTAGAAAACGTTATCAGAAAAGTGAAAGAAGCAAAAGCCCCTTCTTTTACATTCTCATGAATATTTATACAAAGCGGACTGTTGGACTTCCTCAAGACAGTTATGTCACTTAATTTTTGAGATTTTGTCCTACATGGTAGAAAGAGAGAGATAGAGTAATCGAAGTTTAAATTGATGGAAGAATTAATCCTTTGGTTCTCCCACTTGATTAACATATGCTTCCCAAGCCGCATAATAAGGTGCAAATTGGATAATTCTAGGGAACAATAGGATTTCTTCAATAGATTAAAAGTAATAATATTGCTGAGTGAGAATATCCACTTCTTTTCCAAGGGGAGCAAGAGAATTTATGATTATTTGTAATGTGGTGGATAAATCTACAATTCTTTATTTAAAAATATATTTGGTTCTCAGGGAATTCATATTAATGGCTGCATCTTTCTTTTTAAAAACTTATTCCAATTGTGCAAATACCTGCTCTCTATCTCTTGGCTTTCCAACCTCTCTAATCTGTGGTACTTTTGCTCTTTAGATAACTCTCCCACACACGGTGTGTTGCTTCTGTATGGAATTAATAACAACTTTTATATCTCTTTCTAGCTTCTCCTGAAGATGGATGGATGTAGTGAGCCCTGAGTGGATTCTCCTAGTGTCCTCTGCATTCAAATGAAAAAGCTCTGCTGGTGCATCTGGGTGTTCCACTACCCATTTGGCAAAATTTTCTAGAGCTATTCTTGTCCCTTTTAGCCTTGGCCTCTTTTCCTTCACTAGCTCTGGAAGATATAGTATCCTCTCATATATTTCCTTAAAGTTCTGGAATTGGGGAGACAATTGCTTTGTGACTGACTATTTTAAATCTTCCAAGACTTCAATAGCACAAGCTTTAAATGATGAAATACTATTGACCTCCATGTGCAGGTTTCTCATTTGTTCTTCTAGCTCTGCTATCTTATCCTTCATCTCATTATTTTTCCAGGCCTCTAACATTCTTTTTTGATGCTTTGGTGAAAGAAAAACTAGCAGTAGCAATGGCTACGGGATTCCTGCTCACATTTTCCCTTCTTGTTGAACCCATATCATGTTTCCCCACCATGAGTCATGCCCAACCATACATCCAAGCTCCTCCACACATTGTGGTCCACTGTGTCCATGCCATTTCTATTCTAGGTAGTTGCAATCAACCCTCCCCAACCTCCCTTCCACCCCATTCAGGGGAAGGAGTGTTTAATGTTGAAAAATTGTTGTTATGTTTTGTTTCATTGGGGTATTTATTTTAAATTAGATTAATGCAAATTATATAGTGACCAAATCATATATAGTTCTTTATCAAATTATCAAGTTAGTTTATTTATGTTTGTTAACCTCATAGACCTTATTTATAACATATGGTGAAGAATTAAAGTAGATTTTGTCAATGTGATGGTATATAATTAACATTTAAATTATATTATGCCAATGATCGTCTATCCAAAGTGGCTTCAAGTGAAATACATTGGAGAGTGAGAAGCCATGTAGATGATAATACAAAAAAATAGAAAAAATTGTTTGTTCTTTTCCTGTGATTGAGAAGCAATACAACAAAATAAAAAGCTAAACTTTTAGTTTGGTAAGGATTCAAGAAGCTATGCTATGAATTCAAGGTTGTAAGGTGCACAATAAAAATAAACCGTATATAAATGATCATATTTGGCTAAGTTAAATGAATTAAATAAATATGATATATGTATGTATGTATCAAGTTGGCTAGGGTTTATCTAGGATTTGTGTATAGGGTGGGATCAACCATGATGGATTATGAAATCCATCTAGTTAACTACTCATATGACACTTACACTAAAGAGGAGATATTTCAATTTTTCTTGCATAAGGAGACTTGAGATGAGGATTTGGGGGTGAGCATTATTCAAAATATTTATCAATCCTCAAAACATAAAACAGTGACTTGGAAAGGGGGGTCGCCACCATTTCAGAATGGGATCCAAGGATAGTACACCCATATCTACCAATTGGATAGGTGGATCTCTCCAGTCACATGAAGATGGCATATGAAGTTATAGTATTAGCTGTAAGCATAACTATGGTCTAACCTCACAATGATTGGTCTAACCTCACAGTGATTGGATTCAGTTCTAAGAATCCATCTCCTTTGGCATTAATCATCATTAGGTATTCTAGAGAATTATTTTTCTCCCAAATCTTGATATATCATAGTGGATGAGGGTTGGAGTGGATGGTTTGTTGGCTCTAGATACTTGGAGGAAGGGTTGAGAGGTGAGTATTTATCTATAGAGGGATCTAGAATAAAGAAACAAAAGAACAATGTTAGAAAATCAAGTGGTGGTGGGAAATGACATCGGTGTTTAGAAGGTGGGACTCCTCTCGAATAAAAATTTATCTCGGAAGTTCCTTGGTCACTTGATAGCAATGGATTGCTCAAATGATTCATTACAATAATAATGGTCTCCATGGCTTGGCTATGGGTCTATTTTTCATTTACTTTCAAGGGGATGGGTAGGGTTCATCTTCAAATATAAGAAGTATTTTCTAACATACTTCAAAGGAAGTTGGTTCACTAAAAATGTGCACATAACACTTAACCCATGGAATTCTTGTTTTAATGCCATGGATGAGTTTGTTGGACTAACCGCCACACCTCTGGGATTTTATCTTGTGGACTAAAAACCACCCTGGAAACATGGGACTAACCTCTAACTTAAGGTTTTGTGCTTGGATTGGAAGTTTACTAATATCTATAGGTTTTGGTGTAATAAAAAAATTTAACAGAATTTAAAAACTCATAACTGGTCTGAGAAAAATTAGCCAATCTTATTATAGAGCTTTGGCATAAAATATACTTAGTGGCATGGCCAAGTCCAAGCCTGCTAGGGGCCGAGGTCTGATTTTGATCACAAATATTTGAGTTCTTTTCTTCCATGCACCTTGCTATTGGCATGTAAACTTTTCAAAACTTTCAGTAGTAATATATTTTCTGCACTATATTACTGAGACTTACAAACAATTTGTTGTAACAAGAGAAGGAGAAGCAGTTCCATATCATAGCTTAAGTTTTCTTAACGTGTGGAAAGCTTTGTTGCCATAAGAAATTTTCATTTTGAAAGTTTGACCCCATTTTCTACTGCCTAGATTTCGACCATCTCTTGAAAAGAATGGTTTGTGCTGGATCTGGTGTGTGAGGATAACTGGTGTTGATATACACCCTTGGCAGTGGTACATTAGGTTTTTTTTCCATCATAGCTCTCTTCATGGTTCAAAATTTCCAAGTTATGTATCAACTATTCATCTATTGCATATTCTTCTTACTTGGACAAATTAAAGTGTGGCTGCTAGACTCAAATAGAACCTTGCCAATGAGCATTGAGTATTCACATTTTGTTTTCTAACAATTTCATGGGAAACAATTTTAATAAGCAATGGACAATGAAATGAGATTTGGACTTGTTTTTCAGACACTAAATGACCAAAATATTATCTAGAGTCTAAAACTGTCAGAAGATGAATTACTATGAGTAGACATTGATGATACATGCACAGAGAAATGGCCTAAATTCTCTGCCTACACAAGGGCCTAGGTTATAGTTACTGTATATTGTTTTTAGTTGAATATCTGTGTTTTGATTCAATCTTAATTGTGGAGCATTTTATTTCCAGAGAGGATGCATTTTGGAATCATCAGTCAAAACTTGTCTACCAGTTCACGGACTTCTATTCCCATGACCAAAGCAATGATAGTTGTTGAGCCAAATGGGCTAGCATAATGAAGCTTCTTGTACATTTTTGTAAGTGAACTGTGATTCTAGCTTTTGAGATCTTGGCAGACATTCTGCAAGGGGATTGTTTTATAACGGATATTGGCAATATATGCCTGGGCCTTGATTGCCTCCTATTTATGTCTATATGGACACTTGGGCTTGTTATTCAGGAACGTCTTTTAGATAAACATAGCTATTTGGTTTGTTAGTTAAGAAATGCCTTTGATATATGCTTATCGATACTCAAATATAGATTCTTTGAATGAAAATTTGATGTATTATAACATGTTTCCTTCTTTGCATAGCATGTTCTGAAGTTTGAACTTAGTGGTTTCTTAAGGAAAGATTTTAATGGATGTCTTTGTCTCTATTTGTGTAATCATCTAGACAAACTGAATTTCTTATTCAGAAAATGTTATTCAATGAACTAGATTGTTTTTTAGTTAGTAATTACAAGCCCTTACAAACAATTCATTTTTGTTAAAAATGTAGTTGGTTGATTTCTCATTATTATTGTAAGTGGAAACTTTAAGTCTCGTGGCCCTCTTTTATCTAGGTGTGTTTTCTTTCCAGGTATTGTAAGTGAAAAATTTGAGTCCCCCTGTGGTTATATAATTCTCAAGGATTTTGGGTTGATGTTCCAGATTGCCAACTCTTCTTTGCTCTTTTGTATTAAACAAGTCCACCCCTAGGTCCTTTTCGACAATACTGCATTGTTTTCTGAGGAAACTTTTTTAATTCTCCATTCTCAAGCTAACATGTTGCCCCATCCTCCAAGGGATTTGAATGTTTTCTGAACCAAAGCTTCCTCTGAAGGATTTGAATGTTTTCTAAACCATAGCTTCTTATTAAATAATCCACCTTTTATTATTAGTTAGATGGTCAAGAATCCATACTAAGATGATAGCATGAAGCTATTGTTTGGACTTCAAGAGGGAGACCTTGAACTTCCAGGGAAGATGATTAAAAAACCCTGAATTTTACTGAAGGATCATGCATGTAGGAATGGAATGATGCTATGATCTAGTCATTGAGTTCTCAATTTTTATTGATCGGGCCAGAATTGCTCGTGAAGGAGGCTATTTGTAAATCTATGTAAAATCTATCCAACCTTGCCTAGATCGTTGTGTCCTGTTTATCTATTGGATCATGTATACCACCCATCCTTTGCTAACTGTTCCTGTCTTCAATCAACATTTGTACTTTGGAGAGTAGATTTGCAATGAATTCAGGCTTGTTTTTTAAATGTCCAAGTGTCCACTAACTTGTTTTCTGTTCCGGTCTACCATATTGACATTTCCCCATTAGTCCATTTTGGTAATGGAAGGGGTTGAGCCATTGAATCTTAATGGTGAACTATTCCAACCTTGTAATTGGGTGCAAAAACAGAATAGAGTCCCCTTGCTATGGTAACATGTCTGATGGTGCATCAAGATCTTGTGAGTGAATTTGCCCCTATCAAGAATCAATGGTGCTAGCCAAGAAGCAACACCCCAGACTGCACCTTTTTCTACCCTACTTATGGACCATCCATAAGCGAACAAAGATGGAGGCAAGGGACTCCATATCCTTCAAGCAAAGGACATCAGGTCTAAAATCGAATGACATTTATTATTTGGGGTCATCTTTCCCCCTAAGGATGACATCATATCCCATGACACCAAGTTGATTTTCATGAGTGCTTGTCATCAATCCTTTGGTCAAGGAATGAAAATGCATTGTTGAGTCTTATATCAAATATCTTACTCATATTTATCCAGGGCTGTTGCATTCTTAGTAGGGGCAAGCACATGCTCTCCACATTGAGGGGGTCATCTAGGTTTTCATTAAGGAAACCTATCTCCCTCACTGCTATGCTTTGCTTGTCCATCTTGCTTTAATATCTGTCTGTCTCTTCTATGCATGCAACCATCAACAGTTTTGTTATTTCCTCTGTGATGATTATGAATTGGATGCCATGTATTTTCCATTTGGTGACCTCCCAAATTCATTAGCTGACATGCACTATTTTTTTTGGTATTTCCTTTAGCTGGTTTTGCTTTGTCTTTTTGTCACCTGTTTTGGTAGTCCATCCTTCTTTATCCTCCCGGTTGTTACTCTTGGTTCTGGATTACTATTTTAGTGTTAGCTGTTAGGATATTCCTATACTCCATCCTAGTCCTACCAGCATCTTCATCCTTTGCGTTTTCAGTCTTGCATGCATTCTGCATGCATTGCATGCATCCGCATGCTGCCTAGTCATCAAGTTGATACCTCTAGCACCTAGTCACTAGTCTTCCAGCACTCGTGAGCTTATTTCCACTCATATTGATCCCTCCTAGCCAGTGATGCACCCACTTCTCACCTTCCACTTGAGAAGGGTTCCTTCTTCACCTACCAGTCCATTTGTCTTCAGTTAACTGAGTTCTCTCCTTGATTTTAGGCTTGACTCACTCTTAATTGACCTTACCACTCCGATGGACCTCCAGTGAGACTTGACTTCCCATTCTGGCTCCAATTAGCTCCTCAAGCGCCCTCCACTGAGCCTCCTTCATTTAGTTAGTGCCAGTTACACCCAATTACACCTACCACACTCAGTTAGACTCAGTTGGAATGATGGTTGACAGTTACTTGTGCATTGATGACTCCACCGATGATGAGTTAGACTTCTAGTTGTGCTCCAATGACACTCCAGTGATCTTTTGATCTCTCCATGAAGGCTAATTCGAATTGCCACCTTGGAATTCGAATTCCTCATGCATTGTATTATTTATTTGTCCATTTGTGATTAATGAATTAGTGTGTGTGAAGTATTTTTGCTTCTATCTGAGTTCTACTGTATTATTATTCTATTGCTCATCTTACTACATTGACCACTCTTAATATTATTCCTAAATTCTTTCATTGTGAGGTACACATTAGCTCTTAGATCTGTTGTGAGGATTTTCACATGGTATCAGAGCATGTTGAGAGTATTGTTTATCTCCATTACTGAGAGTTTTTTGCAGGTTATTATCAATATTTCGAGTGTAGCAGTTGCAGCAGTACTAGTTGCAGATATTTTCTATTATTTTTGCAGGTCTTCGAACAACTTCTATGTATTCATTAGGAATTAATCCTCTTTCTCCATTCAACTATGATGAATGCAAACCACAAATGATAGAACATTTGAAGAGACATGGTCTCTTTGATTATTGTTTTAAAAGAGAGTTCAAATCCTCTGAAGAAGAGTATTCCTGGTTAAATGAAGGTGAAATAGCTTGTGCAACCATGAGTTATGCTATGTCTCGATGCATGTTCTATGACCTCCCTAATGTTTCATCTCCAAAAGAGATATGGGCCCACCTGGATGAAAGATTTGGCAAGCAGAATGAAGGGATTGGTCCAAACCCTTTTGAGAGCAAGCAAAGTGATGCATTCGCCCTCCTTGATGATCTCATTGATCATGAACCAGTATCAAACATATCTCATATTGAAGTTGTCCACAAAGAAGAAGAACTTGCAGATTCTACACTATGCTCCAAATTTTTTCTATTTCGAATTCTGTGCTAGCTCACACTCTAGAAATTGTAGAAGGTCCTAAATACTCTCTTGCACAAGAGTCCATTGGTTTGCATCATGATCTATTGAATGTTTCAGAGGTCAAATCAGCCATTGGAGGTAATGCATTCGCTCTCCTTGATCACTCACCTCTTATGTACTACAATATGATCATTATTTCATGCTTTCAAAAGGTTATTGAAGATGATGGCCATTGCCATTTGCTTGGGATAATTTCTTATGCATTTACTGGTTTTGATCTCACCTCTAATGGTTCAAAGGAGATCTCAAGAAACCATGATTCAAGTCTTGGATCTAATTTGGATTCTAAGCAATCATTACTTGGGATAGTTTCTCATGCATATGATGGTTTTCATCTCACCCCTGCTGGTTCAAAAGAGATCTCAAGAAACTATTCTTCAAGTCTTAAATCTGATTTGGATTTAAAGCAATCATGTGATGGTTCTTTTTGGCATAATCTCACCCATGGTGGTTCGAAGGAGAAGACAAAATACTATCTGCACATTCATAGATTTGATCCTACCTCAACTGATTTGAATCACAGGTTCAAGGATCATCCTCATACTTTAGGATTTGTTCCCATCACATTCGATCTGAAGAGAAAGTACAAGCACATGCCTTTTGAGCATGATCCACTTCTTCCCAAGAAGAAGATACCTCCAGACATATGACCAAACATCACACCCGCTTGAGTTTGGAGCATTTATTTTTGTGTGTGCCTTATAGTCTATTTTGAGGGGGGGTATTTTTCCCATGAGGTTTTACCCATTTCCTTAGTTTATTGACTGTTATTATTAATTTGTATTGGGTGACCTTTGGTCTCAGTTACCAGGGCCTAGGATGGATTAAGGGGGGTGTTAGGATATTCCTATACTCCATCCTAGTCCTACCAGCATTTTCATCCTTTGCATTTTTAGTCTTGCATGCATTCCTGCATGCAGCATGCATTCCTGCATGCAACATGCATTCCTGCATGCAGCATGCATTATGCATGCATTGCATGCATCCGCGTGTTGCCCAGTCATCAGGTTGATACCTCCAGCACCTAGTCACTAGTCTTCCAGCACTTGGGAGCTTATTTCCACTCAAATTGAGCCCTCCTACCTAGTGATGCGCCCACTTCTCACCTTCCACTTGAGAAGGGCCCCTTCTTCACCTACCAGTCCAGTTGTCTTCAGTTAACTGAGTTCTCTCCTTGATTTTAGGCTTGACTCACTCTTAACTGACCTTACCACTCCGATGGACCTCTAGTGAGACATGACTGCCCATTCTGACACCAGTTAGCTCCTCATGCACCCTCCACTGAGCCTCCTTCATTCAGTTAGTGCTAGTTACACCTAGCACACTTAGTTAGACTCAGTTTGACTGATGGTTGACAGTTCCTTGTGCATTGATGACTCCACCAATGATGAGTTAGACTTCTAGTTGTACTCCGATGACACTCCAATGATCTTTTGATCTCTCCATGAAGGCTAATTTGAATTGCCACCTTGGCATTCGAATTCCTCATGCATTGTGTTGTTTATTTGTCCATTTGTGATTAATGAATTAGTGTGTGTGAAGTATTTTTACTTCTATCTGAGTTCTACTGTATTATTATTTTGTTGATCATCTTACTGCATTGATCACTCTTAATCTTATTCCTAAATTCTTTCATTGTGAGGTACACATTAGCTCTTAGATCTGCTATGAGGATTTTCACATTAGCAACATGGGAGATGGTAAATTCATCTCCTTACTTAGTTAGAAGAGGATCTTTGCCCTCAACTATGGAATTCTAATCCATCTGATGTGGGTTTAGGCCTCTTCCACCTAAGCCTTTTTTAAATGTCTAAAAGGGGCTACAAAAAATTTAATGTGCAAGATGAATTATTGAGTGGATTGAATGTTGTGACTCAGCTACCTTGCAGGGACTGTTGAAACAAAAACAATAACACAAATTATGAAATTGGGGTGGTAGTTTGTTGGACTTCCAGTGTGTTGATTTCACTGATTTAGTGCTTATAATTTTCTCTTCTTTTTTCGAAGAGTCTAAAAGCTATGCAAGTCTTTTAAGTCAGTAAAATATTGATTAATAAGAGTGGAACTGTACCGATCAATAGAGTCTATGAAGTATCTAGTGATTCTAATTTGATTTTCTTTTGCAAAACGCTTTTGTCTTATGTCGTGTTTTCAATAAGAGTGGACTTGGGGCAAAAAGTGGAGAACAGTACACAACACCAGTTGAGAAGGGTGATTTATCTCTTACAGAGAAAAAAACATCCCCTAGTTACTTTGGTGATATTGAAGTGCACTAAGAAGATCGGTCAAATCCAGTAGAAGGGACTGATGCTATTTCAAAATTACCATAAAAAATTTCATCAAAGATTTTAAATGATACAACTGGAGATAGTGTGACACTTAACACATGGTTAGATGTATTGCTGGATGACACTAATTTAAACTCTTCATGTGTAGCACCTGATGAGGACAGAGTTAACACACAGGTTTTTTGTTGGTTCTGTACATCTCCCATGATTCTATGAAGGTTCATCATTTGGTTTATGTTTAGATCTTGTTTATATTATTTGCATTAGTTTTTTTGTGGAGGACGAAAATTTATTGGTTTCATTCAAAGTATTGATGAGTCCATTTGTTGTATTACTTGTGTCTGTGATTTTGAAGCAAATTGAAAGCTGCAGTACTTTCATTTTTGATCAAATCTCTTGAAATCCAGTGTAGTTTTATTGGACTGTTCTTCATACTTATACTCAATATTTTTCAGTGCACATATCAAATCTGGATGAGGTGTTTAACTTTTATCAATGTTTATAACACCCACATCATCATCTTTGTTCGTCCCTATTTGAACTGGGGTATATTATTATATCCATTCGACCTATTGGATTTTACCTTTGAGCAACAAAAATTTATCTATATTCCATTTTTTTGTCCGTGCAAATGCTTAGTGGAATTCACATTACTTACATGTTACTTTCCTTCTTTATTCTTTTGAATCGTTCTATCTCGTGAAATGAATTCTAGTTTATTTTTGAGATCTTTTAATTTTTAGGCAGGTGAGTCAAATGCACATCATCACCTTTCTTCATTACTATTTGAACCAGGGTGTATAATTTTACCCATTCAAATTATAGGATTTTACCTTTGAGCAACATGAATTAATTTACATTCCAATTTCTTCATTCAATTCACTACTGGGTCTTACATTGCTTACATGTTACTTTCTTGCCTTATTCTGTCTACTAGTTATACCATGTTGAATCTCTGAACTCTTTTTATGTGATAGCTTTGTGAGAATTATCTTTATATTTTCCAGGTTGATGCTATGCCAAATACTACAAGAATGCAACGTGAATCTGGATGTCTTCCACTTGATGAAATCAAGTCCCACAAATTCCAGATAATATAAGCTTTAATAGGTATGGAGTTCCAAATGGATGTTTGGATGCATATTTTGAAGAAGAGAGGATGCTAGAGGAAATGTTGTCTGCTGGTTCTCAGGATTATAATAATTCTAAAGCATATCATTCTTCCCTACTCACCAAGTAAATTCTGATGCAGAATGCGAGGGAAAATAAATGTTCTGCACTTGAAGCTATGCCAACACATATGGCTGGTCGAATTGATGGTATGTACATGTTTAAGATTTTCTTGACACTATAAAAACCATATTACAATGACAAAGCATATTGTGTTCTTTGAAGATTGTTGTATGATACTACTACAAAATGCAAATAATTTAAAAGCCAATATTTAACAACTTAAGTCACGTCTGTTGGGTGCAGGGTTGTCTTTTCCAAAACATGATCAAATTGTAGATGCTGCAAACTCTGCCTTTGTTTCTATTTTTGTTGAAGATGTTAAAACCAATAGCCGAGGAAATAAAAACAAAGATGCTCTCAACATGAATAAATCATGTGTCAAGAGCATGTGACAATATAATATTTACATCAAAGTCCACCAGGACCCACGCCTTGAATTGACTAATAAACGTGCTTGGAAAAAAGGACTTTCTAGATTACTTCCCAACATAAATTAGAGAATTCCCATGAAATAAATATATAAAGATATTCAATATTTTCAGAGCCAAAATGTATTGCAATTTCTTACCTCTTACAAGACCAAATGTTTCTATAGCTCTAGATTTCAACTTAATGTTCTTCGGGTTTTGTCTCACTGAATAACAATAAGTCACCCCAAATAAAGCAAAACTAATAAATAGTATTCCCTCCTTAATTAGAATCCCTTCAATGCTATTTGATTGAACCAATGAAATTAGAATGCTAGCTAATGTTCCAATTAGAGCCAACACAAGGATGCCTTTATAGAATCAATGCACTCTGTATTTTCATCAATATCAACTTCTTCCAACTTATTTGAAAGATCACATATACTACCTCCATCTCTAGTTGTCACAAGAGCAAGCTCATCTTTCCACACCCTGGATTCTGCTTCTGAAACCTCCCCCAAAATTTCTGCAATCTTCAAGTGGAAATAATGAAGATTAGAATCTATGGCCAACACTACAAAATTTACTGATTTTGACTTGGACTTGGAAGTCAAACTTGGATCTACATAGAAAATGAGTCAAACTGACTCACTGGTGAGTCAAGCTCACTCACTTCCAACAAGTCTGATTAAGTAGTAATAAGTCTGACTCAGCAAGTACTTGTGAGTCAAACTCAAATGACAAACATTATGCACCAAACTACACAACACTTACTAGCTTCGACCAGTATATGTGCCAGTAACTATCTATGCTCAGACATCTATGGGTGCATATACTTCCCTAAGTTGTGGTAAATGCTCTGCAGCATGGTGCTTATTTATCACCAACTCTGCTGGGCACATAAAGAAATACAAAATAACTTGCTAGAAAGTCACACTTGCTGCTAGTGAGTCTCGGGCATGGGTTGAACTCTAACCAGCAAGTATACACTGAGTATTTTCATAAAATTGTATTATTTGAGTTTTTCTCGAGGTTTTTCTAAGTCCAATTCAAACTCTCATCTTTGGCAAGTTTTCTTTATACACTGAGTATTTTCATAAAATTGTATTATTTGAGTTTTTCCCAAGGTTTTTCTAAGTCCAAGTCAAACTCTCATCTTTGGCATGTTTTCTTTCGAGCCAAGTTTTGTAGTTTTGTATAGACACCACATAACCAAAAAGCTGACTTGAAAACATTTCTATAAACTTTAATAAGGAATCCCATGGCAAAGGAAACATATGCAGATTGAAAACTCTTGTGCTCTTCCAAATTCCCTAGCTTATTTAAGCCCTGGTCCATTCTATAATAAAATAGTTTGATGTGAATGTTCAAGTTTATATTGTATCTCAGTGCAATGCCTCAATGGGAATAAAATTCATGGAGACCTGATTGCAAACATCACTAAACCATTAGATCCATTCCAATGTGTTCATATCATGTAAAAAGGATAAGTTCTCCAACATATTATTGCAAAAGCAGGTGACAATATAAACCTAGACATGAATGGTTCAAACTTGGTTATTTATATTTAATATTGCAGATGTTTACTCTAACTAAATTAAATGTCAACCTCAAAGGAATAAGCAAATATTTTTATCACGGTTTTCAATAACCATGTCCATTTAAATATTGAAATATATTAAAATAAATAGACATCATGGATGGGCCATTCCAGAAAGCATGGAATGATGGATAATTCTATGCAAAGCTTCCTTCTCCATGGCTTTTATAGAGGAGCATAAAATTCTTTAGTGACACTCTTCTAACTGATGTCGCCATGGGAACTGAACCATTAAATTATGAGAATAATGAGAACATATGAATTAGTGAACATGAGAATAGAATCGTGTTGAAAACAAGTGAGGTGAAATTTGTACATGAAGTTGTAGAAAGAGAAAGTTACCATTCATTGGAAAAAATGGGAAGGCACAAGTTGATTTGCAGTGAACATATCTCCCTGTTGTGAAAAGACCGTCAACCTTGGAGGAGTGTAGCGAAAGGAGAGCCAAGGAAGAAGCATCTTCACCCCAAGAAAACAACCCTTAGGATGTGAGTAAACTTGACTGTGTTTTTTGCTATGCATAGGAAAATTTGGTTTAGTTGTTTAATTTTGGTTGTTTGTTTTGATTTAATGTCTTAGAAATGTATTTTCTAGAAAGAGTTTCATGCAATCTTTGTTTCTACCTAGGTATGTGACCCTTTTCCATAATTTGGCAAGATGGTGTTAACTGTTGGAAATTTTATTCTCATATCAATCCATAAGGAATTCTATTTAAGGGTGCTAGCTCAATGGTAGAGCACCTGCCTTATAGGCAAGAGGTTGGTTGTTTGATTCCTCTGTGCCCTATTTATATTCCGAAACCACTAAAAAGAGATAAATGACTAAACAAATGACCAAAATTTGCATATAAATGACCACCAGTACAACATGAGAGAAAAGTGACCCAAAAAATGACCAAAATATGCATATAAATTACCACTTTTGAGTTGGCGATCACTGGTATCAAATTAGTGGTCATTTATCACGTGACAAAAAATGTGGTCATTAATTGTGACAATTAATGATCAAATATATGACCAAATTAATGACCAAATATGTGACCACAAGATAAGCTATAAATGACCAAGCTAAATATGCCCACATTTTTGGTCACCTGATATATGACCGCTAATTTGCTATCAGTGGTCACCAACTCAAAAGTGGTCATTTATATGCGGATTTTGGTCGTTTTTTTGTCATGTATCTCTCATTTTGTACTAGTGGATTTATCAGCTGAAAATAGATATGGACCCCAGGTATGCTCGGCTTCATAACGGTTCAGGGGATTCACTCAGCCACCAATGCTGTCTGACGACTTGCATATTGGGGCAATACCCCTCACTCCATGGCTCAGGTAAAACCAATAACCGCTTTACCAAAAATGATAGCTCTTGGTTTACCTCATGGGTGGGAACTAGTCAATCAGGTAGGGGTCATTTCCCTTTAGGTCGGACGGTCTTCTCAATGAGCCAGCTACTTCAGGGTTCCTGTGGTACTCCTCACAATGAGTTTTAGGGCTTATGTCCAAGTACTTCCCACAATTAAGTGGATAGGGATTATTCCTAGATCTGAACCTGCAACAGATGCGAAAACAAATTTGGCAGAAATTTCACCCAGCGAGCCCAAGAAAGTGCCCTGATAACAGATGTGAAGAACCTGCAACAATTAATTAACGAAAATACATGAGATAGCAGAAATAACATAACTCATAATCGCTTTATTGATCGCAGGCCACTTCGAGGGGGAAACCTCCTTTGAGCAAGCTCAATACAAATAACTTCATGGTACCTTCATTGGCCTCAACACACACTTATATACTAAGTCTATGCCGAATACTATGGGTCAATACCATGGGACATATAATACTACGGGACAACTTACAAAGCATATGCGTCCAACAACAATATACTAACAAAGTAAAGAGAAGGGTTGACACAGGTTCCTAACAAAAGTATGATTAATACATAAAGTATTACAATCATTGCAAATATTTCCATTTCACAAGATAACAATGATGAAAAAATCATTACTGTAATGAACTGTTAGTGTCAATGGAACAAAAATGACAACAAAGCCCTTCATTATTCATATATTTCTAGCCACAAACTAATCTCTCTCCATTTCATAATAAGGACC
The DNA here is from genome assembly GCA_027924585.1 of Larix kaempferi. NCBI lineage: Eukaryota > Viridiplantae > Streptophyta > Pinopsida > Pinales > Pinaceae > Larix > Larix kaempferi. Next base: position 3,556,961 of record BSBM01000571.1, on the reverse strand, counting down.
AATTTCATTCGAGTACCATCAAATAGAGAGATATGTAGGTAAGGCTTGAAAAATTATTGTGGTTGAGATCCAATTCACTCCAGATTGAAGAATCCCGTATCAAAAATGAAAATGGAATGAAGCTTGGAAGTTAGTTATTGCTCAACCACACAACCTCAAGGGCATCAATAAAATGGAAATTTGGAAGTTGTCTGGTCAAATGATTGTCATTTACATGGAGAAACTTTAAATTATCAAACAAAGCTATAATATCATCATATAGCAAGGATCTAGTGAGTCCATGTTGCAGTGATTTTAGTTAGTGACTGAGTAAAGCTGGTTATAACTGGAATTTTCGAAGGAAGTGATCCTGATAGCATATTGCAGCTCATGAAAATGTACTACAAACTGTCATAAAGGTTACTGCAGTCCCTGGTAATCCTCTACCCACATGATCAGACTTCTTTTGTAGGCAGTAGTCAGAAAGGGTGCTTTCTAGACATTCCCTATATTATGCTTTAAAGTTCTCTGGGCTCGGGTTCTGTGTTATAGGGTCGATCATGGTTTTGAGGTCTTTGTTATTTTGGTATGTTAGATGTTTTATGACTAGAAATATCAGAAGTACTAGTGTTTGGGTCATGTCATGTAGTTTAGATTATATGATGGTCTGTAAGGAGTATTGGTATGGACTCGACAGTATGTGTAATTTTGGTTTAGTTTTCTAGTTAGACAGTATTATGATAAATCTCATGTTTAAGGTCATAGAGCCAAGAAGTGAAGGAGAACAACAGAGCTTTGCCCTGTTTTGCTCAGATGTAACTTGATCCTTTTATGTAATACAAAATTTCCATACTTACAAAAAAAAACTCTTCTCTACTTCAGGAACTTTTCAAGAATGTGGGAAATACAATGGCGTATAGGAGCAAAATTTAAAGAAAATTATTTTTTTGAGCTACACGACTTAGTGTTAAATTTTATGCAAAAGATGTTCATCATGTTTATAAAAAAATTAATGTATAAATCAGTCAGGCTCCTGTATATAAATTTGCAGCAAAAATAAGAATTAACCCCGTCTTAGAGATTCGTTTAGATAAGATTTCAATAGCCTCGAACCTGCATGGAATTTGGAGTAGACCGAGCCTAGAATGAGAACCTGTGTGGCAGTGCGCAACTGGTGTTTGGACCGAGCATGGAACCTATGTAGGACTTGAGTTGCATCGAACGTAGATGGGATCGAACGTGAAACACAACCCGCTGCATGGAACTGTTACGCGAGCTTTGTTGTTGTTGTAGGGGAACTGAAACCCAAACCATCGAAAATTCTATTTCGTAACTATTGCCCGGAACTACTGTGAAGATTTTGGTTGTCGGGTAAATACAATGGCGGATAAACAATTCCCGCGAAAACTTGATGTGTCACCCAAAATAAAGAAAAAATTTACCTTTATTACATGGTGCCGCTAATAAAAAATGGGATTAATCGTTGTCGTAGTTCATATTGGATCGGATGGTTGATGTTGATTTCACACTTTCAACTAGCACGAAGAATGAAAAGGGTAAGCGGTAGCAGAATTTTTACCGCTTACAACGTGTCGAGTCCAGGATCGTACCGCTGATTGAAAAATTGTAATGGAAAACCACTTCTCGTGATCCCGAAAACACCTAAACGACATATTAGAAAAGGAAAAGGGGTCATGGGGAATATTTGTCACTTTGCACCATGTTGCTCACACAACAGATGCCATTTTTTTAATAAAATGGGAACCCCTTAGAGTTAATTTTGATAAAAAAAAATTTCTTTGCCTCAAATTGTTTATATTATTGAGTGATTTCATTTTATTAGCCTCATTTTTAATAAATTATTTGACCAAGATTCCTACTTAATTTTCAAATCCTAACTTATCTTTTCCTTTGAAAAAAAATAAAATTTCTCAATCGGAATCAGAAATGTCGATTTTCTTTGCTAAATTTTATGACTTTGACTTCTTGATGCCAATTACGGAAGTCGAGAATCGAGAAACAAATCGATCTTTTTATTTTTAAAATATAGTAACCCAACTCTACCATTCCGACCCCGACTTTCCAAATTCGATTTCTTTTGAGAAAAGTCGGCTTTAATATTGAGTGTCCGATCTTGTAAAATCAACGGTCACGTTTTAATTTTGTTGAAAGTGTGAATTTTTGAAAATAAAATTATTTGATTTAAGTTTTTCTTTTACTTTTTACTCTAATATTTTACTTAGCGCAGTGTTTTACCATAATCATTGCTCAACTTCTGGTTTTCACTACTCTATGAATTCTCGTGGGTAAGTATTTTTCAAATATTTGACTGGTTTTGTCATTTCAAAATTTATTTGGGAAATTTTCTGAAACTTAAAATATTGTTTTATATCTTGTAATCAGAAAATTCAACTGATTTCAATCATGTCAAGAAATACTAGGTCCAAGTTAGTCTTGGATGAACTAAGGATGAAATAGCTCACTGCTAGGATCTTTTCTGATACTGAAGGGAAGGCTTATGATAACTATTTCCTTGACCGGTCAAGAATTTATTCCATATTTGATAATGACGATTTATCTGAAATTCAACATGACCAACAAGCATACGAGAACATTAGTAAGTCTCAAATCTATGCCATTACGGCCAGACCACCATTGATGCCCTATACCGACGTTGTGAAATGGATTATAGATAATTCTAATCCTACTGATCTTTCTTTTTAGGATGTGAACTGTTATCACTCAAGATTCTCCTGGGTTGCAGCAGAAGGGATCATGAGCTAACTATTTCAAACCAATCTTTGGAGGATGGAAGCTATCCTTTCCAACCATAGAGAGGGCTCTCTCTTTCAAAATTAACTCAACACTTATATATTATTTGCACAAGTTGGTTATAGGTAAAAATGGTGGATAGACCTTCAGATAATGATTTATAGGGTTTTTTCAGCTGGTTGGGGTTAAGGACAAGAGAACCATTGGGCATGGAGTCAAACTTCAATGGATTTATAATCACAAATGACTGATTTAGACCACAATTTAAGAGGTAGAGGCGAGGTAGATGAGGTTTCTTCAAGTCAAAGGTATCAATAGATGAAGGTAGAAAGGGAAAAAAATTCCATCACAGAGCTAGAGCATTTGTAAATGAATTCTAACCTGCAAATTGAAGAAGAAAGGGTGGAATACCTAGTCATATGCATCTGAACCATAAAATATGAATTCCAGACCATGTAGTCTTGATCTAGACACTACAGAAGCAAACAATCAATAGAAATAAAAATGAAGAACACATGCACAGGAAATAACAGACATCAAAACACTCATCACAAGAATATCTGCTCTAGAATCGGTTATTCTCATGAATTTAAAGGCCAAGTTTGATACATAAGTAGATATTTTAATCTCTTAGAATCCAAAAACATCCAACCTTTGGGTTTAATTTAGAATCTATGTTTATAGGCTTACAAAATATCAAACAAAATATAACTAATTCAACCATAAATGGTCATTTACTGACAAGAGTCTTAAACTCGAAAGGATGAGGCTGTTCATGCTAAACTGATCTAACCAATTGCCTCTGAGTCTGTTAGACGTGCCGATGGGAAACTTTGTGCACTATGAGTGTGCATTTGGGCCTTGGAAACCACCTATTTTATCCTTTGGATTGGACCGTTTTAGGTTGATTTGGACAGATAAATAGGCTGTGCTTCTCTTTGGATTCCAAATCGGCTCCCAATCAAGCCATTTCCCTATGAAATTCTTCATTTTCTACTACCCAAATTTACCCTGTAAAACATCTCAAATCCACAATTGTCCTCCCACACTCCGAAATCTGTAATGCAGATATCGGAAGTCGGGGATGCTAAATGGACCATATTAAAAATCACCTCCACAATCCGCATTTCCATAATGTAGGTTTTGGGAATCAGAAATCCATCTTTATGCCTCTAGAAAAATATCGCTTCTGCAATCTACATCCTGCAATGCGGGTTTTGGAAGACAAAAGGCCATTACACAACCTCGCAGAAATTAGTCCTCTACAATCTTCATTCCACAATGCGGGTTGCAGAAATCGAAAACCCGATTTGCACCCCTGGAAAATTATTCCTCTGCAATCTGCATTCTGCAATGTGGGTTGCGGAAATCGGAAACCCGAATCTGCGCTCCCGTAAATTTATGCCTCCGCAATATGCATTCTGCAATGTGGGTTACGGAAATTGGAAACCCGACTTTGCGCCCCTGGAAATTTATGCCTCTGTAATCCGCATTCCACAATACAGGTTGCGGAAATCGGAAACTTGAATTTACAATCTTGAAAAAATACCGTTCCGACTTCCGCAATCCACAATGCGGGTGCGGAAAGTCGGAAATTCAGACCTGTGGGAAAGCATAAAAGTGGAAAATATCTTGATTAGGTGCATTGTGGATCGCTTCCCAGCCGTATATCTGGATTTGCTTATTCAATCTGACCGTTCAACCTCTGTAGATTGCAGAAGAATTCCACTTCCTTGTTTTTCCCATTTTTCTCACTACGGCTTGATGATTTGGCTTGGAATTCATTGATACCTAGCCGTTTTTTGGGCTTTCTGCTTCTTCTTTTGGTGTAAGAGGTCAATTGGAATGCTTGGGGTTTAGGTAGGGGGATTCCCTATCCTTATTTGGCGGGAACATTGATAGAGGTGATAATAGTGGCTCCAACCGGGGATGCTATCCTCCCTGTGAGGTAGCAAGAACAGTAGACTAGTGGCCTCTTTTTTATTTTAAATTAAAAAAAAAAATGTCTAACTGAAACAGATGCTTGATATCCAAGATTATTTCACATAGTCTATCCTACCCTACTTTGTTTAACACAATCACTGGATCAAGTGATATAAGAGACCCAATGTATCCAATCCATCAAATGACTAGTTGATTGTACTTTGCTTGGACCCTCTTCAAAAATAAAAATAAATTGTAAATGTAACAATTCAACCCACCATCGAAAATTGATTCCTGTATCCATGAATTCTGCAAAATTCTCTTTCCTTGATGATTGCAATATACTTGCAAAAGGATCTTTAAGACCATGAACTATTGTCTCTTGTTGATGATAAAAAACAAAATAGTATGCTTTCATTCTCAACTACTGGTTGTTGTTCTACTTCATTAAATTCAATATCATACTTCAAGGAAATAGCAGCCATCTGATTCTCTTCCTTAAGATTCATAGAAGGAAACAAATTTGTAGATATTTGAAAAAATTCAAATGCAACAACCACCTTTTGAATATGTGGAATTTCCTTTTCACTATCTTCCTCTAAATCAAGATTATCATTTTGTTCACCTTATAGACTATCATCCCTATCAATCAAAATATTTATGCTTAGTTCTTCATGCATCTTAATAGGAATATCAAAGAGTGACTCTTCATGTGATTCAACAAGAATAACACTTTGGTCCTCAAAAGAATCAAGGAAATCAATTCCTTCATTATCAGAGAGATCATACACAACCTGCTTCCCTTGACTAAATTCTTGTAAGTTTGAATAATTATGAACAGGTTTACTATTCAAGGTTCCCATAGATGCAATTTTCACAATCTAATTTTGACCTAATTCTTTAGGAGACAAAAGCTCAGGAAATGACTGACTTGAATGAGTGATATTATGTATGTCTTGGTCATCTGAAAACTGAAAACATTTTTGAATATCTTCATTGGACACTAGAGAACAAACCTGCTCTTCTTCAATGACTGCCCCAGAGAGTAAAATAACTATAGAAAATATAGATTAACTATCCATATTCTTCTCTTGATCATTTAAAAACTGAATATTTTCAACCAACTCAGTGAAAAGAACATGAGTTTCAGCATTAACCCCTTGATTTGTTCCATTCAACTTTTCATATGGGTGAACCTTAAGAATTTCTGAACCTTGAATGACTTCTCCTGTGTCCTTTGAAACTTCTAAGGCTGCTGAATTTTTTCATCATTCTCGAGAGAAGGAATTTGAATAGTAAGGTCCTGTTTTCTTTACTTATAGTTAAAGAAGAAAGTAGTGTCTGATGAAGATCTTGTTGAATATCATGAAAACTATTATCTAATATCTGTTCTTGATGTTGAAAGTAATCTTCATAAAATTCTTCGATCTCTTGATCCATTAATTATTCATTACCATAATAATTTTCCATGTGTTGAATAAATTTTTCAAGATTTACTCTACAACAATTTTGAAACAATGATAAAGATGACTAACTTTCCTTATAATCTTCATAGAATGATGAATGAAAACCTTCCAAAGAATACAAACTAGAAGCTGGCAACTTTTCATACCATGTTCTTTCCTTTCCTTCTAAAGTAGCCATGAACATGTTCATAAGGCAATCTTCATGAAATTTAACCTTTAAGTTATATATATGCATATGAAACTTAATTAATAGCAGAGTTGCATCATCTCCTTCTTCATATTTAAATTTGCGAAAATATGTTTTCCAATCCATAGAAGGCATATGATTTGGAAAACCTCGAATGTGTGAATGATCCATAGGAGCATACCTTGTATATTTGTAAGTTTCCCTGGAATTCATCTTCAAATAGTTGAGTTGCATGTGATGCTTCGAATTCTGGATTCTGTTGAAAATAGATCCGCTAGATGAATAATGTACAACCACTATATGCCTGACCTCTGTTCACCTCTAGAAATCAGACCTAGTCTTTGTCATTACTTCAAGAAACCCACCAATTGTCTCTTGTGGGACTGTAAATTTGAATGTTGGAGTTTCCAGGGAAAATGTTACAACCTTGATGTATCCGATCCTCTATTTTCCCTTAGAGATATGATTTGATCTTTTGTAATTCTTTTTCATGGAAAGAAGTCCTTTGATCCCCAGTATGGTCGCTAGAATGTTATCACTCAAGATTCTCCTGGGTTGCAGCAGGAGGGATCATGAGGTAATTGTTTCAAAACAAGCTTTGGTGGGTGGAAACTAGCCTTTCAACCACAAAGAGTGCTCTCTCTTTCACAATTCACTCAACACTTTGAATATTATTTACACAAGCTGGTTGTAGGTAAAAATGGTGGCTAGACCTTCAGATAATGACTTATAGGGATTTTTTAGCTAGTTGGGGTTAAGGAGAAGAGCACCATTGGGCATGGAGTCAAACTCCAGTGAATTTATAGTCACAAATGACTGACTTAGACCAAAATTTAAGAGAAAGAGGCGAGGTAGATGAGGTTTCTTCAAGTCAAAGGTATCAGTAGATGAAGGAAGAAAGGGAAATAAGTTCCATCATAGAGCTAGAAAATTTGTAAATGAATTCTAAAATGCAACTTCAAGAAGAAAGGGTGGAATACCTATTCATATGCAACTGAAGCATAAAATATGAATTTCATACCATGTAGTCTTGATCTAGATATTGCAAAAGAAAAAAATCAATGGAAATACAAATGAAGAACACATGCATAGGAAATAACAGACATCAAAACACTCATCACAAGAATATCTGCTGCAGAATCGAGTCTTCTCATGAATTGAAAGGTCCAGTTTGATACATACACATAGATTTTAATCTCTTAGCATCCAAAAACTTCTAACCCTTGGGTTTAATTCAGAATCTACCTTTACAGGCTTACAAAATGTTGGAAGATTTAAAAAAACCCACTATGTCATTCTAGATTTAGGATAAATTAATTAATCATTTATGATTAATTTCCTGAGTTTTGACTAGGTAAAATAGGCCAGTTTTGTCTTTTAGTGGACGAAACGCCATCCTAACTCACCAAAATGAATTTGGATGGATTCTAGATAAGATTTCCTTGGATTCTGTCTGATTTTATTCCATTCCTGAATTAGAAAGACACTTTCCTGATGTAGACAGCTTTATCCTGTTTTTTCTACTTTCTAGTGGAAAAGGAAAAGCTAGTTGACTTGGAAACTCTTGCCACTTGACCAATTCGACCTCCACATCATATATACTCTCCTAAATCCATAAATACATTCTATTTACCTCACTCATGAGCTGGCGTACCATACTTACTAAATTCGTGATCCTCTAGGACAGTTTTGGAAACTTCTTTTGCCACCTAGGGGTTTTTTTGCTTTTCTAAGCATTTTCTTTTTTCTCTTTCCAAATTTCCTCAAATGAATTTGATTTTATCCATGGAGGATGTATTATATATTTTTATCATATCATTGAATAAGATACAAAGTGATTTCCACAATTCATTCTCTCTATTCTTCTTCTATCATTGTCTGAAATATTCCATGTGAAATTGTCTTATGAATCTAGTTCCTAGCAATTGAAAATCTCACATGGTATCAGAGCTAGGTTGATTCAAAGCAATTTCCAGGAGTGGTTTTTGTAGGTATTTCCATCACTAGGAGTGTATCAGCATGGAGCAAAATCAATCCAAAGCTGTGACTCTCACTCTCTTCAATTTCTTTGAATGGAAGGCGCATATGATCATCCAGCTTCAGAGCAAAGGATTATATAGAGTCACTATGGGGCCTGAAATTGAGCCAGGAGCTGTTGCATTAAAATACAAATGGTTTAATAGGATTGATGAAGCTTATGGGTTACTTTGTTTCTCTGTATCTCCAGATATTATATTCCCTATTAATTCTCTATCCACTCCAAATGAAGTATGGACAAAGATAGAATCTCTCTTTGGAAAACAAGACGAGCTCAGAGGTCATTTATTGGAGATTGAGCTGATCTCTCTTAGTCCAAGTAATTTAAATTCTATGGAGGATTTCATCTCAAAATTCAAGAACCTAGTGCTTCAACTCAAGCAACGTGGCATAGAGAAGAAGGATGGGCAATTAATCCTCACCATTCTATCAAACCTGAGTTCATAATACTCAGTATTGGTGTCTACTTTTCATTCTACAAGACTTGTAAATCCCAAGTGGAAGATGCCAACCTTGGATGCATTCATTGATTCACTCACTCAGGAGAAGGACAAGCTGGTCGAAATGATGTATCAATCACCCTCCAAAGACCTTGCACTTGTTGCTCATGGAGCAAAGAGTTTCAAGAATAACAAATCCAAACAAAAGATATTGTCAGATGAAGAGGATTCTGATGGAGATTCCAAATCCAAGAAGATGAAGAAGGAGAAGCCCAAGTGTTCTTATTGCTTCAAAGGAACTCATCCTATGAAATATTGCTTGAATAAGAAATTGGACATCATGGCCAAAATTCTTGAATAACATCACATAGATGTTCCTGAATTTGCAAAGAAAGAACAAGGCAAGCTTGCTGTAGAACAAGAACTCTGTCTCCGAGCCTCTCCCAAAGTTAATAATGTTTATGCTTTGAGTGCTAGAGTGAAATATAATTCTGATGTCTTTGATATTGATTCACATTCTGATATATCAGAATCATAAATCTCCAACTCTTCCTTGGAACTCTTCAGTCAGTTCATCCAAGTCTACTCTCACAACTAGTCATTTTTTACTAGCTTCTGACTTATCTTCTGAAAGGTCTTTCCACCTACATTAAAATATTTTAGAATTTAATTTAGAATATGATTTACAGTCTGATATGTAGGTCATTACATCTCCCACACAATTTTACCAACCATTGGATGCACAAAACACCCCACAACCCCCAAGTTCTCCAGTTAAGAAGCTACACGATTCTATGTTTTCCTACACTTTGTCACTTGCCTCGGTTGCACTTTTATCTTGCATATCTTTCATTGGTTGGATAGACATGTTTTTGGAATTCTTTGGATTGATATTCCACACATTTGGACCTAACCCCATCACTCATGTTTCAAAATTCAAGCCCTCACACTCTCCAGGCTCGCTCAACTGTCAGGGTGATCTAGTTTCTCACACTCTTCCTGCTGAAGCTTTGTTCGATCATGGAGACTCCACATATTTACTGGTTTCTGCTCCATATGACTTAAATTTTGATATTTCAAAGATGCATGATCTCATTTTAAATATAAAAAAGGTACTACATCAGTTTGAGAATAAGATACAAGAACTAGTGCACCACATTGCAGCTACATAAGAAATTGATCCTGTTGAGTTCATTGTTTCTCCTTAGGAAGGAGTATGCATAGATATTCTTTCCATCATTGATTATGTTTTCAGATCTGATTATATATGTTATAGCAGTAAGAAAAATTCATTTGATTCTCCTCCATCATCAGAATATGAGCTTCATAGAGCTTCAACACATGGTTCTTGCCTACACAACATTGATGCACTGATGCATGATCATGACATCCACAACCTCTTCATCAATTTTGTTACTCAGAAGCAGCCCATTTAGCTCATTCAAATGAGCAACATGATAGTATGAAGACATCAAGCATGTCTATTTTTTAGGGAGGGTTTTGTTCCCATGAGGTTTTCCCTATTTCCTCGGTTTACATGGACTAGTTATTTTTGTATTGGGGTGACCATAAGCCTTGTTGCTTGGGCCCTATATTTCTAATATTTTTATGATTCCCATCACATAAATTCAGGCCTAAGGGGGTGTTGGAACATTAAAAAAATCCCACTATGTCATTCTAGACTTAGGATAAATTATTTAATCATTTATGATTAATTTCCTGACTTTTGACTAGGTAAAATAGTCCAGTTTTGTCTTTTAGTTGACCACATGCCATCCTAACTCACCAAAACGAATTTGGATGGATTCTGGATAATATTTCCTTGGATTCTATTTTATTTTATTCTATTCCTGAATTAGAAAGACACTTTCATGATATAGACAACTTTATCTTGTTTTTTCTACTTTCTAGTGGAAAACGAAAAGCTAGTTGACTTGGAAATTCTTGCCACTTGACCAATTCGAACTCCACATCATATCTACTCTCCTAAAGCCATAAATAAATTCTATTTACCTCACTAATGAGCTTCCATACCATACTTACTAACTTCGTGATCCTCTAGGACAATTTTGGAAATTGCTTTTGCCACCTAGGGTTTTTTTTGTCTTTTCTAAGCCTTTTCTTTTTGCTCTTTTCAAATTGTATCAAAGAAATTCGATTTTCTCCATGGAGGATGTATTATATATTGTTTACATATCAATGAATAAGATATAGAGTGATTTCCACAATTTATTCTCTCTATTCTTCTTCTCTCATTGTCTGAAATATTCCATGTGAAATTGTCTTACGAATCTAGTTCCTAGAAATTGAAAATATCACACAAAATATCAAGCAACCTCTAACTAATTCAACCGTAAATGGTCATTTACTGACAACAGTCTTGAACTGGAAAGGATGAGTTCGTTCACGCCGAACTGCTCGAACCAATTTCCTCTTAGTCTGTTAGACACGCCCTTGGGAAACTCTGTCCACTATCAGTGTGCATTTGGGCCTTGGAAATCACCTGTTTTATCCTTCGGATTGGTCCGTTTTAGGTTGATTTGGATAGATAAACAGGATGTGCTTCTCTTTGGCTTCCAAATCAGGTCCCAATCATGCCATGAAATTATTCATTTTCTGTGGTCGAAATTTATCCTGTAAAACATCTCATATCAGCAATTGGCCTCCCATAATATGCAATCTGCAATGCGAATATCGGAAGTCGGGGCTGATAAATGGATCCTATCAAAAATCACCTCCGCAATCCACATTTCGCAATGTGGGTTTTGGGAATCAGAAAGCCAAATTTATGCCTCTGGAAAAATATCACTTATGCAATCTATGTCTCGCAATGCTAGTTTCAAAAATTTGAAGGCCATTAGACAACCTCGCAAAAAATAGTACTTTGCAATCCGCATTCCGCAATGTGGGTTGCAGAAATCAGAAATCCGAATCTATGCCCCGAGAAAATTATGCCTCCACAATCTGTATTCCGCAATGCACGTTGCGGAAATCGGAAACCTGAATCTGCGCCCCCAGAAATTTACACCTCCGCAATCCGCATTCCACAATGCGGGTTGCGGAAATCGGAAACCCAAATTTGCGCCCCTAGAAATTTATGCCTCCGCAATCCGCATTCTGCAATGCGGGTTGTGCAAATTGGAAACCTGACTTTACACTCTTGAAAAAATACCGTTCCGACTTCTGCAATTTGTAATGCGGGTTCAAAAAGTTGAAAAGTCGGACCTATGGGAAAGCAGAAAATTTCTTGATCAGATGCATTGCGGATCGCTTCCTAGTGGTAGATATGGATTTGCTTATTCAATCCTGGCCATTCAACCTTTGTAGATTGTGGAAGAATTCCACTGCCTCATTTTTTCTCATTTTTCTCATTGCGGCTTGATCATTTGTCTTGGAATTCATTGATACATAGCCCTTTTTTGGGTTTTCTACTTGTTCTTCAGCATTAACACCCTGATTTTTTCCATTCAACTTTTCTTATGGGTGAACCTTAAGAATTTTTGAACCTTGAATGACTTCTTGTGTGTCCTTTGAAACTTCTAAAGGCTACTGAATTTTTTCATCATTCTCAAGTGAAGGAATTTGAATAGTAAGGTCCTGATTTTGTTTACTTATAGTCAAAGAAGAAAGTAGTGTCTAATGAAGATCTTGTTGAATATCATGGAAACTATTATCTAATATCTCTTCTTGATGTTGAAAGTAATCTTCATAAAATTCTTCGATCTCTTCATCCATTAATTCTTCATTACCATAATAATTTTCCATGTGTTGAATAAAGTTTTCAAGATTTACTCTACAACAATTTTGAAACAGTGATAAAGATGAATAACTTTCCTTATAATCTTCATAGAATGTTGAATGACAATCTTCCAGAGAATACAAACTAGAAGCTGGCAACTTTTCATACCTTATTCTTTCCTTTCCTTCTAAACTAGCCATGAACATTTTCATAAGGCAATCTTTATGAAATTTAACATTTAAGTTATATATATGCATATGAAACTTAATTAAATGCATAGTTGCATCATCTCCTTCCTCATATTTAAATTTGGGAAAATATGTTTTCCAATCCATAGAAGGCATACAATTTGGAAAACCTCGAATATGTGAACGATCCATATGAGCATACCTTGCATATTTGTAAGTTTCCTTGGAATTCATCTTCAAACAGTTGAGTTGCATGTGATGCTTTGAATCCTAGATTTTGTTGACAATAGAGTTGCTAGATGAATAATGTACAACCACTATATGCCTGACCTCTGTTCACCTCTAGAAATTTGACCTAGTCTTCGTCGTTTCTTCAAGAAACCCACCAATTGTCTCTTGTGGTACTGTAAATTTGAATGTTGGAGTTGCCAGCGAAAATGTTACAACCTTGATGTATCCGATCCTCTATTTTCCCTCATATATCTGATTTGATCTTTTGTAATTCTAGTTATGGGAAAGAAGTCCCTCGATCCCCAATATGGTTGCTCGAATGTTATCACTCAAGATTCTCTTGGGTTGCAGCAGAAGGGATCATGAGGTAATTGTTTCAAAACAAGCTTTGGTGGGTGGAAACTAGCCTTTCAACCACAAAGAGTGCTCTCTCTTTCACAATTCACTCAGCACTTTGAATATTATTTACACAAGTTGGTTATAGGTAAAATGGGTGGCTAGACCTTCAGATAATGACTTATAGGGATTTTTCAGCTAGTTGGGGTCAAGGACAAAGCACCATTGGGCATGGAGTCAAACTCTAGTGGATTTATAGTCACAAATGACTGATTTAGACCAAAATTTAAGAGGAAGAGGCGAGGTAGATGAGGTTTCTTCAAGTCAAAGGTATCAGCAGATGAAGGAAGAAATGGAAATACATTCCATCACAGATCTAGAGAAATTGTAAATGAATTCTAACCTGCAACTTCAAGAAGAAAGGGTGGAATACCTATTCATATGCATCTGAAGCATAAAATATGAATTTCATACCATGTAGTCTTGATCTAGATATTGCAGAAGCAAAAAATCAATGGAAATAAAAATGAAGAACACATGCACAGGAAATAACAGACATCAAAACACTCATCACAAGAATATCTGCTCCAGAATCGAGTCTTCTCATGAATTGAAAGGCCCAGTTTGATACATACACATAGATTTTAATCTCTTAGAATCCAAAAACATCCAACCCTTGGGTTTAATTCAGAATATACCTTTACAGGCTTACAAAATGTTGGAACATTTAAAAAAACCCACTATGTCATTCTAGACTTAGGATAAATTAATTAATCATTTATGATTAATTTCCTGAGTTTTGACTAGGTAAAATAGGCCAGATTTGTCTTTTAGTGGACCACACGCCATCCTAACTCACCAAAATGAATTTGGATGGATTCTGGATAAGATTTCCTTGGATAATGTTTGATTTTATTCTATTCCTGAATTAAAAAGACACTTTCCTGATTTAGACAACTTTATCCTATTTTTTCTACTTTCTAGTGGAAAAGGAAAAGCTAGTTGACTTGGAAACTCTTGCCACTTGACCAATTCGACCTCCACATCATATCTACTCTCCTAAATCCATAAATAAATTCTATTTACCTCACTCATGAGCTGCCACACCATACTTACTAAATTCGTGAGCCTCTAGGACAGTTTTGGAAACTTCTTTTGCCACCTAGGGGGTTTTTTGCTTTTCTAAGCATTTTCTTTTTTCTCTTTCCAAATTTCCTCAAAGGAATTTGACTTTATCCATGGAGGATGTATTATATATTGTTATCATATCGTTGAATTAGATATAGATTGATTTCCACAATTTATTCTCTTTATTCTTCTTCTATCATTGTTTGAAGTATTCCATGTGAAATTGTCTTATGAATCTAGTTCCTCGCAATTGAAAATCTCACATGGTATCAGATCTAGATTGATTCAAAGAAATTTCCAAGAGTGTTTTTTGCAGATATTTCCATCACCAGTAGCGTATCAGCATGGAGCAAAATCAATCCAAATCTATGACTCTCACTCCCTTCAATTCTTTGAATGGAAGGCGCATATGATCATCCAGCTTCGGAGCAAAGGATTGTATAGAGTCACTATGGGGCCTGAAACTAAGCCAGGAGTTGTTGCATTAAAATAAAAATGGTTTAATAGGATTGATGAAGCTTATGGGTTACTTTGATTCTTTGTATCTCCAGATATAATATTCCATAGTGATTCTCTATCCACTCCAAATGAAGTATGGACAAAGATAGAATCTCTCTTTGGAAAACAAGACGAGCTCAGAGGTCATTTATTGGAGATTGAGCTGATCTCTATTAGTCCAAGTAATTTCGATTCTATGGAGGATTTCATCTCAAAATTCAAGAACCTAGTGCTTCAACTCAAGCAATGTGGCATAGAGAAGAAGGATGAGCAATTAATCCTCACCATTCTATCAAAACTGAGTTCAGAATACTCAGTATTTGTGTCTACTTTTCATTCTACACGACTTGTAAATCCCAAGTGGAAGATGCCAACCTTGGATGCCTTCATTGATTCACTCACTCAGGATAAGGACAAGCTGGTCGAAATGATGGATCAATCACCCTCCAAAGACCTTGCACTTGTTGCTCATGGAGCAAAGAGTTTCAAGAATAACAAATGCAAACAAAAGATATTGTCAAATGAAGAGGATTCTGATGGAGATTCCAAATCCAAGAAGATGAAGAAGGAGAAGCCCAAGTCTTCTTATTGCGTCAAAGGAACTCATCCTGACAAATATTGCTTCAATAAGAAATTGGACATCATGTCCAAAATGGTTGAAGAACATAACATAGATGTTCCTAACTTTGCAAAGAAAGAACAAGGCAAGCTTGCTGTAGAACAAGAACTCTATCTCCGAGCCTCTCCCAAAGGTAATAATGTTTATGCTTTGAGTTCTAGAGTGAAATATAATTCTGATGTCTTTGATATTGATTCACATTCTGATATATGCGAATCAAAAATCTCCAACTCTTTTTTGGAATAATCTTCAATCAGTTCATCCAAGTCTACTCTCACAACTAGTCATTTTTTACTAGCTTCTGACTTGTCTTCTGAAAGGTCTTTCAACCTACATTAAAATATTTTAGACTCTAATTTAAAATATGATTTACAGTCTGATATGCAGGTCATTACATCTCCCACACATTTTTATCAACCATTAGATGCACAAAAGACCCCACAACCTCCAAGTTCTCCAGTTAAGAAACTACACAATTCTGTGTTTTCCTACACTGTTTCACTTGCCTCTGTTGCACTTTTATCTTGCATATATTTCACACATTTGGAACTGAACCTATTAGTCATGTTTCAAAATTCAAGTCCTCACACTCTCCATGCTCGCTCAGCTGTCAGGGTGATCTAGTTTCTCACACTCTTCCTACTGAAACATTGTTCGATCACAGAGACTCCGCATCTTTACTAGTTTATGCTCCATATGAATTAAATTTTGATATTTAAAAGATGCATGATCTCATTTTAAATATCAGAAAGGTACTACATCAGTTTCAGAAGAAGATACAAGAACTAGTGCACCACATTGTAGATACAGAAGAAATTGATCCTGTTGAGTTCATTATTTCTCCTTGGGAAGGAGTATGCATAGAGATTCTTTCCATCATTGATTATGTTTTTAGATCTGATTATACATGTTACAGAAGCAAGAAAAATTCATTTGATTCTCCTCCATCATCAGAATATGAGCTTCATAGAGCTTCAACACATGGTTCTTCTGCTCTCATTGTCTGAAATATTCCATGTGAAATTGTCTTATGAATCTAGTTCCTAGCAATTGAAAATCTCACACAAAATATCAAACAAAATCTAACTAATTCAACCATAAATGGTCGTTTACTAACAACAGTGTTGAACTAGAAAGGATGAGGTCGTTCACGCCGAACTGTTCGAACCAATTTCCTCTGAGTCTCTTAGACGCGCCGATGGAAAACTATGTGCATTGTCAGTGTGCATTTGGGACTTGGAAACCACATGTTTTATCCTTCGTATTGGCCCCTTTTAGGTTGATTTGGACAGATAACCAGGATGTGCTTTTGTTTGGCTTCCAAATCAAGTCCCAATCGTGCCATTTCCCTATGAAATTATTCATTTTCTGCGGCCGAAATTTACCCTATAAAACATCTCAGATCTGCAATTGTCCTCCTGCAATATGCAATCTGCAATGTGGATATCAGAAGTCGGGGCTGCTAAACGGACCCTGTCAAAAATCACCTCCGCAATCCGCATTCCGTAATGTGGGTTTCGGGAATCAGAAAGCCAAATTTATGCCTCTAGAAAAATATCACTTCTGCAATCCGCATGTCACAATGCTAGTTTTGAAAATCGGAAGGCCATTAGACAACCTCGCAAAAAATAGTACTCCGTAATCCGCATTCTGCAATGTGGGTTGCGGAAATCAGAAACCCGAATCTACGCCCCGAGAAAATTATGCCTACGTAATCCATATTCCGCAATGCACGTTGCGGAAATCGAAAACCCGAATTTGCGCCCCCAGAAATTTATGCCTCCGTAATCTGCATTCCACAATGCGGGTTGCGGAAATCGGAAACCTGAATTTGCGCCCCCATAAATTTATGCCTCTGCAATCCGCATTCTACAATGCGGGTTGTGCAAATCGGAAACCCGACTTTACTCTCTTGAAAAAATACCGTTCCGTCTTCCGCAATCCGCAATGCGGGTGCGAAAATTCAAAAATTCGGACCTACGGGAAAGCAGAAAATTTCTTGATCAGATGCATTGGGGATCACTTCCCAGCCGTAGATCTGGATTTGCTTATTTTATCCTGACTGTTCAACCTATGTAGATTGCAGAAGAATTCCACTGCCTTGTTTTTCCCATTTTTTTCACTACGGCTTGATCATTTTTCTTGGAATTCGTTGATACATAGCCCTTTTTTGGGTTTTCTACTTCTTCTTTTGGTGTAAGAGGTCAATGGGCACGCTTGGGGTTTAGTTAGGGGGGTTCCCTTTCCTTATTTGGTAGGAAAATTGATAGAGGTGATAACATGAACCATATCCAGTTGGGTTCTTTTAGGCCTGGAGTTTTTGCTAGGATTTACGTCATAGGAACTCCAAAACAACTTCTTTCTAAGCTATTCATGGCTTCTTCTGTAATTCATTCCAATTTTTATGAAATGCTGAAGTCTTGTATGGAAAACCATGCCATTTTTGTTCGCAAGGTTGATAGACAATATCCTATTTCATGGTTTAGAGAACCATTCTCTTTGCTGGCAGCCATGTTGTGTCGACTGTATAGATTACCAAATTGTGTATTTTTCAAAGTAGAATGGGCACCTCTTGCGCATCATATTCTCAACACCGGTGAGTCTTTTAATTGGGAAAAAATACTATTTGTGGTAATGAGGGAAACTATTGAGAAGTATAATAAATCTTATGTTACCAAAAATTCAACATTCTATCTTTCAGCGTACTAGTGATCGACGTTTTCTGCTCATCTTTTCCTTTCCCTACCATGGGATTGAAATGGAAAAAAGAAGCACCACCAGTTCATAGCTATTGCTCTACATTATGGGAAGGAAATTGCATTCCTTTTATCTATGACATATGTGACCAATTTTTTGGGTCTATTCATTTTATGATCTTCAAGGACGATGCACCCAGATTTTCACCACAGGCCAAGTCTTTGATTGCTACAATGGGAGTTTGGTATCTGGGAGAGTATTAGTCTTATATTAGGATCTAGGGTAGTGAATCAACTCATCTTCTACCCATAATTGTACCTAATAAAATGATACTTGAGGAAATATCGTATCAGACAGTGATTGAAGGCATTTATCATAAATGCAGTGCCTCAAAATGAAAAGCTTGGCCGAAGTTTACTCTTTCTCTTAGACATTTGGTTATTCAGAGTTCTGCACATGCTAGTTTGCTTGGGAAAAAGGTCACCACTTTGAATCTTGGAGAAGCTCCTAAAATACTACATGATCCCAAATCATTTTTAGCAGGCCATTTCTCATGGGAACACTTGAAATGCGGCTATTTTCATGATTTAAACAGAGCCAAAATATCTTATTTAACAAGGACTGAATTATTTCTGAGATGTATTGAATAGAGCAACAACTTCAGATGAAAAAGGTTTTATTCATTAGGATTAGCAGGAACTCAAGTTAAAAATTTTACAGGATAGAAAAAACAACCTATTTGATGAAGAAAAGGCCCTAAAAGAAGTTGTTTAAAAGGAAGCACAAGATGCTCAAAAAGAAAGGAATAAGACTCCTTTGCTTATGAATCATTCACAGGAAGACAGGAAAGGGAAGAAACCAATGGTAGGATCTTACGAAAAACCATTGGTGAATTTAAATACATTGATAAAGACAATTGAGGGATTGAAGAGAAGAACTTTGGATGTGATTAATTCACCTCTTACTACCAGGATTTATGTTACAACATTCCCATTCAAGAAATACACAAGATAGAAAGGTCTAGAGTCAGTTGTGTAGTTTAACTTATCTCATATTGATGATAGTGATATAGATGAAGAGTTACCTCATCCTACCATACCTTTTCCTTTTCCCACTTATTCTTTTCCCCTTACTTCTCATTTTACCCTGACCACCTCAGTGAATCAAATCCTACTTAATTTAGTCCAGAATTCACAAATGGAAGATTCCCCTCCAGAACTTCCTCCTTTAGAAATTCATACTCCATTTGTTTCAACATCTTTTCCACTTATTCTTGTTTCTGCTATCCCATCCTCTATACCTTTATCTCTTCTTATTCCTACCGAAACCGATGATACTACATCTGATTACCCTATTCATATCGCCTCCATGACCATACCAACATTTCAACAAAACTTTCTAGTTGAAACCTTATTGAGCACATGTGAACTGCAAATTCCATCTCTACCTATAATTACTCTTACTCCACCAGTAATGTCTATCACATATTCTACTATTGTGACTACTTTGAAGTTGACCATACAATCCACACAACTAGTTGTACCTATTCCTACTCCTATTGTTACACACCCAATTCCTATAATCACTATTTCTGAGCCATCTTCATCCACTGCTGAGGTTGTGGAATATTTTGGTGAAGATGCAGTAGTTTCCCTAGGTGATTATTTTTGGAGTAAAACTGAAAAGGAAGTTGTTAAGAGAGGATCTAAGAGATCCAGGGAAGGGACAGTAGTTCAAGGCGCTTTTCCCAATCAAATAATTTGGAAAAGAGCCTCTGCAGGCATCAAAAGAGAAGCTATGGAAACAACTGCTGCTATGGGAGCCTTTGCTGGTGCAAACTTTGATTCTGTTACATGCTTAAATAAGGAAATTGAGGAAAAGGAAACTAAGCTACAGGAGCTTAACAAACAAAAATATGAATTGGAACACCAATATCAAAATCAGTTGCAGGAGTTGAAGAATAAATATGATTCTCAAATTTAGGATATGCAGTCCAAGAATAAAAAGCTTAATGAACAAGTTCAAAAGACTAAAGAAGAGGCATGAAATTTTTCTGAAATGTTGCAAGCTATGGAGCAACAACTTAATTTAGCTCAATCACATTCTACTACTTCTTCATGTTTCAAGTTTACAAAAGATGAATTTAAGGATTTTTAATTTAGAATTAACGATGATTATAAAAATTTATTGATAAATTTATTTGAAGGACTGAATCAAATTCAAGATGGTTACAGTTCATTTGAGCATCTATTCGATCTTTTATATGATATGAATGGAAATAGAAGGAAGGATGCTTCTAAAGCAAATGATGATGTGTTTGATTGGAAAAGGTTCATCAAAGATAAACCTGAAGGAGTTCCTATTCTTGATAATATTAAGATAAGGAGAATCATAATTTCTCTGCAATCCTGGGAAAATGTTTGTGATCTGGTTGAATCCTCTAGTGATGAAGGACAGAAGGCTTGCAGAAGACAATGGTTCACTTCTGATGATCTGCTTAAAACAAATAAACTTACATGTCATGTATCAAATAGCTGATGCACTTCCATCCAAACTCATGATCACAGAAGTTGAGGAGAAACATGAGCAGTCCAGAGCATATATTGAGCGGCTTGAACATATCTTTCTCAAAGATGTCAAAGAACTAGTTGAGTTTCTGACTTATTTGGGATTGAAGGTTAATGTGTTTTTTCAAGATTGGGAAATAATCATAAGCAAAGAGATCAAGTATTTCTTGTGTAAAGTGCAGCTACAGTTGGAGCATGCCAAGTATACATGTGTTGATGATATTTTATATGTATTCTCCAATGGAAGTCTGCTTTAGGTAAATCTTAGAAAATATTTTTTAATCCCTTATTTCACAGGATAAAATATATCTTTGTAACAAAATCTAGTGATTATTTAAAGAGACTTGATCTCATGTAAAGAGGAGAAGAATCATTGGAGAAAAGAATGAAAGCATACTACTTCATATAGGGTTTGTGATTTGTTACAGTTCTTAATAGGGTTACTTTAACCCGAGATAACGGTCATTTCACTGACAATCAACACGTTATATATTTTGAAACTTCCCCCAGTAGAACCATCATCCACCGTTGATCTTCTTCCTTCTTTGACCTTAGTCGTCGATTTCTAATTATTTTGTAGAACCCGCTCCTTTTCCAAATTCAAACCAATTCCTTTTATTTCCACAATCGGATAAGATTTTTTCCATTTGGAACTTAGTGCCTATTATTCTATGCATTTTTATTTTCTCCGTTTTGATATGGGAATAGATTTTAAAAGGCATAAATCCCATTACTACAATTCTATTTCTCCAAATCTCTTTTATTCTTTTTGACAACAAAAATATTTGTGTCAACATAGATGATTAATTATGCAGTCCCCTCTATGGAGCAATGGAAGATAGTTGAAACGTTTGGGAGAATGAAGTACAAATTGCACCAATGAGGACGCCTGACAGTGATACTCAAGCGAAGGTTATGCCAAATCCCACTTCAATGTGGAGTCAAATTGTTTTTCAACATTTCGAGGATTATGAAGACTTAGCTTTGTGATAGATGTAATAAATAGTTATAAAATTCCGATTTTCAAGCAAATAGTTAAGCAGTCACTTAGATATCAACTCTCTAATTGGGGTTGGAACCCATGAGAGAGAGACCTGTTTAACTAAGCAATTTCAAGAGTAATAATAAATTTGCAAATTTAAGCAAAGAATTTTCTGAGCATAGATTCTCTTGTTGTTATTTCACAGTCTATATTTCCTTTCCTTATGTGAATGTTATTCCTATTATCTATTTACATTGTGTTGTCTATGTGAGCAGAGATTCTCCTGTAGTTATCTGTTTTATGTTGTGAATGAGATTATGCTGAGTCACTATTCATATTGATATGCTCTGGTTCATAGTGTTAGCACTCAAAATGTACCTCAAGTTGTAAAAAGGACATTTCAAGGTAACCACGAAACCACTTTAGACTGTATTTCTGATCTAATACAATCAGAGAGGGATCTCTCACTATTTACAAAGCCTTCTTACTCAAAATATTCTATCAATGACATTCAGAAGGTTAGATTTCTGATAGGACAATTTGTTTTTAAAGTTTTGGTAGGACAATCATGAGAGAAACCATTGGGCAATGCAGTCAATAATCAGATTTGAGTTAGGTTGCAAGAGGTAGGGCTTTGAAAGGATCATGGACAGAGGCAAGGTAGACACCATTTCTTCAGTCTTAAGGATTTTGCAGGTTGATTAGAGGAAAAGGAATACAACCCATCAAACAAAGCACCTAGCTTGGGTGAGTTCTGCAAGATTTTAGAAGAAAATGTTTTTGAAAATGTTTGAACAATGAACCTAGAGCATGCAAGATGAATTCTAGTCCATAAAACTACTATTCAAACATGAAAAGAAACACAAAATGGAGTGTTAAACTGGGAAAAACAGTCACATAGAAGATCAATTACTGAAAAAAGTGGTGGCACAAGAATCTCTGTCATAGAAAAGTTCAACAGCCTCCTCTGCCATTTTATTCATCTGCTGAAAATGAAGCCATTACAATGAAAAAGCCTCTCTGCTCTTGAGAATCCCCCATTTTTTTCTCTATTACATATGAATATATAGGAGAAGATAACCTCAGTTGTCCAACTCGAATTATTCTAACCTAGCCTCCAAAACAGAAATCTGTTACAAAAGAGATGACACCTATACAGACGGGTTCACCAAATTTAAGAATTGGTTACCGCCGAAATGACAAATGGCCCATCATCTAATTTATAGGACTCATAAACAACTAGGTTACTGGTTTAAATGTCTCTTTTGAATATTTGGAGCAGGTGGGAAAATTTCTTGAATTGATGAGTTATTGAAGAGATTTGGAAAGACCTTTAGTCAATCACCATCTTCAATCTGAAATACTGAAACAACCCTAACAACTAATTTTGTCTGCCACCACCTGTAGATGTCCTGCCCTTTTAAGAAGCAGACTACTGAAAAATAGGCTTCAAATCCCCACCTTCACATCCCAAATGGTGACATCTATGTGAAATCTGGGAGAGGTTTTTGTATTTTAACATGTTCCCAACAAAACTCGTGTCTTCGTTTTCTCAGATTCTTTTCTAGCTCATCGGAGTCTGCTTTTAAAGTTGATGATTCAGACATGAAAATTAAATTTCTGGAAAATTGCCCTGTGAAGATGACTTTGATTCTCCCAAGATGTGATACTTATGTAAAAACTAAGAGAGTTTATTTTAGATCAACATGTTCTGAAGAAAACCCTCTCTCGGTTTTTTAAAATTCTTCTCACTTTGGCAGAAACAACCATTTGAAGTTGATGGCTTAAATAACCATTTTCGGAAAATTTGACTTAACCATGAGCATGTAAATTTTGCCAATTTTCAAAACTTGGTTTTGTTAGAACAGTAACCACACTTAGTACCATAATCCATAAATTTTTTGATTGCCCATGTGCTTAATTAAACCATGTTTTGGATTAAGTGACTATAGTTGGTCAAAAACCCACTTTGAGAGTGTTCACACCCACTTCCAAGCAAACCAGTTCACCCAGCCTCCAGTTTTGTCCACAAGTGCGCCCTCATTTATTGCTGGTGCGCCCTCTCTCCTTGTTTTGGGGAATTTTAGTTGACCAAGGGCGCTAGGGTGGATTTTTGCCCTTTTTTGGCTAGATTTGGAGCATTTAATGCTCCCTTGGGCCCCCAAACCTCCTCTACTTGCTCACCCATGCCTGCCTTGAGCTCATTATTGATCCAGCATGCTTCAGACACCTCACCACCAGAATTCATAGCTGTTTGGGATGATTGGGATTGAGTTGGACCCACCTAGGGGGGATTGAGGCCAATTTGGCATTGATGACTTGTACACTCAGCTTGAGCCACCTAATGCTCTCGATTTTCTCATGGATGTAATAAAAACCTGTTACTAACATTTTCACATGTTAGACAGTCAGTTAATCAAAGATTTGAGCATACATTGTGTGTAAATTTATCATCTTTTTCAAGTTTTTCCACTGTATTTGCAAATTAATTCGATTTTGTGAGGTTCTCCATAGCTCCTCGATCTTCTGTGATCAAAATACTCACATGGTATCAGAGCCATCGTGGAGTTAGTGAGTTGCAGGCCAACATTGAGCGTTGAACTGCATTCTAGAGAGGATTTCCAGATAAAAATTGAGTGTTTTTTGCAGGTGTTTCAGTAGTTTTCTCACCATCAACGCAGCAGTCATGGAAGAAAACCAAATGTTGCTCACACCCTTCAATTTTTTCGATTGGAAGGCTGAGATGGTCATCAAGCTGAGATCTAAGGGTCTCTATAGAGTGACCATGGGCACAGAAGTGGAGCCAAATTTTGCTGTGGAGAAAGCAAAGTACTACAATCGAATTGATGAAGCTTATGGATTGCTATGCCTGAGCATTTCAAGGGAACTCTTGTTTCATACAGACAGTTTGACAACTCCCAATGAAGTATGGGTGAAGCTAGAATCACTCTTTGGGAAAACTGATGAACTGAGAGGCCACCAGCTTGAAAACGAGCTTATTAGCTTGAGCCCAGCGCATTTTGAAACCATCCAGGAGTTCTTCACGAAATTCAAGTCACTGGTGCTTCAACTGCAACAATGTGGAATTGTTAAGAAGGAGGAACAACTGATTCTGTCCATCCTTTCGAAGCTAGGCCCAGAGTTTTCAGTATTTGTTAGCACATTTCACTCAGCCAAAATGACCCTTCGAAATTGGAAAATGCCATCACTAGCTACCTTCATGGAGTGTCTCACTCAGGAGTAGGACAAACTGGTTCAGATGGGCACCATAAAATCAAAGGACCAAGCATTGGCAATGGGTGTTTCAAATGCAAGCAAAGGAAAGCAGAAAGCCAAGAATTCGAAGCAGCAAGAGAAGAGGAAGTTTGACAAGACCAAGTCTGCAGATGGGGGTTCGAATCTGTCAAAGGAGAAGGACAAGAAGGGAAAGGAAAAGACCAAATGCACCTATTGTCATAGGGGATGGCATCCAGAGAGCTCATGTATGAAGAAAACCATTGACTCAATGGCGCAGCTGCTGGAGAAGAACAACATCCCAGTCCCTGAGGGCGCAAGGAAGAAGGAGAGCACCTCAAACCCTGACAATAAGGAGAAGTGTCATGCTTTGGTGGCAGGTACTTCGAATCCCTCATCCTTTATCATTGATTCAGGAGCTTCCAGACATATGGTTTCATCCAGAGAGCTCTTCTCCTCTATGCATTCGAATGGTGGCCCAACAGTTCGAATGGGAGATGATTCAGAAATCCAGACCAAGGGGATTGGTAGGATTGACATGGAGCATGGCTATTTCAGTGATGTGCTCTATGTACCTTCATTGGCTGCAAATTTGCTATCAGTCTATCAAATGACCCATACAGGATAAGCCAAGAGAGTGACATTCACTCCAGATTTGGTAGAAATCTCAGAAATCTCCTCAAATCAAGTTGTGGCTGTAGGGTATGCAGATCATGATGAGAGAATGTACAAATTCTCAAATTTCATTCCAAATTCTAGTGACCATGCTCTTGTCTCTCATGCCAACGAGACCTCCAAGTTGTGGCATGAAAGATTTGGCCACATGAACTACAAATACCTCCAGCAATTGCACAAGGACGAGATGGTGGAAGGGCTTCCAGAAATCAGATCTTCAAATGGTGCATGCATTGGGTGTGTAGTTGGAAAGCATCCTGAGCGCAGCTATGAGAAGGGAATGACAAGGAGAGCCACTCAACCACTTGGATTGGTACATTCAGACCTCATTGGTCCTCTTCCCACTCCATCATATGGTGGATCAAGGTATGTACTTACATTCATAGATGACTACTCTCGATTCTGCTGGGTTTACTTCCTTAAATTGAAGTCAGAAGTGTTTGAGAAATTGAAGATTTGGAAAGCCCTAGTGGAGAACCATAGTGGTCATAAGATAAAGATCCTTAGGACTGATAATGGAAAGGAATATGTGAATAATAACATTCAGCACCTTTGTGAGGAATGTGGCATCCAAATGCAACATTCAATCCCCTACACACCTCAGCAAAATGGTGTGGCAGAGAGGAAAAATAGATCTCTCAAGGAGATGGCTACTTGCATGATTGAAGCTAGGGATCTAAGCCCTAAGCTATGGGCTGAAGCCATCAATTGTGCTGCTCATATTCAGAACAGAGCCTTTCACAAATCAGTCAAAGGAAAAACCCCCTATGAGGCATGGTTTGGCCAAAAACCAAATGTGTCAAATTTCAGGATTTTTGGGTCTAGAGCATGGGCTCGAATTCCATCAGAAAAAAGGAAGGCTTTGGAGCCACAGAGTAGGGAATGTATCATGGTTGGATATGGTGAGGACAAAAAGGGCAACAAGCTCTTTGACACATCCACACTTAAAACTTTCATTGAGAGAAGTGTGCAATTCGAAGAAGAACCAATTCCAGATTTTGAGCTCGCACCGGGGGAAAGCTCCTCTCCTCCACACCTTAATGAGATTAGTGATGATTCCACCTCTGATTTTTCTGATATTGCTGAAGATGACATGGCTGAAGATGACATTGCTGTACATGAGTCACCATCAAGGCCCAAGTGGGCTGAAAAAATCATACAAGATGCAGGTGAATTGGCAGGCAATCCCCAAGAGCCTAGGAAGACTAGATCCCAAACAATCAATGCTTCCTTTGCAAATGAGAGTGAGCTTGCTGATCACTGTTATATGATGATTGGATCTGATCCAACATCATATCAGGAAGCTCATCATGATCCAAGGTGGAGGGAAGCAATGCAAGAAGAATTCCAATCTCTCCAAGAGAACAAAACATGGGATTTGGTGCCTCTTCCTCCCAAGAGGAAACTAGTGCAATGTAAGTGGATTTTTCGAACCAAACCTGTTGCTGATGGTTCTGATCTGAAGTATAAGGCTAGGTTAGTGGCTAAGGGCTACTCACAAATCCATGGTGTGGATTATACAGAGACCTTTGCACCGGTTGAAAAGATGGACTCAATTAGACTAGCTCTAGCCATGGCAGCTAGTAAAGGTTGGGAAGTTCACCACATGGATGTCAAAAGTGCATTCTTGCATGGTGAGCTACAGGAAGAGATATATATGCAGCATCCTGAAGGATTCCAAGAGGATCCCACACTTGTATGCAGGTTGAAGAAGTCACTCTATGGACTCAAGCAAGCCCCCAGGGCTTGGTATGCCAAAATGGATGCTTTTTTGCTCTCAATTGGTTTCTGTCGATGCAAGTCTGATCCAAATGTTTATTTGCAGCATTGTGATGGTAATTTGCAGGTCATTGTACTGTATGTTGATGATCTCTTAATTACAGGGAGCTGCACCAAACAAATTGGCTCAATTAAAGCTTCTTTGCACAGTGAATTTGCCATGAGCGACCTAGGATTGCTAAGGCAATTTTTGGGTTTGGAAATTGAGCAATCTGAGAGAGGTATATTGCTGAGTCAATCTAAGTATGCTTCAGACCTGTTATTCAAGTTCAAAATGGCTGAATGTAAGGCAGCCAAGTGCCCATTCCTTTCAGGCATAAAACTAGGTGAATTTGAAGACTCTCCGGTGGTGGATTGCACTCTCTATAGGCAGCTAGTTGGAAGTTTGTTGTACCTTACACATACAAGACCTGATTTGTCTTATGCTGTAAGTGCTGTAGCAAGGTATATGCAGCAGCCACATGAGATCCATTGGAAGGCAGCCAAAATAATCCTTCATTATGTCCAAGGAACAAAGAGCTTCGGGGTACACTATGCAGCTGGTTCTTCACTTCAACTAGCTGGATTTTCTGATTCCGATTGGGCGGGAGATCCCATCGATAGAAAGTCCACTTCAGGTTTTGTGTTTATGTTTGCTGAAGGTCCTATTTGCTGGTCAAGTAAGAAACAGCATACAATTTCTCTTTCATCAGCAGAGGCCGAGTACAGGGCAGCAGTGAACGCAGCCACACAGTGTGTTTGGTTGCAAGGCATTCTTCGGGAGTTTGGTGTTGCTATTGATTCTCCAACCAATATTTGGGTGGATAATCAAAGTTCCATCAAGATATCTACTGATCCAGTACAGAGGCAAAGAACAAAGCACATTGAGATCCACATGCATTACATTCGGGGCTTGGTGCATGACAGGGTGATTTCACTGCAGTATTGCCCATCCACCGAGCAAACTGCTGATATTTTCACCAAGTGCTTTACTGAGAAGACCTTCACTCACTTGAGAGCTTTGCTTGGAGTGAGTGATGGATGGTGATTGCTGCAATTTAATTGCAGGTTCAGCCCCATGTCCATTTTTGAGGGAAGTTTTTATCCCATGAGGTTTTACTTCTTTTCCTCGGTTCATATGGACAAATAAAATTTCTGTTTGTATTGAGGTGACTTGAGCCTTTGTTGCCAAGGCCTCCCACTTATCTTTCATGAGATGTACAAATTTATGGTTAAGGGGGGGTGTTAGAACAGTAACCACACTTAGTACCATAATCCATAAATTTTTTGATTGCCCATGTGCTTAATTAAACCATGTTTTGGATTAAGTGACTATAGTTGGTCAAAAACCCACTTTGAGAGTGTTCACACCCACTTCCAAGCAAACCAGTTCACCCAGCCTCCAGTTTTGTCCACAAGTGCGCCCTCATTTATTGCTGGTGCGCCCTCTCTCCTTGTTTTGGGGAATTTTAGTTGACCAAGGGCGCTAGGGTGGATTTTTGCCCTTTTTTGGATAGATTTGGAGCATTTAATGCTCCCTTGGGCCCCCAAACCTCCTCTACTTGCTCACCCACGCCTGCCTTGAGCTCATTATTGATCCAGCATGCTTCAGCCACCTCACCACCAGAATTCGTAGCTGTTTGGGATGATTGGGATTGAGTTGGACCCACCTAGGGGGGATTGAGGCCAATTTGGCATTGATGAATTGTACACTTAGCTTGAGCCACCTAATGCTCTCGATTTTCTCATGGATGTAATAAAAACCTGTTACTAACATTTTCACATGTTAGACAGTCAGTTAATCAAATATTTGAGCATACATTGTGTGTAAATTTATCATCTTTTTCAAGTTTTTCCACTGTATTTGCAAATTAATTCGATTTTGTGAGGTTCTCCATAGCTCCTCGATCTTCTGTGATCAAAATACTCACAGGTTTTCTAGTGCATTTTCAATCAGTGAAACCAACACTCACCATAGATTCATTTCTTGCCAAATCTCCACCGTCGAGATGTGTGGCACCTACCCCAATTTCACTGATTTGGAAAGTTTATATATTCTCGCATGTTTAATCTGTGAAGGGCCTAACAGCCATTGATTTGTTTCACCTCAGATCTTATCCGTTGATTTTTCTAGCTAGTTAACCACTGTTCGGCCACGTCAAAAATCATTTAGACCCAGCCTTTTATCATTGCAAAATTTGTTTGCTTACTAACTCGGCTTGTGTGTTAATATGGCATGCGCATAATTTTAACATGAAAGCTCTTGGTGTTGGGCTCGAGCTTAGCCCAAAAATAGTGCCAACAACTGGCTCCAATTGGGGATGCTATCCTACCTGTGAGGTAGCAAAAAACCCCGTAGACCAGTGCCTGATCCATTGGGATGCTCCCAACTTCAAAACTACAACCTGTAACCTGTAACCCTTTCTAATTCTAGCAACTGAACTCAAACTGTGACTGTACATGCTGAAAAAGAAATGCCCAACTGTGAGCTTATTCCACACATTCCTACTCTACTCTGTTTAAAAATTATTGCTCAATCAAGTAATGAAGAAATGCCAATGAATCCAATCCAGCAAATGGTTACTCCTTTGGGTTATGCTTAAACCTTCATTTAGCAGACATAGGAATGCAAGAGATGACAATTCATGACAAAACCTGAATCCATAATTTGTAAAAACAACATAAACTTCCTTTGCTAGTGACTGCAACAAACTGTCGAAAGAGTCTTGAAGAACATGAAGCATTTCAGGCTGGCAAGTAGAAAGAAAAGAACAAGTTCCATGCTTAATTGTTCTTGTTTCAGATATAACAATCAGCTTTTGAAAATGAGGAGTATTACTTTGAACATCAAACAATTCTGATCTTGTAAACTTAAGAAATGTATTTTCACGATTTACTTTTCTCAATGATTCCAACAAACATAGGAAAGGATTCTGAAAAACACTAACTGCTATGCCTTGTTCTATTTCATCCTGCTCAAGATCATTTTCAAATGGAAAAGAATCAGTATGTTTATCTCTCTTATCATCCATATCATATATATTTAATCCTTCATGCAACCTAATAGGACTAAGATTATCTACTTCATGCACATCATTTTCCTGGTTCTTTGAACTTTTTGAATCTGAAATCTGATTCCCTACATTTGCTTCAAAAGAAGTATCAATATGATTCTCAAATGAATAAAGAAAACCAAGTTCTT
Source organism: Larix kaempferi (assembly GCA_027924585.1). Taxonomy (NCBI): domain Eukaryota; kingdom Viridiplantae; phylum Streptophyta; class Pinopsida; order Pinales; family Pinaceae; genus Larix; species Larix kaempferi. Next base: position 3,526,303 of record BSBM01000571.1, on the reverse strand, counting down.
CTTGACACAAATATTCTGGAACTGAATGGCATGAAAGAAAATTTGATTGAATATCTTGGTCTTCTTCTTGGAACCCTATGCCATTTTCTGATTTACTGCTTGAAATTTCTATGTCTGTAACTCCAGGAATTTGAACAGGCCACCTTCTTCTTTGTGATTCAATTCCTCATCATAAACTGCTGGTTTTTTAGGCACAATATCCAAGTAGTCTTCCTCATATTCATCATATATAGGTAGACTGAAATATTCTTTAAAACCATCCACAACATAATTTTCAACATGCTAATTGCAATATTCATAAAACAAATTAGTATAACCCTCTTCTTGTACATCACTAGGATGATCATTTTTCTGTTCACCATGAAAAGGATTGGAATGTAAAGCAAATTCCTTTTGTTCATATCTTTCTTCAAACTCAATTTGTAAAGGAACTTTAGGATCAGTGTGAGGTCCATCATTAAAAATATATAAAAGCTCTGAAATCAGTATCTTCAATTTTAGGTCCAAAGACAATGGCAGGAGAGTCATCTGTTACTTCTAAAATATCTGGTTGATAATCAACTTGATTCTTGACCATGTTAGTAATTTCTTCTCTGTACTCATTGTTCCTCAACAACTCATTAAAGGGGATAGAAATCTTAACCTTTGATAACTTTGACTTCAGATTGAAGGATGAAATTGGTCTATCTACATCAATTGGCATTGACTGTTTGGTTTCTTTTCACTTTTACTCTTTATTTTCTGGATTTTTTTGTACAGTTGTATCTTTCTGTTTTTCTTTTTGCTTCTCTGGATTTTGTTGGATATTGGAAAGTGGATTGGGATTGGGTTTTCCTTTATTTATTATTACATCACGATTTCCCAACTTCAATTTTTCTTGAAAATCATCAATGTCATTTTGATACCCTCTTTGATATTGTTTTGAATCTATCTCTGAAATATGAATGTCATCTTCTTGAGTGAAAAAATTATGCTATTCTTCAGATAAGTATATTTCAGAGTCAATATCATCAAAGTGATGAATCTGGTTATTCATTGGATCTTCTTGTTCCTCCTCATCAACCAAATTTTTTGGGAATGGTGGTCTTATTTGCTAATTTTCAGTGTTTCTTTGGTTTCTTTGAGGAAAAAGAGGTCTTCTAAAATTTGGATTTCTTACTTGATTTTTAGGTTTCCCTCTATTAGGTGGTCTATTATCTATAGTCAACCTATCCATCAATCTCTCCATGGTTTTCATCATCATTTCAAATTTGACATCACTTGCAGAAGAAGGGGCAGAGGTGGATGGTTGATTTTCTTGTTTTCTCTTCTCTGCTTCTACTGTATTTTTGAATTTCCCTGAAGCCATCATATTTTCTTCCACTTCTATTGCATCCTTCAACATATATGACAGAGATCTGACTTCCTCTCTCTCAACATACAGGAAAAGTCCCCATCAAAGGCATCTGCATAATGAATCTTGGTAGCACCTACCAAGGGTTTAATATGAGATGGAATGGAGTTGTGTACCCTCATAAATCTGCTAGAAAATTCATGTACAGACTCAAATTTTCCTTTGTTTAAATGGTCATATTGAGATAATATTTGTAAGAGACTCTTATTTTCCTCCCACCTATCCAAAATAGCATCTAAAAAGCTTCAAAGGTAAGGATAGATGCTGCTAATAAATCCTTAAACCATCTCTTTGCCTCTCCTAACAAACGTGGAGAAAACAACCTCATTTTCACATCATCATGAGCTACTTCTTCCAGGTCAATGAAATCTTCAAATCTATCCATATGTTGTCTTGCTGTAAAATTCCCATCTCCATCATATAGAGAAATTCTCTATGAGTAATTCTGAGGGAGATCGTGCAAAGCAGCTGGCAAAGCTAAGGGTGCAAACCTAGCTTCCACTGGTCTAGGTGGATTCTGTGATATAGGAGGGTTCTGAGGAGGATTCTGAGGATTCTGAGGAGGATTATGAGCAAGGTTTGTAGTATGAGGCTGAGAGGTTTGAAAATGAGTGTTACTTTATTCAACCTTTACAATGTTTTGCAAGTTATACCACAAGGGATCTAGCAAGTATGACTCAAACCTATTTGGATTGACTTCTCTTTGCTTTAGGTTTGACTCTAATTTTGATCTTAATAAAGACTTTCCAACACTTACTTCTATATAAAAATATTGGAAACCATAAAACTCTTCTTGAGGTAAAGAACTTTCAGTATTAGAAGTGCTAGCTTTTTCTTTTTCACTTCGATGCCTAAACAAACTTTCTAGGTTTTCCACACTTTATAAAATTTCAGAATTAGGATTACCTCTTGTATGTACCCTTCTAGAGGCTAGGATGTCTTCTGAAACCTTCTTTGGAAATCAATGTGGAGTTGCCAGGGAAAATGTACAACCTTCTCGAATGTAAGAATCTCTGTTTTCCCATAGAAATCCCTTTCCCCATGAAATATGGAACTCTTTGTCATTTCTCCTAGGGACAATACAACTTTCACTCCCCGACAATGACGCCAATTATGTTAGCACTCAAAATGTACCTCAGGTTGTAAAATGTACATTTCAAGGTAACCACAAAACCACTTTAGACTATATTTCTGATCTAATACAATCAGAGAGGGATCTCTCACTATTTACAAATCCTTCTTACTCAAGATATTTTATCAATGACATTCAGAAGGTCAGATTTCTGATAGGACAATTTGTTTTTAAAGATTTGGTAGGACAATCATGTGAGAAACCATTGGAAAATGGAGTCAATAATCAGATCTACGTTAGGTTGCAAGAGGTAGGGTTTTGAAATAATCATGGACAGAGGCAAGGTAGACACCATTTCTTTAGTCTTGAGGGTTTTGCAGGTTGATTAGAAGACAAGGAAGATAGCCCATGAAATAGAGCACCTAGCTTGGGTGAGTTCTGCAAGACTTTAGAAGAAAATGTTTTAACAATGAACCTAGAGCATGCAAGATGAATTCTAGTCCATAAAACTACTGTTCAAACATGAAAGAAACACAAAATGGAGTGTTAAACTGGGAAAAAATAGTCACATAGAAGATCACTTACTAAAAAAAGTGGTGGCACAAGAATCTCTGTCATAGAAAAGTTCAACATTCTGCCTCTGCCATTTTATTCATCAGCTGAAAATGAATCCATTACAATGAAAGAGCCTCCCTACTCTTGAGAATCCCCCCTTTTTTTCTCTATTACATATGAATATATAGGAGAAGATAACCTCATCTGTCCAGCTTGAATTATTCTAACCAAGCCTCCAAAACAAAAAGCTGTTACAAAAGAGATGACACCTATACAGACGGGTTTACCAAATTTAAGAATTGGTTACCACCAAAATGACAAATGGCCCATCATCTAATTTATAGGACTCATAATCAGCTAGGTTACTAGTTTAAATGTCTCTTTCGAATATTTGGAGCAGGTGGGAAAATTTCTTCAATTGATGAGTTATTGAAGGGATTTGGAACAACCTTTAGCCAGTCATCATCTTCAACTTGAAATACTGAAACAACCCTAACAACTAATTTTGTCTGCCGCCAGCTGTAGATGTCCTGCCCTTTTAGGAAGCGGACTGTTGAAAAATAGGCTTCAAAGCCCCACTTGCACATCTCAATTGGTGACATCTGTGTTAAATATGCGATATTTTTTTGTATTTGAACATGTGCCGGACAAAACCCATGTATTCATTTTCTTAGATTCTCTTCCAACTCATCGGAGTCTTCTTTTGAAGTTGATGACTCACACGGGAAAATTAAATTTCTCGAAAATTTCCCTATGAAGATGACTTCGATTCTCCCAAGCTGTGATACATGTGTTAAAACTGAGAGAGGTTATTGTTTATCAACATGTTCTGAGGAAAATCCTCTCTTGGTTTTTAAAAATTGTTCTCTCTTTGGTAGAAACAACCATTTGAAGTTGATGGCTTAAATAGCCATTTTCGGAAAATTTGACTTAACCATGATGATGTAAATTTCACCAATTTTGAAAACTTGGTTTGCCTGTGCATGTTCAATCAGCGAAACCAACACTCACCATAGATTCATTTTTTCCAAAACTCCACCGCCAAGATGTGTGGCACCTACCTCAATTTCGTTGATTTGGAAAGTGCATATATTCGCGCATGTTTAATCTGTGAAGTGCCTAACATCCGTTGATTTGTTTCACCTTGGATCTTATTTGTTGATTTTTCCATCCTATTAACCATTGTTGCGCCACATCAAAAATTATTTAGACCCAGCCTTTTATCATTGTGAAATTTGTTTGCTTACTAACTCGGCTTGTGTGTTAATATGGCATGCACATAATTTTAACATGAAAGCTCTTGGTGTTGGGCTCGAGCTTAGCCCAAAAATAGTGCCAACACATAAGATTCAAGTATTCACAAAAACCTTCTTCTAAAGTTAATATTGGATTGATAAAAGAACATATACAACAAAATAAGTTAATATTGGATTAATAAAGAACACATACAACAAAATAAGTTAATATTGGATTCATAAAGGAACACATACAACAAAATAAGTTAAGAATTTAATATTGGATTCATAAAAGAATACATACAACAAAATAAGTTAATATTGGATTCATAAAAGAACACATACAACAAAATAGTGCAAATTGATCATGTTAAAGTCACATTATATATATATATAATCATCCGATAACATCGATAAATTTCATAATGGTTGTCAGCCGAACTAGACAACTAGATAAATCGGTTAAACTGTCATTTATCCCAATTATACAAAATGATGAATGGAAGACCCTTTGCAAAATAGGCCAGTCTGATATTATACTTCCATTCTTCTACTGTCACTCTAAAAGCACAACCCTTACAAAAGACCTGCCTATACAATCTGAATAGAAGGGCCTTGGAAAACATGACAAAATCCATCCCCTAAACTAACAAAAAACGAAAATCTAAAAACAGACAAGTAAACCTAATAGAAAACGAAAAAATAAAATTTATCCTGAAAATATCAAGAGACTATGGTGGATGGTCCTTGTGATTCCCTCAGTCAAGATCCATTAATTTTGGCCCTGAGTGAGGCCTGTCAGCTGGAGGGGATTGTCCAGAACCTACCGAAGTCATTGGGCTCCTCTCAACGTCATGTTGAGCTCGGTTGGCTTCATCGTGTTCGAAAAGGAGCCTTCGTATCTATTCGATCATTTCATTATTGTTATTTAGAACTTGTGGTCGATGGTATCCTTGATTCTATTTTCCATTGATTGCAAGTCCTCTTTGTCGCATTTCCTCTCCATCTTCTGCTGAAGCTCTGCTATATGCTTTTCTAACTGCTCCACTCTTCGGCTGTATGCATCAATGCCACTAGTCCTTCCAACAGGGCCGTGACTGCTACCTTCCGCCATTATATAACAAGGAGATGGGCCTAAAGACCTGATGTAACAAAGCTTCCCGTACGGGATCTTGTAATACCCCTACCCTACAATAGTAATTATTGGCCTCAATGTAAATTGTTGGTCCTCTATTTTGTCCATTCGATGTACTATTTCCTAGTATTTAAAGTCTTAATGGGTCCAATAATAATCAGTTTTATGTGTCTTTTGAAGGTCAACATTGCTAAAAGCCATGGTAAGTAATTTTAATTATTTGATTGTTGTATTTTCTTATTTTTATGCATATGTTTTGGGTTTTAGGTTTCATTAAACTCTATGCTAATAATGATGTGGGTTTCTCTTCTACACAGGGTTCGTTTTGTTATTTGGCCAGCGTTCAAATGAGGAGATTTGGGGATTCGATCTACCATCAGGGCGTTTTTATTGGATCCACATCATCTTTAAGATGCTTTTGAAGATTGCTCCACTGCTATTTCAGGCACGATCTTTGATCAAGGGTTGTTATTATCTTCTCTTCAATGATATGTGTATATTCTGAGATCTGAGATTCCATTTTTGGCTCAGAATGGTTAAGATATTTTGAGTATTGTTATTCCTATAGACCCTTGTCTTCAGGGCGATTTCACTCTGTATAATTTAGTATAAAAGTGGCTATGGAAACCCTAGGTAGGGAATTTGTACAAACTCCATTTTTCTGAATATGATACAGCGTGTGTTTTCAGCAAACTTGTGATTTAAATGTGTGAGGCGTTGAGGGCAGGGCCCACCTTCAACACCAAACTGCGATGCTTCAGTAGTGTGTGGTTTGCAGTAATAGATTGGCGTTTGCATTGCTCATTTCACATTTTTCAGAGTATTAATGGTTTGCTCATCATTGATTAAAATAGAGTGCATGACTGTTAATGGTATTCACTAGTTAATGGCATTGGATTTAGACTTCTCTAGATGCTGGATTGAATTGTTATATAAGAACTAGGGTATGCATAACTGTGTGCTTAATTTGGTATGAATTATGGTAGATTCAATTTTATGAAGCATTATTAATCAGTTATATTTTATATTATCTATTCTACCAAACACAGTGTTATCAAGATAGTTACAGGAGTGGTTTTAAACTTGACTGTAAAATGAATTCAGAATTGGTTTGGACTTAAATCTTTTCTTTCAATTTCCAGTATGAGCTGAGGTGAGTTTGATTTCAGTTGCTAGGAATTTGGTTTGTTGAAGAAAATAGAGTACATTTCATAGCGCCTCTTGTTATTAAAGATAGAACATGGCTTCCTCTCTTTAAATCTTTGAGCTCACAAACTGTAGGATAAGATCTGCATTTACAGTGGGTGTGTATTTAAAGATTGTAGTAGCATAGGGTTTTGATATATTGGTTTATTAAAATATTTAGGGTTTGTTAAATAAGAATTGAGATTGGTATTGAGCGTTGTCTTCTAGGATTGAATATTAGTTTCACAATATACATATATTTTCTGAAATCTTCCTTGACAGATCTGTTATTCGATTGCGAGATCTACAACATCTTGTCATATGCACTTTCATACACAGAACTCAAGACTAGATATCAGCAGTAAATCGATTTGCCTTTGATGATATGCCTGTGAATACGTAATAGGTTTTATTTTCAACAGTGATTCCAGGAATATTTGTATGAATTGAAGTATCATATTTGGCAGGGTTGTTGATTGGAATTAAGATATCAATTTAGCATATGCATTTGATTAATAATCGGTTAAGTATATTTTTATAGATTGTAATTACAATAGCTTAGATTGCTGTAGATCCCATTAATTGCTTTTAAATTGTTATAGCTTAAATTTGTATTCTTCTAGCAGGTTGTTTTGTTTTAAAAATCATAGAATTATAATTTAAGAATTCCTCATTGGATGTCTTCAAGTTCAACAGTGAGATAGGGATTAGCAAATGAGTTCTCTTTTCTATAGTACAGATTTAGTAATCTCTAGTATTGGTCCTTTAGGGTTAGTCTCATTGTTGTTAGCAGTAGATTAGGGTTTCTCGAGGAAATGAGCATTAGGGTTAGTTTATCTGCACATATAGTGTAGCAGCTCGAAGTCTACGATTCCCCGGTTGATAAATTAAATTGAGGTGAATTAAATATCAATAATTTTAACCAACATTTTGGCGCCGTTGCCGGGGAGTTGCTCCAAGGTAAACTGGTATTTTGCTCATTTTTTGAATTAATTGATTGAGAAGTTCAGGTAGATAGAATCTTTTTACACAACAAGGTGGAGGGGAAACATTAAGACGCAAAGACGAATTCACTTTGGGATCCCCAAGGTGTAACAGCCTGCCGCAGCCACTTTAGTGGGTTACCCAAAATTTTTGTTGTGTTCTTTCTGGTAAGTATGGTTGTTTTTTTTTTACAAACTTGAGTTATTAGAAGTGTGTTTATATTTCCTGTAAAAAGTGTTTATTTTCAATTACAAGTATGGTTATTCGTTTGTAGGTTAAGTGTGTTTAATTCCAGAAATCTAATTTTACAGCAATTGTTAGGTGTGACTAGTTGTGGCAGATTGAAGAAGCTGGATTGGTAAGGCAAAATTGCGCATTTCATAACAGGTTTCTTCAAACCCAACTGTGGCACAGGTATTTTAATTTGGTTTGATTAAAAATATTGTGATTTTCAGAATTTATTTTGATGAGACCTAGAGATAGTAAGGGTAGATTCATTAAGTTTCATGCTGATCTTTTTGTAAACAACAAAACCCCCCCCTTCACTAACCCTAGGGATAGGGATACTGGCAACGAAACTGAAAACAACAACATTCAGAATTCAGCGGAATTTGGAACCCAACCAGTAGGAACTGAGGTTATACCCAGTGAACAGTTACATTCAGAAGAAATCCCACAGATCCAACAAAATTCACCTTTAAAGGAAGATCCTAATTTGGTTGACGCAGTAAACATAGAAAAAGTGAACTTCCTTCTGGAACATAACCAGAATCCGGTGGTTTCTCAATTAGAATCCACTACAGATTTACCTTTTAATTTTCAAGCTTGGCCTAGGCCAGACCATTGGGATTCTATTCTATCCCCAAGAAGAGATAGGATAGGTGTCAACTGGTTTAGGAACCCTCTTGTCATGAGTGATCAGGAAACTGAACACCAGATGGAAGGAGAAGTAGAACAGGTGGGACGAACTGAAACAACTTTTGGCTTCCCCATTCTGGATCTTACACGGGATGTCAGTATGAAAAATATCCCAGCATCTTCATTACCTACCTTCTATGGGAAAAGTACTGAAGATCCGGATACCTTTCTATTTGAGTTTAACATCTTATGTAGGAGTTATAATTATCTACAGGATGCTCAAAAGTTAAAATTATTTCCAGCAACCCTTAAGGATTCTGCACTTAGATGGTTTATGAGCTTGGGGGAATCCACCATCCGAACTTGGGAACAAATGAAGAGTGCTTTCCTCAGAAAATACCGAGACTACTGTGGGCCCCGAGACTCCCAAAACGATATCTTTAAAATGCAACAGCATGAAGAAGAGAGTCTGGAGGACTTCCTAGAACGATTCTGCTTTGTATTACAGAAGTCTAAGTATAATACCTTACAGGAGGATGCCGTCAGAACCCTTTTTCTAAAAGGGATCCTGGATGAATATGTGGAAATCCTCAACTTGATGGCATCAGGTGATGTATCTCATAAATCCTTTGAAGAGATTACTGAACTATGCAGAAAGTATTCGAGGAGTAGAGCCAAGGCAGGAAAAAGCACAAGGGAAGGTCCTTCCCGTATTTCTAGAACAGCAGGGACTAGTGGGGTCACAAGAGTTGAGTTGGGAAACTTGTTAGAAAATTTCAAAACTGACATTTTAGGCACCTTAAGCTCCCAATTTGATGCTTTGAAAACAAAGAAACGGCAAGAGGAGGAGGACATAGCAGCATTACACATATTCTGCCCCAAATGCAGAAAAAGACACCCTTTGAAAGAATGCCCTCTAAATATTATTTCAGTCTGTGCTCTTTGCTCTGCTCAACACCCAACTGACAATTGCCCTTCTTTACCAGAGCTACAAGCTTTTTACAAGCTTAATGCTGAACCTACCGATGCATCAAGAAGGCCTTGGCAGCCTAGACCTCAAAACATGTACCCAGAGCCTGTTTTCCAGAACCCTGCATATTATTATCCCATGCAGCAATCTCAGCAGCCATGGAGTCCACAAATGTGGCAGAATTGGCCCTCTCAACCTACTCAGACCCAGCCTTGGCAGCAAGGCTGGCGGGGACAGTCATATGGAGGACCACAAGGACAATCCTATGGAGGAACACAATCAACCACCCCTCCTAGTTACTGTCCAATGCCACCAAATATTCAGCAGTTACTACCAGGCTTTACACCACCTGCCCTTCCTCATATACCCCCAGTTCCACAACAATATCAAAATCCAAATCCACCTCGACCCACGTTGTTGCCAGCCCAACCTATTCCAAACCCTAATAATCGACCTCCCCAGCCTCTTAATAATGCTGAAATTCAAATGGCTCCAACTTATGTAATTCATTCAGCTCCTTTACAGGAAATACAATTAAGGTCTGGGAAAACATTGAATAAAACTCCTCCAGCAGTGATTATTCATGAAGAGACTGGAGAAGAAAGTGATGAAAAAGAGATTTCAGAAGAAGAAGAAGTGCAGATTGCCTCAGAAAATACCCAAGCACTGGGAACTCATTTCCAACCACCAGCTCATCCACAGGTAAATAACAACCCCCCTTACCCAGAGAGGTTATTAATAGAGAAGCCTGTGATGCGTCCACAGTTTGATTTGGAAAGTGAGTTGAGAAATGTTTGCATCAAAATTCCATTACTTCAGGCTATTAGAGATGTCCCTATTTATGCAAAATTGGTAAGGGAACTGTGTTTAAAGAAACTTGGTCGGAAACAGAAAGACCCACCCAAGATAAATGTTTTAGGCCAGCTGTCTAATTATATTTCGGACTGTCCCTTACCCCCAAAATTTTCAAATCCTGGGAATCCAGTGGTGACCATTTACATCAATGAGGTCCCAATAGGAAACACTCTAGTTGACCTAGGGGCTGCCATTAATGTCATGTCTATGACCACCATGCAGAGACTTCAGTTGCATAATCTCCTCAGATCTACTCCTACTATTTTGGAGTTGGCTGATAGGAGCACAGTCAAACCTGTGGGGGCCTTAGATGACATTACCGTCACAGTAGCTTCTTGGGAGTATCCAGTGGATTTTCTGGTACTCCAAACCAAACACCCAATGGGGGAACATCCTGTTATATTAGGCAGGCCTTGGTTAGCCACTGCTAATGCCTTTATAGGATGCAGAGAAGGTATTTTAACTATATCAAATGGAACTTCTCTACAAAACCTAATCATTTATCCTCCAGCCCAGCCTGTATCAGAAAACATGTTATGGTTAGAGAATCCTTATGGGGATGAGGATGTGGGACAACCCTTACTGTCCATCAGTCAAACTAGGGGGCTGGAACACCAGACTGAGGATGATATCCTAGATCAATTTATTTCAGCCACCACTAGTATTGAGTACCCTCAGTCCTTCTCTGACTTAGAAAATGTTTTCACAGAAGATTTTCAGGAACACTATTACCCCTCAGCCACCTCATCATCAGTAGTTTTATTTATAGATGAGAAGGTTGAAGCTGCAACTATACCAATGGAGATTAGTCCAGAAAGATCTTTGTTTATCAATGGGAATCTGTCTCAAAGCCAGCAAAATCAGGTAGTTGATTTACTCAAAGCACAGTCTGGGGCATTTGCTTGGGTTTATACAGACATGAAAGGCATTCACCCTGACACATGCATGCATCACATTTATACGCAGGAAAATATAAGACCAGTAAGGCAGCCACAGAGAAGAATGAATCCTGCGCTTAAAGACATTGTGAAGGAAGAATTACAAAAATTGTTGGATGCAGATTTCATCTATCCCATTTCTGATAGCAAATGGGTATCTCCATTGGTGATTGTTCCAAAGAAGGGAGGTAAGTGGAGAATATGTGTTGATTTTCGTGAATTAAATAAAGCAACTCTCAGAGATTACTTCCCTCTTCCTTTCATAGACCAGGTTTTAGATACATTGTCTGGAAAGAAATATTTTTCTTTTTTGGATGGATACAGCGGATATAACCAGATAAGAATAGCCCCAGAGGATCAAGAAAAAACCACTTTTACCTGCCCATGGGGAACTTATGCTTACAAGGTGCTTCCATTTGGACTGTGTAACGCTCCTGCCACTTTCCAGAGGGCAGTGTTAGGTATTTTGGCTGATTTGGTCCATGACTGTGTGGAAATATATATGGATGATTTTACAGTCTATGGTAATGATTTCAAGGAAGCCTTGGATAATTTGGAGAAAGTTCTAATTAGGTGCCAAGAAACAAATCTTTCTTTAAGCCATGAAAAGTGTAAGATGATGTTAACTGAGGGTATTGTTTTAGGGCACCATGTTTCATCAGAAGGAATTAAGGTTGACCCAGCAAAAATTGAAATCATTACTAGTCTGTCTTCACCAACTACACAAAAAGAAGTCAGAAGTTTTCTGGGACACGCAGGGTACTATCGTAGGTTTATTGCTAACTTTACAAAGATAGCAGCCCCACTGTTCAAATTATTGGTCAAAGACAGTGGTTTTGATTGGGATCAACACTGTCAGAAAGCCTTTGACACATTAAAGTCAGAATTGTCTTCAACACCAGTTCTGCGGGGGCCAAATTGGTCTTTGCCCTTCCATATACAAACTGATGCTTCAGACACTGCATTGGGGGGAGTGCTCGGACAGAAAGAAAATCAGTCCTCGTATGCTATTTATTTCATCAGTAAAAATTTAACACCTGCAGAACTGAACTATACAGTGACTGAGAAAGAGTTTCTAGCAGTAGTTCATGCCATCAATAAATTCCGGCATTATATTACAGGTTACGAGGTATTTGTTCATACCGATCATTCTGCTATTAAATTTTTAATGAATAAGCCAATCACTAGTGGCAGAATTACTAGATGGTTACTTTTGCTACAGGAATTTAACATTACCATAGTTGACAAACCAGGGAAGGAAAATCTGGTTGCAGATTTCCTCTCCAGATTGACTCATGCTGATAATAATGTTCCTGTCGATGATACATTTCCTGACGAACACTTGTTTGCTGTCTCTATTAAAACACCCTGGTTTGCAGATGTAGCCAACTATTTGGTTACAGGGAAATTACCTGCTCATTTGTCATCTTATGAAAAACGAAGAATCATACAGCAAAGTGCTAATTATTCATGGATAGGTAATGATCTCTTTCGAACCGGTCCAGATCTGATTATCAGGAGGTGTGTGAGGGAGGATGAGATGTGTGACATCCTCCAAGCCTGTCATGATGGGCCCTGTGGAGGCCATTTTTCAGACAAGCGGACAGCATATAAGGTGTTACATCAAGGGTATTATTGGCCTACCCTTTTTAAAGATGCTGAGAAGTATGTACAGGGCTGTGACAGCTGTCAAAGAATGGGGAGACCCACTGCTGCTGATCAAATGCCTTTACAAGCCCAGGTACAAATTGAACCCTTTGAAAAATGGGGATTGGACTTTGTTGGACCAATTTCACCAATGTCAAGGAAAAAGAGGTATATTTTAGTTTGCACTGATTATGTAACTAAATGGGTTGAGGCAAAAGCTCTATTGAGGGCCACTGAGAAATCAGTCATAGAATTTATTTACGAAGAGATTTTTACTCGTTTTGGTATTCCTCGTGAAATTGTGACTGACAATGGAGCACAGTTTGTCTCTAAATCAATGAAAGCACTTACAGAACAATATGGAATTAAGCACTATAAATCTTCTCCGTACCACCCCCAAGCAAATGGTCAGGTGGAATCAACCAATAAAGTGCTAGAATCCATTTTAACAAAGACTGTGCAGCTACATCATAAGGATTGGGCAGACAGGCTACCCGAGGCATTGTGGGCTTACAGAACTACGTGGAGAAATACCACAGGGTATACTCCATATCAACTTGTTTATGGTAAACAGGTCCTGCTGCCTATAGAATTTCAGGTGAAAACTTTTCGTACTGCTGCACAACTGAGCCTGAATTTAGATGAAGCCCAGGAGCAGAGGCTGATGCAATTAAATGAACTTGATGAAATGAGACAAGATGCTGTCCAACAAACTGTGTTGATACAGAATCAGCGGACTAAGTGGCATGATAAATTTTTGAAGAAGAAGACTTTTGTAGAAGGTGATTGGGCTCTGTTATTTGACTCACGATTTAAACACTTCAAAGGTAAGCTTACCACTAGATGGATGGGGCCATATGAAATTGTGACTGTTTTTGATAATGGTTCTGTCAAAATAAAAACAATAGATGAAGAACAAACTGCCTTTGTAGTGAATGGACATCGGTTAAAAGTATATCATAAACCTCTCTCTAAGCAAGAGTTCATCCATAACATGAGTCAGCAGTCTGAACTAGAACTGGTAGGTGAGGAAAAGACTTCTTCATCTCCTACTCTCTCTCAGTAATCTTTAGTGAAATTGTTTTTGTACATATGTACAGGGATTTGTTTTTTTCTTTCTCTTTTTGAAAAGGTGCAGATATTCTTTTCAGCAAGACTCAGAATGTTTTTTTTGAAACCTAAGGGAGGTATCACTATCCTATTTCAGCATGCTGATTATTTTTGCAAGACATTTTTAAGGACTGTGTAAATTTGGGTCAATTTCTGAGCTTCAATGAATTATTGGAATGTCTGCATTTGTGTGTCAGATTTTGTTGGGAATTGTTTTGACTATTCATAAGAATACTTGCCCACCAGGCATTGCCTACATTAATGCTTTAAGCTTCCCAAATGTTTCTTCTTATGAACCTATGGGCTGCGAGGACCATTTGATTTGGTTTCACACTAGATAAAGAGTGGGAATTGATGTTAGTTACAGCTATGGGCATGAAGTTATTCTTAAGATTGGCATCATGATTAAAAGGTGTTCAAGATCGGGCAGTTTGGGGGTTATTATCTCTTGGCTGTTATAAGATTAAACACATATATATATACTGTCTTTAGCCACTTTATGACTTTCACTTTCTACAGTTACGAAGGTTAGTTGTTCATATGGGCAAATCTTTACAGGCATATACAAAGAATACTCTTCCAATGTGGTACCATCCCACTCCTAGATGGTTTTCAGAGCAGCTCCCCCACTCATCTATGCTGAAGCAAATCATAAATTTTATCTTTAGGATGAAATTGGGACAAGAGCCTCTGATAGAAAAAGGGTGTAAGAGGTTAACCCGCCGGGATACTGAACAGGTCTGCTGGCAGCGGGTACCGACCTGTGGTATGAACAGGCAAACCCATCAGGGTTCTGAACAGGCCTGTTGGCAATGGGGCATCTGCCTGGGGAAGAAGCTTCTTGAAGATGTTATAGTTACCCCACCGGAGTACTGACCAGGCTTGCTGGCAGTGGGTTCTGACTTTAATATCCTCTTTAACAGCCTCATCTATACTTGTCTATATGAACAACGTACCTATGTGAAGGTAAAAGAGAAGCCATGAGGCTGGTTAATTAAAAATTATTAAATTCATTAAAAAATGATAGCCAGTTGATAATCATCTCCAACTGTTTTTGGTATTTTGGGTTACCTGATTCTAAAAAAAAAAGGTTTATTTTGATGCCTAGAACATAGCTGAGAAATGTAGTACTATTTGTTCCACTACTCAAATTATCCTGTGTGAAGCTGAGTCAAAATGGACCAGTACTCCATTAGCTTCTGTCGATTATTTTCCTTATCCTGTGGCATATGTCCTGGTGAAAAGTTCTGTATGGATAACAAGGGTGAGGACTGATTTTTTTTTGTGATTGATGTTTGTTTGAGTTTGAATTTTTGATTGTTTAAATTATGAATGAGTGATGAAGCTTGCATTTCTGATTATTGAAGTTATGAGTGATTGTTTGAGTTTGAATTTTTGATTTATGAGTGATTGATAAAACTTGCATTTCTGATTTTTGAGTTATGAGTGGTTGATTGGAATTTGAATTTTTGATTGTTATTTGTATTTTTAATAAAGATGGCTTCATAGCACGATTGAGTTCCTGTGTGGTGAGATAGAGCAGCAACTCTGCAGTAAGGAAATCAGGCCATAAAACTGTTGGGGTCCAACGAATCTCTTAATTCAGGCTATCTGCTTATGAACTCATTGAAGTGATGTCTATTTGGGAGATTCATGGTTTTACATCATCATTCATAACCTAACAGCTGCTCCAGATGCTGATACTTACCTTTATATTGGTCAATTGCTGTACATAGTTATCAGCCTAAAAAGCACTACTGTGTTTGTCAAAGTGCCGGATTGAGTGTCGGATTGAGTGCCGGAAGTTATATTGGGAAATTGGCATGTATATGCTAACGGACGTGGATAGAGGTAAGGAAAGTTGTACGATTGGCTAAACCTTAATTAGTAATAAGGATTATAATTAATATTTTTTTTTTTTGCCATTATATGAAATCCGATGGTTATGAATTACTTTAAAAACTTTTGGTAATATTTCATTTTCTATTATTGGCAACCTTTGATAAAATTAATCATAACCTTGTTCTATTATAATTTGGGTTCTGACGTGTTAAGAGACTGAGTTTAGTTAAAAACGTGTTATACCACGGTTATCATTCCCTGCGAAGTGGGCAGTATGTGCCACCACTTGCAATGATTTGTTTTCTTAGCACGATGCTGTCTTCATTACCCTCACTTCCTAGCATTTTTACCATGTTCATTCGGGTTTCTACAGTCGCTATCCTTCCATTGTCATTACCTGTGAATTGCCTGTCTGAATCTTTTGCTAATTCCCTGTTAGTTCGCTACCTCCGTGGCTCCACCATGCTCAACCGGCATGAACCCTCTGCGTATGAGCAGCTATTAGCCATCCCGGAGTTCGTTGCATGCAAGGATATGTTTATTCAGGCAGGATGGCATGCATTTTTAACTAATTTACAGGGCCACGATGACGCAGTCTCTCTCCAATTCGCCCTGAGTTTCGACGGGCATACCGCTAGAGTGGGGGCTCTAGAGTTTGCAGTGACAGAGGAGTCCATTTCAGTTGCCACGGGACTTCCACGCACCGGTGATAGATGGTTTAAGAATTGTCGGCTGCCACGAAAAGATTATGACTGCGTTTTTAAACCAGAATATTTGGCTGTGAAGGGTGAGAAGGGTTTCTCCAAGCTGTGGGTCAGAGAAGAATTCTATAATTCTTTGATGATCATCACCAAGTTAATTACCTGTGAAGGTCGATTCTCCACCTACAAAGCCTGCCATTTTCGACTGCTAGCTCATTTCGAGTTTGGTAAGCTTCTAAATTTCCCATTTTATTTTTGGAAAAGTTTGAGTAAGATGGCTTCGCAGGTGAGGAAGAATTTAGAGCATCCAACCCATAGTCTTTATCATCATGGGCTTATTAAAATGATCGTTTTAGCTGAGTTAAAGAAGCAGGGTCGGGGTTGGGAACAGTTTGTATATGAACTCTCTAACCCTCATCTTCAGTCACCCGTGAGGAATGACGCAGGAGAGCCTGGTATCCCTGATCTAGTGGAAAAAGCTTCCTCCACAAACAATTCAGTTCCTCAAGATGCTTTCCCTCAGGAACCTGCTGTTAATAGCTCCAAGAAAACTGCTCCATTGTATGCTAAGAAGTCCCCAATTCCTAAAAGGCAGTGTGTTAACTCTCAGTCTGGGGGAGATAAGGAGTCAAATAGACGGTTTACTCGCAGCATGGCCGCTAAAGAGGGGAGAAAGGGGTCTAAGGGTAAAGAACTTGTCCAAGTTGAGTTGTCATCATCCGATGCTTCCTCTACCCATGCTGACTCCGATTCTCCTGATTCCCCTCATTGTTCTGCATCACTGAATCCTGTCAGTGAACCCTTGTTACCAGTATCTCCTTCTAAATCAAGTCTGAAATCTATCAAAGGATCACCTTCAAAGTCAAGTTTGAAGTCTGTCAAGGTATCCTCTTCCAAATCAAGTTTGTGCAACATAATTTTAACCAACATAAATATTGTGTTTGTGCAATGTGTGTTGATCCTAGTGTGGAGCTCAAGGCGGAGGCCCCACTAGTGGATGTTTAAGGTTTTCTTTCGTAGGAAAGTATTTGATAGTGAAACTATGCATGTGTTTTTAAGCCATGAAATTTTGCAATTGATGCAAATGTTTAATATTGCAATGAAATACCCAAAACTGGCTAAGTGAGGTAGCTAATGAGAAGGGGGCGAACGTATCAAGTATGGGGAGGTGATGGGGTTGTAGGATGGTGGCCCATGATGCCACTTAGGAAGGAGTAACCGATCTGATTCCTTGTACGGCCACGGATTCGGTTACAGAATGTGGAGAAGGTAAGCCAGTGGAGGATATTCCAGGAGATAAAAACGACGCTGAGATTAGAGGAAGGGGTTCACTCCTTTGGTTGTCGGTTAGTGTTGCTGTGGAGGGGATAAAACTTTGAGCAGAGAGTGAGCCATGAGATAGAGGAAGGAGACAAGATCTCCTCTGTGAGCCGAAGTAGTGAATCCAAATGCTAGAGGAATTACGCGCTTATGCGTTATCCTTGAGTAGATACCTGAAGGCAAGTTAGAAGGAATATTACGGGGCATGAATAGCTTGAGGAAGCTATGTGAATCCCTGAACCCACGAATAGAGAGTTGAGTTGCGAGACAGAGCTTAGTCCGCAGCTCTAGAATAAATTAGTGTGTTTAGCAGAT
The DNA here is from genome assembly GCA_027924585.1 of Larix kaempferi. Classification (NCBI taxonomy): domain Eukaryota; kingdom Viridiplantae; phylum Streptophyta; class Pinopsida; order Pinales; family Pinaceae; genus Larix; species Larix kaempferi. Next base: position 3,508,188 of record BSBM01000571.1, on the reverse strand, counting down.
GTAGAAGATAGGATTTAAGGTTGGAAGGCTTGATAAACCCGGTGAATACTATGATCTCATACAACAAGTATTTTGACCTTCTTATGCCAACCCTGAATAGGACTGGAAGGGAAGGGGACTTGAGGGACTGTGGAGCAGAGAAGAGGGCCTTCCTTGTGTTGGGTGAGGTGGATAAAGTGGGTGCCATAGATGCTGAATGATTGAGATGTCTGTAGTTCTATGTTTGATCTCACTAGCTTAGCAATATACTCCTTGTTATCTCGTATGCTTGATAAACCCAACTGCAGGTTGACTTAGCGTGTGTGTGCTTGATAAACCCAACTGCAGGTTGGATTAGCATGAGATTGCTTGATAAACCCAACTATGGGTTGGCTCAACATTGAAGTGGACCTTGACTGTTAGAGAGCCTACCTAGCCCTCCTTAATGGATACATATCCCATCTCAGGGGTGGTCTCTCAGCTGAAAGAGTATAGGCTGGACAGAGACCTAAGGTTGGGTGGAATGTTTCTCTCACTTAGCTATTTGTTGGTGCAACTTCAGGATACAAAAATAAGTATTATGTGGAATGAATGATGTTATTTCATGTATTGTTATTATGTTGTGTTTCTTAACCTATTGAATGAATGTTATATGAATGGTAATGACAGTTAGACCATGTGTAAGTCTGAGTGGAAGACTGGGTGCTGGTTGAATACTTCATTTGATTGCTTGAGTTTAATGCATTGCTAATTTACATGTGTTAGATGTATGGTTAGCCTTAGTTCATTAATTACATGTATTTTGTTATGAGATCCTTATCCTTGTAAATGGACTTCTTAACCCTACTTAATCATGGAATGGTTATGTGGCTTGCAGTATGCTTAGCTCGCTCCCAAATTAGAGGAAAGATGGGTTATGGCAGGAGATAGGTAGAGATGTGTTAAAGGTTGGAAGATACCTTAGAAGGTTTATGGACAAAAATTCGGAGAAGGAAATGACGGGGTTAGATACCTCAACTGGGCTGTACCATTGGATAGATTCTCTAAGAGATTTCCAACGGTAGCAACCTTTCCTCATTTGGACCAAGGATGAAGAAGTTATGCCACTCAGAATTTTTCCTTGGCAAGCTGCAGGAACAGAGGAATTAGGTTTCCGCAATGTGGATTGCAGATTGTGGAAGGGAAATGTTTTCAGTAGTTCGAAGTTGGGATTCTACAAATCCGACTTCCGCAATGTGGATTGCGGATTGCGGAAAGGGATGTTTCACGGGAGTTTGAAGTTGGGCTTCCACAATTTTGACTTGCACAATGCGAATTGTGGATTTTTGAAGGGGAAGTTTCCCGGAAGTTTGAAGTTGAACTTTCGCAATTCTGACTTCTGCAATGCAAATTGCCGATTACGGAAGGGAAGTTCTCCGGAGGTTGAAAGTTGGACTTTCGCATTCCGAAATCCGCGATTGCGGATTGTGGATTGTGAAAAGACGCAATGCGGGTTACGGATTAAGGAAAGATGCTATAGCGGATTGTGGAAATATGCAATGTAGGTTGCAGATTGCGGAAATATGTGATTGCGGATTGTGGATTGCGGAAAGACGCAATGCGGATTGTGGATTGCGGAAAGGTGCAGTTGCGGACTGTGGATTGCGGAAAGCCTCCATCCAACCTGCAGATTGAAATGGGGGATTGTGGATCCGCGTTCCGTGCGGTTGTGTGTATTTTTAGAAGTAAAAGAAGAAAAAAAAAAGTAATGCCGGGTCTTCGGTTGCCTTAGAAGGCCACAAGGGAGGTCTAGGGATGGTACAGAATGGTATTAGAGCTTCAGTTACAACACTGGGGCTGTTAGGGCCGAGTTGTGAAGGAAATCGCATGCAAGGAAATTCCCATGGCATTATTTTAACCTAACAAAAAACTTATTTATTAGCAGTTTAATGAGTGATTTACAGATTGAATGGATGTTTCAAGTTCTATGCTATCTAACAAACAATTATAGCATGAACAGTGATTGCAGTAGGTTACAATTGAATCAAACACCAAGGCCGTGTGTCAGAAAGCAAGAATGGTGACCGTTAATGATGCACAAGATCCCTATGAGCCTGAAGAAGACATGCTTGGGGAAAATGTGCAGGAAGAGCATGCAGAAACAACGTCTAATAAAATAAGGGAGAGGGTAACTCCCAAGGACTTGGTTGAGACCATGGTAAGCTTTAATGAGAGGCTAATAAAGGTGCAAGAGGAGCATCACCAGCTCAATGCGGCCATTCAGCAAAGCCTCACTGACATGCATCAAAAAGTAAACATGGGGTCCAATCTAAGTAATATGGATCGGGAAGAAAGGAATGCGGTTAGTCACTCTAGAGGCCGTTCTAGGTAGAGGAATCCAAGCCATAGAAGGGGTTATGTGAGTGGAAGGCATAGAACATCCTCTTCGGGATATCATTCCAGCAGATCAAAACACTCCAATGAATCTCAGAGAATTCCAAGGCACACTTACTGCAGGACTGAGAGAGGAAGGAAGTACAGAGGGATTCCACAGGGAGAATTTAGGAAAGTAGGAGCTCATACCTTTGATGGAGAAAGAAAGACAGGACAAGAGGTAGAAGCATGGCTTCTTGGAATGAAATAGTATTTCAAAATGCATGATTATTCAGAAAGTGAGAAGGATAGAGTTTCCATTTACAATCTAAATGGCATAGATTCCATTTGGTGGGAACATCTCATGAGAATAAAGAGAACCAGTGAGAGGAGGATCAGCTGGGATCAGTTCAAAATATACTTTAAGGAGAAACACTTGTTAGCTAGGTATTATGACAACAAGAGAAAGGAGTTCAATGAACTCAGTTTGGGAACATGTTCATAAATTCTTGGAATTGTTAAGCTATGTAGAATACATCGAGAATTAAAGGGTGAAGATTCAGTGTTTCCTTGGAAGCCTACCACATAACTATAGGGATAGGATTGAGTTTGTCCATCCACCAAGTTTGGACGAAGCCATCAGAATGGCTATGCTCTGTTATGATCAGAATAAAGGGAGACAGATACTCCACCAGCATGGAAAGGAAAACCCAAAGGAGGATTTGAACCAAGGAGAAGTGGCTTCAACCCACCTTTCAAGAATCAAACCAGAAACTTTCCACAGGGACAACCAGCAGGAAGTGGGTTCAAACTAGCGGTGACAGTAGAGAAAACATCAAAAGGACCACTTCACTGTTGGGGATGTGGAGACAACCACATGATTAGATATTTCCCAAATAGAAGAGATAATCCCCGAAGCTTGCACAACTTGGGAGAAGCAACCACAGTAGAAGATATGGAAAGAGCCACACCTCGGATCTATGCAGCATTGGATGATCACCAGGAAGAACACCAAGCAGCAGCGGTAGAAGTTGAATAGAAGATTGCTAAGCAGTCTATTTATGTTTTAATTGATCCAGGATCCACTCATAGTTATGTGTCCCCTAAAGTGGTTGAAAGTTGTTCATTTGGTAAAGTGAAACATAGTAAGTCTTGGTTAGTTCAGCTAGCCACCGGGACTAAGAGAAAAGCGAGTGAAGTAGTGGTGCAATGTTCTGCAGAGCTGAATGGAATTCCCACCAAGGTAAACTTGAATGTACTACCCTTAGGATCTTATGATTCCTTGATAGGTATGGATTGGTTGGAGAAGCATAGATCCAATATTGACTTCTACAAGAAGGTACTTGAGTGTATTGAGTTCTATAAAAGGGTTGTCAATTATATGATGTGCATTTATCATATTCAATAGAGGATAAAGGGACAAAGTTAGAATACGTTCAGTTGTTGCAGGAGTTCCAATATGTATTCCCAGATGAAGTACCTGAACTACCACCCAAGAGAGACATTGATTTCTCCATTAACCTTGTTCCAGGAGCAGCACCAAGCTTCGAAGATCCTTATAGAATGAACACACCTGAATTGATAGAATTAAAGATGCAACTGCAAGAATTAATGGACAAGGAGTATATCAGACCTAGTGTATCTCCTTGGGGTGCACTTGTGTTGTTTGTTAAGAAGAAGGATGGGACCTTAAGACTATGTATAGATTACAGGAAGCTAAACAAGGTAACAATTAAGAACAAGTATCCATTTCAAAGAATTGATGACTCGTTTGACCAGATGAAGGAAGCTAAAGTGTTTTCCAAGACTGACTTGAGGTCTGGCTACCATCAAGTGAGGATAAAGGATCAAGACATTCACAAAACAACTTTCCGAACTAGATATGCACACTATGAGTTCACTGTGGTGCCATTTGGCCTAACCAATGCACCTGCTACTTTCATGTGTCTTATGAACAGTGTATTCAACAAATACTTGGATAAGTTTGTGATTGTATTCTTGGATGAAATTATGGTGTATTCAAAGAACGGAGAATGTTGAGATATTGTAACTTCAAAGAATATTATATTTGTACTTTATTATTCCGGAGATGATTCATTCCTCCGTGTAGATCTTATTGTATATCCAGAGATGTTTATTCCTCCGTCGGAATGTGGTAACTTGGGTTATTAGACTTCCCTAGTGGGGGTCGGCCCTGTATGTGTTATGTGGGTCAAAGGGTTATTAGACCACCCTAGAGGGGTCGGCCCAGTCAACTATAGTGGGGTATTTAACCCAATGGTTAAATACGAGCCTACATGTTCTGTGTAAACGATAAGTCAAAGTAGTGTATAAATAGAGGAGGTGTATTCCTCATTTAACACTTCCCTCACTCAGAATGTAGTGCACTTGTAGAGGAGAGGTCTGCTATGGTGGAGGAGGAGATCATGTCTTTGGTTTGCATCTTTGTATATTGCTGGTCATCTATATTGAGGAAGCTTTGTTGGGTTTTCTACCCCATGAGGGTCTCCCATGATAAATCTGTGTCTCTTGTGTTTATGCTGTGCTTGTTGTTTCTTCAGTGATCTTGTATATGCTATTATTGTGAAATGGAATGTAATGCTGCTATTTTATGTCTTAGCATATTAAATCTTAACATGGTATCAGAGCTAACCTGAAGGAAGGCAATGTATGGCACTTACGACACTTGCTTCACTTGCGACAATTTGAAGGTTTGGGTTTTACATAGCAAAAACCAGTCGTCGTGCAACTTTCGCTATAAATCCATTTATGAAAAGGTTCAGGATCTGAAAAGTTTACAGGTCATAGATAACATCCCCAGGTACCTTGTGTCCAAAGGAAACCCTTATATTCGTTGTACTTTGTGAGTTATGATCAATACAAGTTAGGGTTTCTGCCTCTTCCGGATCTCAGTCAAAATCAGGTGACCTAGGAAAAAAAGGTCATAACTTGGGCTAGGAAGCTCCAAATGAAATTTTGTAAAAAGTGACAGGTAGTACACAGACTGTACTATCTCAGGAAATGTTTACAGAGGCCGAAGCTGAACCAGTGACACGTGGCATGCCGTACAAGTTTGCTCTCCTGTATTATCCCATAAACAGGTCACGTTGCGACACTTGGCATAACCCTCTCTCAGAGAGTCCAATTTAGGTTAGACCTATCAGGATGGAAAGATAACAGGGCGAGATATCTCAAGAAAAGTTTTTAGAGGCCGAAGTTGAAACAGTGACATGTGGCACTCCATACAAGTTCTCTCTCCTGTTTTATCCCATAAACAGGTCACATTGCGACACTTGGCATAACTCTCTCTCAGAAAATCCAATTGAGGTCAGACCTATCGAGATGAAAAGATGACAAGTCAGGCTACCATAGCAAATGTTTTCATACCTTTTGGAGTGAAAAGTTTTGAGTTACAATAGAAACAATCAGGTACATATTTCTATCAAAACAGAATTATTTTTGGAGCACCTTCATTCATGGCTTCTGGAATTTAGGGTTTCGGAGAAAGTTAGAATTTTTGGAATTGGAATCTACGACTGAATGCTACTTAGGAAAATTGAAATTTAGAGACCAAGATCGAATTTTTTGGTTTGGTAGAAGACCGGGCTTGATCAAACCCCAGTTCGGGATTTTGATCGGAAAGATGGAAAATTAGGGCTTCAGCAAAAGCTAGAATTTTTGAACTCTGTAACCATGGCTGGAAGCTCCTTAGAAAAAAATAAGAGTTTAGAGCCTTGGATCGAACCTTTTGATTGGACACAAGGGTGGGCTTCATCAAACCCTAGTTCGGATTCCTGTCCAGAAGATCCAGAAGTTTCAAAGGCAATTTTGAGGGGTCAAAATTTTGGAGATTTCAAAATTGAAGTATGCTAGTTTGATCAGCTCAGCAAGACACATCCTTCCATCCATTCAGAAGTGTGAAAGTCAAAGATTGAATTTTTAGGGTTTCTCTAGCAAACCCTAATCAAGCTCCAGATCAAGTTTCAGGGGGAGTTGAGGCTAAGGCCTTACATAAGAAGACTACAAGAATTCTCGATAGGTATGACTTAAGGAGGTTCAAGTATGTCTTGAAATCTGATTCTTGATTAAGTTCATAATGTGTTTGTCTTCATATTATTTATTAGTACAATCTTGATTAATGTTAGAATTGTCTTATCACCCTAGTAACAGTATGAATACATGTGAATGATCGAATACATTCATTGATTAGGGCTATATGATTGTACTAATGCATTATGGTGTTGTGTGAGGTTGATGTTGTCTGCTAACAAGATACAGGTACATCACAAAAGACAAATCAAGTTCCATGACCATGAAAACATGAAGACAAAGACTCATCCATAATATTTGTTCTACTTACGAGGTATGTATGACTTTGTTATATTATGCTTAACCTATGAGACATACAGGTTCTAGCTCAGGATCTCTAAATCATTGAAGAGATTGTTTAGGTATGTTGTACATAACTAAGTAGGTATACTAATCCAGGTATGTTTTCCTATGTCAAGTTAGAATCTTAACTTGTGTTAGGATCCCTTATATAAGTATACTTGGTATGATTGGTTATGCTTATTCATAAAGCTAGTAATCAAGGGTTAATGAATATTATGTCTTTTATCTTGATTGATGATATGCATGAGTAAAAGAAGACTTCCCTGAAATCTTGAATACTAATGTTTATTATCTATGATCATGACTATACATATTCAAGATTATTTAGAATTGTAATATTTTTAATATACTAATGAATATATGTTTGTGCATGAGATCATGAGGATAGCACTAGTGCACACTTGAGCATGCACAATGGTACAGAATGAATAGAAGTTCAAAAGACATTTAGAATATCAAGTAGGAGGCAACCACACAAACAAAAAAGATAAGTATTTGAGTTGTTATTTGAAATAGTAAATAGATTGTATGCATATTTGTATTCATGCTGAGTGTAAACATTCATAGAGCATTGAATAGTATACTACTAAAATGAATATGATTGGTAAGTTGGACAAAACATTCCATTGTAGCTTGTCTAGAATGAAACCTCTTTGCTGACATGCTGAGAGCTGTGCACACTCTTGATAGTATGTTCTGGTAGAGATGGAAGGCATCTAGATAGCCAATGTATGCATACATGATATGGAAAAGTGTTGTGCCAAAGTATTGGTCAAGATAGTTGCATAACTATGTAAATGATATATGTATGCATAATAGGTTATCATGTCAACATGATTTCAAGACTATGAAGTATTACTAATCATGTACTTAATTTTGATTTGTAGGAAAGATCATGATGAATGATGAACACTGAACAAGCGATGGATGTTCAACAAAAGGATTTACAAATCAAACACACTATAGAAGGTTCGTGGCTAGAAGATTCTCTTAGAAAAGAGGAAGAGAATCATGATGAGATATTTGCTCCAAGTGGCTAGATAAGACCATTCTCTTAATGGTGTAATTAAAGAAGAAGAGTGAATCAGGTTCTGTATGGGTACCCAGGATCGATAATCAATTGATGAGCTTAATGATCACCATGGGTGATGTGGATCTCAACCTTTGCTACAAGGTTGAATATGGTTTCTATACACAGATGACATGGATGCAAGAAAGAACTCACCACAGAGTTCGAATGATATTGAGACTCATATCAGTAGACCCATCTAACGAGAGATGGCACAGATAGATGGCTGCAGAAATGAAAATGAAAGATCTCATATTGATGCATTACTTCCTAGGTCTGGAAGTATGGCAAGGATCAGAAGGAATCTTTCTCAACCAGGGAAAGTATGCCGAGAAATATTAAAAGGATTTGAGGTGTTGGAATGGCCACTCTTATGAATTCCAACTTGAAGTTGTTAGGGGATGACTCATCAGAGTTAGTGGATATAACTCTGTACAGTCAAATTATTGGGTCATTGATGTATCTAACATACACTAGGTTAGATATATGCTTTACTGTGAACACCTTGAGTCAGTATCTAGTGGAAACTAGATGTGTTCACCTGATAGTTGAAAAGCATGTGATGAGGTGCCTAAAGGATACGATAGACTTTGATCTATGCTATCTTGGAGATCATGACTTCAGATGGCTACTCAGATGTTGATTGGGAAGAAAGTGTATCAGACAGTAAGAACACATCGAGAGGATGTTATTGTTTGGGATCAGCCATGATCTCGTGGTTTAGCTGGAAGCAGTCTAGTGTGGCTCTCAGCACAAGCAGAATATATGGCTGCTTGCTCTACTAGTTGTGAAGAAGTTTGGCTTCAGGATTGTTTGACTTAGAGATAGAACCAACTGTGATCCTATGTGACAAATAGAGTTGTATCAAGATGACAAAGAATCTAGTGTTCCATGACAAGTCAAATAACATAGGGATCTAACAAGATATGATGCAGAAAGGAACTATAAAGTTTGAGTTTGTAACAGGTTACCGATGTACTAACCAAACCTCTACCTCAAGTGAACAAGTTACCAACATATTAACCAGACCTCTCCTCGAGAAAAGTTTGAGTATTTCCGAGACAAGCTTGGAAGGACTCTCCTCGAAAGGAGGAGTGATGTGGTCACTGATGATGAGATTGCCTCATCGACAGCAAGGTCGATGATGTGGATACTTGTTTACTACACTTGGATACTTAGATCATTTAGACTTAGGACTCTTATACTTAGAATATTTTTTATTTGCTTTTACTTTGATAATATATGTATCGATGAGGATACATGTGTTGTTGATGTATCGATGAGGATACATGTTTTGATGATATCTGTATTGATAAGGATACAAGTGGGGATTGTATCATCCCTGGACTTTGGTTCCTTGAATTGATCCGTAGACGTATGGTCTCCAAAAATGAAGTCCTTAATGGACAGATGGGGATTGTATCATCCCTGGAATTTGGTTCCTTGAATTGATCCGTAGACGTATGGTATTCGAGAATAAAGTCCTTAGTGGACAGATGGGGATTGTATCATCCCCGGACCTTGGTCCCTAAATTGATCCGTAGATGTATGGTCTTAGAGAATGAAGTGATGGGGATTGCATCATCCTGGAACCACTAGTTCAAAATGTACGTGATGGGGATTGTATCATCCCCGGACTTTGGTCCCTGAATTGATCCGTAGACAGGTGTCTCCGAGAAGTGGGGATTGTATCATCCTCGGACTTTGGTCCCTGAATTGATCCATAGACAAGTGTCTCTAAGAAGTGGGGATTGTATCATCCCTGGACTCTGGTCCCTGAATTGATCCATAGATAGGTGTCTCCGAGAAGTGGGGATTGTATCATCCTCGGACTTTGGTCCCTGAATTGATCCATAGATAGGTGTCTCAGAGAAGTGGGGATTGTATCATCCCCGGACTTTGGTCCCTGAATTGATCCGTAGACAGGTGTCTCCAAGAAGTGGGGATTGTATCATCCCCGTACTTTGGTCCCTGAATTGATCCGTAGACATATGTCTCCGAGAAAGTGATTCTTAGATGATGTGGTTACTTGTATCGGTAGGATACTTGTATTGATGATGTGGTTACTTGTATCGGTAGGATACTTGTATTGATGATGTGATTACTTGTATCGGTATGAATACTTGTATTGATGATGTGGTTACTTGTATCGGTAGGATACTTGTATTGATTATGTGGTTACTTGTATCGGTATGGATACTTGTATTAATGATGTGGTTACTTGTATCGGTATGGATACTTGTATTGATGATATGGATACTTATATTGAAGATGTGGATACTTGTATTGGTATGGATACTTGTATTAATGATGTGGATACTTGTATCGGTATGGATACTTGTATTGATGATATGTATACTTAGATAGATGACGATGCTGTAGATCGAGATGATCCAGATGCTGTAGATCGAGATGATCCAGATGCTGTAGATCGATATGATCCAGATACTGTAGATCGAGATGATCCAGATGCTGTAGATCGAGATGATCCAGATGTTGTAGATCGTGATGAACCAGATGTTGTAGATCGAGATGATGTGACGATGCTGATCGTGTTGATCCTGATGACGATGCTGATGATCGTGTGATGACGATGCTGACGATCGTGAGGATTCAGATGTTCATGTTGCTGTAGCTGTTTGACTGCTGCAGAAGATAAGAACTCAGTACTGAAGATGTTGATGTTCCAGTATTGAAGATGTTCCAGTAACTGCTTGAGTTACTGATGATGTTGAGAAAGCTTCCAATGATTTATAGATGTATCATGTATGATGTTGATGACTCCTTGATCGTGCAGATGTTGTTATAATATCCTTCTCGTTAAGGGGGAGTGTTGAGATATTGTAACTTCAAAGAATATTATATTTGTACTTTATTATTCCGTAGATGATTCATTCCTCCATGTAGATCTTATTGTATATCCGGAGATGTTTATTCCTCCATCGGAATGTGGTAACTTGGTTTATTAGACTTCCCTAGTGGGGGTCGGCCCTGTATGTGTTATGTGGGTCAAAGGGTTATTAGACCACCCTAGAGGGGTCGTCCCAGTCAGCTGTAGTGGGGTATTTAACCCAATGGTTAAATACGAGCCTACATGTTCTGTGTAAAAGATAAGTCAAAGTAGTGTATAAATAGAGGAGGTGTATTCCTCATTTAACACTTCCCTCACTCAGAATGTAGCGCACTTGTGGAGGAGAGGTTTGCTATGGTGGAGGAGGAGATCATGTCTTTGGTTTGCATCTTTGTATATTGCTGGTCATCTATATTGAGGAAGCTTTGTTGGGTTTTCTACCCCATGAGGGTTTCCCAGGATAAATTTGTGTCTCTTGTGTTTATGCTGTGCTTGTTGTTTCTTCAGTGATCCTGTATATGCTATTATTGTGAAATGGAATGTAATGCTGCTATTTTCTGTCTTAGCGTATTAAACTTAACAGAGAAGAGCATACTAAACATTTGAGAATGGTACTACAAGTCCTTAGAGAACACCAGCTATATGCAAAGCTGAGCAAGTGTGACTTCTATTAGCAGAAGGTACAGTATTTGTGACATATTATTTCAGCAGAAGGTATTGCAGTAGACCCAGAGAATATTGAGGCCATAATGGATTGGCCCACTCCGAGGAATGTTGTAGGTGTAAGATATTTTATGGGCCTTGCAGGCTACTACAGAAGATTCATTGCAAGTTTCTCCAAGATAGCTCATCCCATTACATCATTACAAAGGAAGGAAGTCAAATTTATATGGTCTAAGAAGTGTGAAAGGACTTTCCAGAAGTTACAAGAATTACTTACAAGTGCTCTTGTTTTAAATATTGCAGATCTAAATAAAGATTTTGTGGTATGCAGAGATGCTTGCATGGAAGGATTGGGTGGACTACTCATGCAAGAAGGGTTTGTAATTGGCTATGAGTCAAGAAAGTTGAAATATCATGAAACGAACTAACTATGCCACACATGACTTAGAGATATCATCCATAGTGCATTCTCTCAAGAAATGGAGGCATTATGTTTTGGGAAGAAGATTTGAACTCATGACAAACCACATGAGTTTAAAATATTTGTTTGACCAGCCAAATCTAAATGCCAGACAAACAAGATGGATGGAGTTTCTCTATGAATTTTATTTGGAGATTAAGCATGTCAAAGGAAAGGAGAATAAGGTTGCTGATGCGCTAAGTAGGAAATTTCATGTTGCAACAATGAGTGTTTGTAAATCAGATTTGAAAGCAAGGATCATTGAAGTTCAAGCTAGTGATGAAGATTACCTGCAGATCAAAGAGAAGTTGCAGTAGGGAAAGGTGGATAACAAGTGTGCAGGATATCAGATTGGAGAAGATGATTTCCTTATATACCAAGATTCCAGACTGTACATTCCAAACTGTGCATAGTTGAAGGAGTTTGTGTTGAGTGAGATACACCAAAAGCCATATTCTAGCCACCCAAGGTATCAGAAAACTATAACCGCAGCAAGGAAACAATACTTTTGGCATGGGATGAAGAAGGACATAGCAGAGTATATTGCTAGATTTCAAAAATGTCAGCAAGTCCAGGCAGAGCATCAACATCTAGCAGGATTGTTGCAGCCATTTCAAATCCCAGAGTGGAAATGGGAAGTGATTTCTATGGAATTTATAACAGGTTTTCCCATGATTGTGAATAAACACGATTCCATTATGGTTGTAGTGGACAAGCTATCAAAATTATATCACTTCATTCCAGTTAAGTCTCTCACAAGGCCAATGATATTGCAAATATCTTCATGAGAGAGATATTCAGGTTGCATGGATTGCCCAAAGAAATAATTTCAGACAGGGACACAAAATTCACTTCCAATTTTTGGAAAGGGTTATTCCAAGAGTTGGGAACGAAGTTGAATTTCAGTACAACCTATCATACTCAGACAAATTGTCAGACTAAGAGAGTAAACTAGATTCTTGAAGACATGTTAAGGATGTATGTGATGGATAAACCATCCAAGTGGGAGGGATACCTACACTTGGTAGAATTTTCCTACAACAATGGGTACTCAGAATCATCGAAGATGAGCCCTTTTGAATTTTTTTATGGTAGAGGATGCAAAACTCTAGTAAATTGGGATAGTCTAGTGAACAGGGTAGTGCTCAGACTAGAAATGATTGAAGAGATGGAACAAGAAGTTGTTAAGATCAGGCAGAATTTTAAGGAAGCATAGGACAGACAGAAGACTTATGCTGATTTGAAGAGAGTGCACAAAGAATTCCAGATTGGGGATCATGTTTACTCGAGAGTGAGACCAAGGAAGAACTCCATGAAGTTGGGAAATTGTGCCAAGTTGGCACCCAGATATTGTGGACCATTTGAATTCCTTGATAGAATAGGACCAGTTGCATATAGAATTGCATTACCTTCTAACATGAAAGCTCATAATGTTTTCCATGTCTCTTTTCTTAATAAATATTTACATGATTCTAATCACATCATTAATTGGCATGTGATACAGGTGGAACCAGAGGGAGAATTCCGAGTGGAGCCTATATGCATCCTCGACAGGAAGGTTACCTTACTCTGTAGGTGATCCATCATATAGGAAAAGGTGAAATGGAATCACCTTAGTCACGAAGAGGAGACCTAGGAGCTGGAGGATGACATGAGAGAGGCATTCCCATTTTTGTTCAATTTTGAGAACACCGAGGACGGTGTTGTTCTAAGGGGGAGGGATTTGTAATACCCCTACCCTTCCATAGTAATTATTGGCCTCAATGTAAATATTGTGTTTGTGCAATGTGTGTTGATCCTTGTGTGGAGCTCAAGGCCAAGGCCCCACTAGTGGATGTTTAAGGTTTTCTTTCATAGGCAAGTATTTCATAGTGAAACTATGCATGTGCTATTAAGCCATGAAATTTTGTAATTGATGCAAATGTTTAATATTGCAATGAAATACCCAAAACTGGATAAGTGAGGAAGCTAATGAGAAGGGGGAAAAGGTATCCACTAGGGAGAGGTGAGGGGGTTGTGGGATGGTGACCCATGTTGCCACTTGGGCAAGAGTAACTGATTTGATTCCATGTATGGGTACGGATTCGGTTACAGAACGTGGAGAAGGTAAGCTGGCAGAGGATATTCGCAACAGATAAAAATGACGTTGAGATCATAGGAAGGGGTTCACACTTTTGGTTTTCAGTTAGTGTTGTTTTGGAGGGGAGAAAACCCTGAGCAGAGAGTGAGCCATGAGATAGAGGAAGGATATGAGATCTCCTCTGTGAGCGAAAGTAGTGAAGTTGAATGCTAGAGGAATTCTGCGCTTATGCGTTATCCTTGATTAGATCCCTAAAGGCGAGTTCAAAGGAGGATTATGGGGCATGAATATCTAGAGGAATCTGTGTGAAGCCCTGACACCATGAACAAAGAGTTGAGTTGCGGGACAGAGCTTAATCTGCAGCTTTGGAATGAATCAGTGTGTTTAGTAGACGTAGAAGATAGGATTTAAGGTTGGAAGGCTTGATAAACTTGGTGAATACTATGATATCATAGAACTAGTATTTGGACCTTCATATGCCTACACTGAATAGCACTGGAAGGGAAGGGGCCTTGAGGGACTATGTAGCAGAGAAGAGGGACTTCCTTGTGTTGGGAAGGTGGATAACGTGGGTTCCATAGTTGCTGAGTGATTGAGATGTTTGTAGCTTTGTGGTTGAGCTCATTGGATTAGCAATATCCTCCTTGTTATCGTGTATGCTTGATAAACCCAACTACAGGTTGGCTTAGCATGTGTGTGATTGATAAACTCAACTGTAGGTTGGCTTAGCATGAGATTGCTTGATAAACCCAGCTATGGGTTGGATCAGTATTGAAGTGGATCTTGACTGTTAGAGAGCCTACCTATCCCTCCTTAGTGGATACATAGCCCAGCTTGGGGGTGGTCTCTCAGCTGAAAGAGTATAGGATGGACAAATACCTAAGGTTGGGTGGAACGTTGCTCTCACTTAGCTAGCTGCTGGGGAAACTTCAAGATACAAAGATAAGTATTCTGTGGAATGAATGATGTTATTTCATGTATTGTTATTATGCTATGTTGATTAACCTGTTGAATGAATGTTATATGAATGGGAATGATAGTTAGACCATGTGTAAGCCTGAGTGGAAGATTGGGTGCAGGTTGAATACTTCATTCGGTTGCATGAGTTTAATGCATTGCTAATTTACATGTGTTAGATGTATGGTTAGACTTAGTTCATTCATTACATGTATTTTGTTATGAGATCCTTACCCTTGTAAATGGACTGCTTAACCCTACTTAATCATGGAATGGTTATGTGGCCCGTGGTATGCTTAGCCCACTTTGTGAATCAGAGGAAATATGGGTTATGGCAGGATATTGGTAGTTAAAAGTTGGAAGATACCTTAGATAGTTTATAGACAAAGCTTCAGAGAAGGAAATGAGGGGCTTATATACCTGAAATAGACACAGATTTGTACCATTGGATAGAGCTCTCAAAGATATTTCCAATGGTACTAGCCTTGCCTCATTTGGACAAAGGATGAAGAAGTTATGCCTCTCAGAAGTTTTCCTTGGAGAGTTGCAAGAAAAGAGGAATCGGGTTTTTGCAATTCCGACTTCCACAATGTGGATTGCGGAAGGGAAAGTTTTTTGGAAGTTTGAAGTTGGGCTTCCATAATTTCGAATTCCGTAATGCGGATTGCAGATTGTGGAAGGGGAAGTTTCTCAGAAGTTCAAAGTTGGCCTTCCACAATTCCCACTTCCGCAATGCGGATTGTGGATTACAGAAGGGGAAGTTTCCCGGAAGTTTGAAGTTGAACTTCCACAATTCAGACTTCCGCAATGCAGATTGCAGATTGTGGAAGGGAAGTTTTCCAAAAGTTGGAAGTTGGACTTCCGCATTCCAACTTCTACGATTGCAGATTGCAGATTGCGGAAAGACACAATGCGGGTTGTGGAAAGGCGCGATAGTGGATTGCGGATTGCAAAAATATGCAATGGGGGTTTTGGATTGTAGAAAGACGTGATTGTGAATTACGAATTGCGGATTGTGGAAAGGTGCAGTCGCAGACTGTGGATTGCTGAAAGCCACCATACAACATGCGTATCGCAATGGTGGATTGCGGATCCGAGTTCCGTGCGGCTATGTGTAGTTTTAGAAGTAAAAGAAGAAAAAAAAAGTAAAGTCTGGTGTTCGGTGGCCTCGGAAGGCCACAAGTGAGGTTCGGGGACGTTACAGAGCTCGCCACCACTAAGTAGAGCACTGGTCGAAATCCGATTCCTGCCATTTTTTGAAACTTCAAGAACCAAACGATGAGGAGGGCCATTGGAGGGAGAAACTGTCGAAGACAAAACTAAGTTAGACAACATTTTCGGAAAACACCAAGGAACATGGGAATATCCGATTTAAAGGAGCGAAAATGAACAAAAAAACTAAACATAGATCAAAATAAATCTCCACAACCGTCGAAATTAAATATTAAAGTACTTGAAAGAGGGTTATATGACATTATGAGTCAGAGACCTTACCTGAGACCTTACCCTGACCGACCTTTAGATTAACTGATGGGACAGATTGACTGCTAGGGTTCACCGATATAATCAAGGGTTGAAAGTGGGTTATATGACATTACGATTCAAAGACCTTACCTGAGACATTACCCTGACCGACCTTTGGATTAACTAATGGGACAAATTGAATGCTAGTGTTCGCCGATATAATCAAGGGTAGGGTCCCATTGCACTTTGAAGGGATGTGTGATATTGAACCCTATGCTGAAATGTAAAAAAAATCATTCTTTTCATTTGAAACTGTAATAGTACATCAAAATTTCATTATCTCTTTTACAAATTTCTTAATATAGTGACAATAGTTATATTGTTCCTCTCTATAAAATTTAATAAGAAATGTTATATTAATATGGGCTATTTAAATAACCCAAGAATCCATATAGAATAAATTTAAAAAACATAAAGACAAAAAATCTAACAATACGAAGAAATCACTTGTTTGATCAATTATAGCAATTCTAGACATTGTTTGTAGATGGGTTTGTAGAAGATCTAATGTAACATGGAAAAATTCAATGAAGAAGAGGGATAGATTACCATAAGAGATCAGAGAAGTCTAAACTATGAAATTTAACACAACATATCTATGGAACAAGAGAAACAATTACTAGAGATGCATAAAGAATAATATGTGAAAACTGTGCAAAAGACTTCCAGCAGTGCTCTATTGAACTCGGAAGATGAATACAATACAATAAACAGTAGCAATGACTGAATAATTCCAATTAACCAAGGAGTTCATTCGAATATCCTGCATGGTGTAGCATGTCTCCACTAGGAGTCCTCATCATCAAATCTGTGGTGTCATCAATGTAGAAGTAACGGTCAACCAGGTGTCAAACTAAGGCTAACTGAATGTAGGTAGGTGTAACTAGCACATGGAGCACTAATGGAGTGAAGTATAATCCAAGAAGGGTGCATGAGGAGCTATCTGGAGTCAAAATAGTCAAACTAGTCTCTCTGGGTATCCATCGCAGTGTTTCAATCAGTTAACTAGTTAATCTGTCCTCAAATCAAGGAAAGATCCATAAATCAAGCAACTAACTGAGTGTGTCACTAGTGGTAGGTGAGAGAGGGCGCAATTTGTCTCAAGAGATGAAAACAAGGGTGCATCATGGACTAGGAGGGCTGGAACTCAATTGAAATAAGCTCTCGGGGCTAGCAAACTAGGGACCAGGTGGTGGGGCACACCTCACTGATGATTGGGATGCATGCAAATGCATTCCTGCATGATTGCATGATGCATGCAAACATAAGATGATGGTGATAATATCCTAACACCCCCACACAAGCTATACTATGAGTTAAAACATAAAGGATAGGGCCTTGGTTACTGAGACAAAAGGTCACCCCAATACATAAAATAATCCAAAAATGCTAGAAAAAATCTAAGTGAGGAAAGAGGGAAAACCCAGTGGGAAAAATCCCCCCCTCAAGCTGAACACTGAAGAATCTAATTTGTCTCCACCATAGTAGAACTCACCCCCAATAGTGAACGGAGGTAAGAGAACTTCTTGTCAGTGAAGCTCTTGGTGAAGATGTTTGCAATTTGCTCGTCTGTAGGGTAATATTACAAAACAATGGTTCTGTCATGCACAAGCTCTCGGATGTAGTGCATGTGGATCTAGATATGCTTAGTCCTTTGTCTCTGAACTAGATCTGTCAAGATCTTGATATCACTTTGATTTTCACAAAAGATGACAGTCGAAGTGGTGCTACCAATATCAAACTCTGCTAGAATACCCTGCAACCAAATTGGATGAATGCAAGCATTGAACGCTCCTCGATACTCTGCCTCTGCTGAAGATAAGGAAATGGCTGCCTAATTTTTGTTTGACCAGCAAATATGACCTGTTCCAAACATGAAAACATATCCGGAAGTGGAATTCCGATCAATTTTATCACTCGCCCAATCTGAATCAATGAATCCCACTAAATCTAGCTCGAAATCTGCAGCATAGTGTATGCCAAAGTGTCTAGTACCCTTCACATAGTGCAAGATTCTCTTTGCTACCCTCCAATGAAGCTCATGGGGCTATTGCATATATATTGACATGACACTCACGGCATAAGAAATATCAATCCTAGAGTGTGTCAAGTATAGAATACCTCCAATCAACTGTCGATAAAGTGTTGAATCCACCAATGGTGTGCAATCACCATCCTCTAGTCTTATTCCCGAGAGGAATGAGAATGGTGCTTCCTTACAATATGACATATTAAATTTATTTAGCAGGTATGAAACATATTTTGTCTGAGATATGGTGATCCCATCAAATTTTTGAGCAATCTCTAGCCCAAGGAATTGCTTCAACAAGCCCAAATCACTCATGTCAAAAGCTAGATTTAACGCAGTTTTTGTGTTTCCGATTGAAGCAAGATTGCTTCCAATTATTAAGAGATCATCAACATAAAGGACAATAATAAAAAAATTACCTTCATGTTTCTGTAGGTATACATTTGGATCTAATTTGCATCTTGCAAAATTCTGTGATAGAAGGAAGGAGTCCATCTTTGCATACCAAGCTCTTGGGGCCTGTTTTAAACCATACAATGATTTCTTCAGTCTGCACACTAATGTCAGATCTGATATGTATCCTTCATGTTGCTTCATGTAAACTTCTTCTTTCATATCTCCATGAATAAATGCACTCTTCACATCCATATGGTGTACTTCTCAGTGCTTAGATGCGGAAATTTCCAAAACTAAGCGGATAGAATCCATCTTTGCAACCGGTGCAAAGGTCTTAGTGTAGTCCACTCCTTGGAATTGGGAGAAGACTTTTGCAACCAACCTAGCTTTGTATTTTTAGGTTGAGCCATCAGCATCAACCTTTGTGCGGTAGACCCATTTTCATTGGACTAATTTCCTCCCAGGTGGAAGAGAAACTAGCTCCCATGTAGCATTCTTTTGAAGAGAACTGTACTCTTCATCCATGGAAGTTTGCCATATCGGATCTCGGTGGGCATGATAGTATGATTTAGGATCTGAGCCTATTATCAAAAATCATTTCTCAGACATTAAAGGATCAAAATATGAAAGATCCATACCTTTTCTTTGAAAGTCTGCTTGAGTTCTTCTTGGATCGACAGGATTTCCAATGTTTGAACCAACATATTGGAGAGTATTTTCGGCCACTTTGGAAACTGTTGGGGCTCTTCTGGATCTGAATATGAACCTGATATTTCATGCTCATCAACCTATGATAAAATATCAGAAATATCATAATGAAAACTATCATCATCTTCTTCTGAATCCTCTTCTTGTAGAGGCGGAAATTCAATAGTTTCTTCCTTGACTAGTTTTAGATCTTGAAACAGTTCTTCAAATCTGACACTTCGCTCAATGAATATATTTTTGTATCTGATATCCATGAGTTTGTATCCTTTTGATTCTTCATCATATCCAATTATAATGCACTCAACACTTTTTAGATCCAAATATTTTCTCCTCTCAATCGGAATTCTAGCCCAAGTAGTGGAGCCAAAAACCTTGAGATTGGACACATCAGGCTTGTGACAAGTATAGGCTTCGAAAGGAGTAGAATATTTTGTGGATGAATGTGGAACTCTGTTTTGAATGTATTCAGAAACATTCATGGCCTCAGCCCAAATATTTGTAGCCAAGCCTTTTGACTCAAGCATACAGGTTGTCATTTCTTTCAGTGATTAGTTCTTCCTTTCCGCTACACCGTTCTGCTGAGGTGTGCAGGGAACAATGTGCTGGATCTGAATTTCATTTTATGCACAAAGTTGCATCAGCTCTGATTTGATATATTCACCTCCATTATCAGATATAAGAGCTTTGATCTTTCTCTTAGTGGCAGTCCCAACAAAAGCCTTGAAAATCTTGAATTTTTCTAGCACTTCCAACTTGTTTTTGAGAAAGAAGACCCAAGTGAATCTGGAGAAGTTGTTGAGATATTGTAACTTCAAAGAATATTATATTTGTACTTTATTATTCTGTAGGTGATTCATTCCTCCATGAAGATCTTATTGTATATCCGAAGATATTTATTCCTCCATCGGAATGTGGTAACTTGGGTTATTAGACTTCCCTAGTGGGGGCAGGCCCTGTATGATTTATGTGGGTCAAAGGGTTATTAGACCACCCTAGAGGGGTCGGCCCAGTCAGTTGTAATGGGGTATTTAACCCAATGGTTAAATACGAACCTACATGATTTGTGTAAAAGACAAGTCGGATTACTGTATAAATAGAGGAGGTGTATTCCTCATTTAACACACACTCACTCACTTGAGAGTGGCGCACTTATGAGAGAGAGGTCTGCTATGGAGAAGGAAGAGATTATGCTCAGGTTTACATCTTTTGTATTTGCTGATCATCTATATTGAGGAAGCTTTGCTGGGCTTTCTACCCCATGAGGGTTTCCCAGGATAAATCTGTGTCTCTTGTGTTTATGTTGTGCTTGTTGTTTCTTCAGTGATCCTGTATATGCTATTATTGTGAAATGGAATGTAATGCTGCTATTTTCTATCTTAGCATATTAAATCTTAACATGGTATCAAAGCTAACCTGAAGGAAGGCAATGTATGGCACTTACGACACTTGCTTCACTTGCAACAATTTGAAGGTTTGGGTTTTACATAGCAAAAACTAGTCATCGTGGAACTTTCGCTATAAATCCATTTATGCGAAGGTTCAAGATCTGAAAAGTTTACAGGTCGTATATAACATCCCCAAGTACCTTGTGTCCAAAGGGGACCCTCATATTCGTTGTACTTTGTGAGTTATGATTAGTACAAGTTAGGGTTTCTGCCTCTTTCAGATCTCAGTCAAAATCAGGTGACCTAGGAAAAAGGGTCATAACTTGGGCTAGGAAGATACAAATAAAAGTTCGTAAAAAGTGACAGGTATTACACAGACTGTACTATCTTAGGAAACTTTTTCAGAGGCTGAAGCTGAACCAGTGACACGTGGCATGCCGTACAAGTTCGCTCTCCTGTTTTATCCCATAAACAGGTCACGTTGCGACACTTGGCATAACTCTCTCTTAGAAAATCCAATTGAGTTCAGACCTATTGGGATGGAAATATGACAGGTCAGGATACCACAAAAAACGTTGTCAGACCTTGTGGAGTGAAAAGTTCAGAGTTATAGCAGAAACAATCAGGTACATATTTCTGTCAAAATAGAATTATTTTTGGAGCACCTTCATTCATGGCTTCCGGAATTTAGGGTTTCGGAGAAAGTTAGAATTTTTGGAATCGGAATCCACGGCTGAATGCTACTTAGGAAAATCGAAATTTAGAGT
Source organism: Larix kaempferi (assembly GCA_027924585.1). NCBI lineage: Eukaryota > Viridiplantae > Streptophyta > Pinopsida > Pinales > Pinaceae > Larix > Larix kaempferi. Next base: position 3,486,576 of record BSBM01000571.1, on the reverse strand, counting down.
CCAAGATCGAATTTTTTGGTTGGGTAGAAGATCGGGATTGATCAAACCCCAGTTTGGGATTTTGACCGGAAAGATGGAAAATTAGGGCTTCAGCAAAAGTTGGAATTTTTGAAGTCTGTAACCATGGCTAGAAGATCCTCAGAAAAATAAGAGTTTAGAACCTTGGATTTAACCTTTTGATTGGGTAAAAGGGTGGGCTTCATCATACCCTAGATCGGGATCTTGTCCAGAAGATCCAGATTTTTCAAAGGCAATTTTGAGGGGTCAAATTTTGGATATTTCAAAATTGAAGTATGCTAGTTTGATCAGCTCAGCATGACACATCCGTCCATCCATTCAGAAGTGTGAAATTCAAAGATTGAATTTTTAGGGTTTTTCTACCAAACCCTAATCAAGCTCTAGATCAAGTTTCAGGGGGAGTTGAAGCTAAGGCCTTACATAAGAAGACTACAAGAAGTCTCGACAGGTATGACTTAAGGAGGTTCAGGTATGTCTTGAAATCTGATTCCTGATTAAGTTCATAATGTGTTTGTCTTCATAGTATTTATTAGTACAATCTTGATTAATGTTAGAATTGTCTTATCACCCTAGTAACAGTATGAATGCATGTGAATGATCGAAGAGATTCATTGATTACGGCTATATGATTGTACTAATGCATTATGGTGTTGTATGAGGTTGATGTTGTCTGCTAACAAGATATAGGTACATCATGAAAGACAAATCAAGTTCCATGACCATGACAACATAATCTTTGATCACATAGAAGTTCTATTTACAAGGTATGTATGACTTTGTTCTATTATGATTAACTTATGAGATATGCAAGTTCCAGCATAGGATCTCTAAATCATTGAAGAGAACAAAGAAGATATTGATTAGGTATGTTAGACATAACTAAGCAGGTATACTAATCCAGGTATGTTTTCCTATGTCATGTTAGAATCTTACCTTGTGTTAGGATCCCTTATATAAGTATACTTGGTATGATTGGTTATGCTTATTCATAAAGTTAATCAAGGGTTTATGCACATTATGTCTCTTATTTTGCTTGATGATTTAACTAACCAGAAGAGTCCCATGATCAAACAAGAATATGCATGAGTAAAAGAAGACTTCCATGAAACCCTGAATACTAATGATCATGACTATACATATTCAAGATTATTTAGAATTATAATGTTTTTGATAATATTGAGAATATACTAATGAATGTATGCTTGTGTATGAGATCATGAGGATGACACTAGTGCACACTTGAGCATGCACAGTGGTACAGAATGAATAGAAGTTCAAAAGACATATAGAAGATCAAGCAGGAGGCAACCACACAAACATAAAAGATACATATTTGAGTTGTTATTTCAAATAGTAAATGATATTGCTTGTATGCATATTTGTATACCTAGAATATATCATGCTGAGTGTAAATATTCATAGAGCATTGAACAATATACTACTAATATGCATATGATTGGTAAGTTGGACAAACATTCCATTGTTGCTTGTCTAGAATGAAACCTCTTTGCTGACATGCTGAGAGCTGTGCACACTCTTGATAGTATGTTCTGGTAGAGATGGAAGGCATCTAGATAGCCACTGTGTGCATACAGGATATGGAAAAGTGTTGTGCCAAAGTATTGGTCAAGATAGTTGCATAACTATGTAAATGATATCTGTATGCATAATAGGTTATCATGTCAACATGATTCCATGATTATGAAGTATTACAAATCATGTACTTAATTTTGATATGTAGGAAAGATCATGAAGAATGATGAACACCGAACAAGTGATGGATGTTCAACAAGAAGATTTACAAATCAAACAAAATATAGAAGGCTCATGGCTAGAAGATTCTCTTAGAAAGAGGAAGAGAATCATGACAAGATGTTTGCTCCAAGTGGATAGATAAGACCATTCTCTTAATGGTGTAATTAAATCAGTAGTATGAATTAGATTCTGTATGGGTACCCAGGATTGGTAGTTAATTGATGAGCTTAATGATCATCATGGGTGATGTGGATCTCAACCTTTGCTACAAGGTTGAATATGGCTTCTATACACAGATGACATTGATGCAAGAAGGAACTCACCACAGAGTTCGAAGATATTGAGGCTCATATCAGTAGACCCATTTGACGAGAGATGGCACAGATAGATATGCAGAAGATCACTCAATGCAGAGTGTGAGTGAATGAGAGTTGACAGCTTCTTGACAAAGCTTGGGCTTTACCAGAAGTAAAGCTGATCCTAACCTTTACCTTAAGGTTGTGGATGATGAACCTATCATACCATTATTGTATAAGGATGATCTCTTTCTGACAAGGAATGAGAAACAGATCATGAAAAGAAAGAAGAAGATGGATGTAGAAATGAAAATGAAAGATCTCAGATTGATGCATTACTTCCTAGGTCTGGAAGTATGGCAAGGCTTAGAAGGAATCTTTCTCAACCAGGGAAAATATGCCGATAAATATTAAAAGGACTTGATGTGTTGGAATGGCCACTCTCATGGATTCCAACTTGAAGCTGTTAGTGGATGACTCATCAGAGTTAGTGGATATAACTCTGTACAGACAAATTATTGAGTCATTGATGTGTCTAACGAATACTAGGTCAGATATATGCTTTGCTGTGAACACCTTGAGTCAGTATCTAGTAGAAACTAGATGTGTTCATCTGATAAGTTGCAAATCATGTGATGCGGTACCTAAAGGATACAATAGACTTTGATCTATGTTATCTTGGAGATCATGACTTTAGATGGCTACAAAGATGTTGATTGGGCAGGAAGTGTATCAGACAGGAAGAGCACATCAAGAGGATGTTATTGTCTGGGATCAGCCATGATCTCCTGTGGCTCTTAGCACAAGTAGAATATATGGCTGCTTGCTCTGCTAAGTTACGAAGCAGTATGGCTTCAGGATTGTTTGATTTAGAAATGGACCCAACTATGATCCTATGTGACAAACAGAGTTGTACCAAAATGGCAGAGAATTCAGTGTTCCATGATAATTCAAAGCACATAGAGATCTGACATTTCTATATACAAGATATGGTGCAGAAAGGAATTAAAGTTTGAATTTGTAACAAGTTACCAATGTACTAACCAAACCTCTACCGATTCGATGTACTAACCAAACCTCTACCTCAAGTAAATCTTTCCGAGACAAACTTAATATAGTTCAGAAGGACCCTCCTCGAAAGGGGGAGTGATGTGATCACTTATGATGAGATTGCCTGCATCGACAGTGAGGTCGATGATATGGATACCTATATTGGCGATGCCGACAGAGAGGTTGGTGGATGGTCCTTAGACAGGGTCTAAGGTGACAAGGGGATTGCATCATCCTTGAACACATGTTCTAAAAGGAGCCGTAGACAGATGTCTTCGAGAATGAAGTCCTCCGTGGACATGTGAGGATTGAATCATCCTTGGATTTCAGTCCTAAAGTGAGCCGTAGACAGATGTCTCCGAGAAAGAAGAGGGATTGTATCATCCTTGAACACATGTTCTAAAAGGAGCCGTAGACAGATGTCTTCGAGAATGAAGTCCTTCATGGACATGTGAGGATTGAATCATCCTTAGATTTCAGTCCTAAAGTGAGCCGTAGACAGATGTCTCCAAGAAAGAAGAGGGATTGTATCATCCTTGAACACATGTTCTAAAAGGAGCCGTAGATAGATATCTCTGAGAATGAAGTCCTTGGTGGACATGTGAGGATTGGATCATCCCTGGACTTCAGTCCTAAAGAGAGCCATAGACAAGATGTTTCCGAGAATGAAGTCCTGAATGAACAGGTGGGGGATTGTATCTTCCCCGGACTTCGGTCCCAGAATTGAGCCGTAGACTGGGTCTCCGATAATGAAGTCCTAAATGAATAGGTAGGGGATTGTATCTTCCCTGGACTTAGGTCCTAGAATTGATCCGCAGACTGATGTCTCCGAGAATTGAAGATAGAACTGCATCATCCCTGGACCTCGGTTCAAAATGTACATGATGGGATTGCATCATCCCTATACATGAGACTTGTCTTAAAGGTACGTGTGAGGACTGCATCATCCATGAACTG